>JASXSY010001205.1:0-297396 GCA_034509805.1 Sipha maydis | reverse complement strand
ATTCGCGTCAACGTCAGATTTAGAATGCTATGTTTGTAAATCGGCGCATACGATTTATAAGTGTCCTAAATTTTATAGTTTGACTGTACCAGAGCGAATAAAATGCGTAACGGAGTTGAAGTTATGTAAGATTTGTTTACGCAAACATGAGAGTAAAAAGATGCAATCTTTTCAATGAGAGATGCAATGCTAAATTTTGCTTTAAATGCACAAAAGCGCATAACACACTATTGCACCTGTCAGGAGGGAGAAATACAGTAATCGAAGATAGTACGGCAGTTCAATCAACAGTTGCAAATGCACCGACAAGTGAAGTTATGGAAGTATCATCATCATTAAGCGCACATGCGTCGGTAATACAAGACGACAAGGTATTATTGTCGACGGCGATGGTGTTATTGCGCAGTGAATTAGGGCAATGTATTCCGGGACGCGTACTTTTAGATTCTGGATCCCAAAGTAATTTGATAACAGAGCAAATGGTACAGCTATTAAAGTTAAAAAAGAAGCATGTGAAACATGATTTATGCGGAACAGGTGGTAGCACACAAAAGGCATCGTCAGCGGTGGTTGCAACAATTGCGGCCGAAGACAGAAAATTTACATTAACCGCCTCGTGTTTGGTAGTGAGACGTATAACAAATAATTTGCCGTCAAAATTAATCAAAAATAATATTTTGATTCCGCGTGATATCAAATTGGCTGACCTATGGTTTAATACACGAAAAGTTGACTTGTTAATTGGTACTGGTTATTTTTTCGAATTATTACGTACGAGACAATTAAAACCAGTGACTGGTGGACCGATATTCCAAGAAACTCGGTTTGGATGGGTAGTGTCAGGTCCCGCGGATAACGTAATTAATTCAGGTAGATGCGCGGCGAGTG
The DNA here is from genome assembly GCA_034509805.1 of Sipha maydis. Taxonomy (NCBI): domain Eukaryota; kingdom Metazoa; phylum Arthropoda; class Insecta; order Hemiptera; family Aphididae; genus Sipha; species Sipha maydis. Next base: position 296,508 of record JASXSY010001205.1, on the reverse strand, counting down.
TGGTAAATATATCGATAACTGAGGATAAAGAAACAGATTTAGAACAGTCAATTACAAAGTTTTGGAAATTAGAAGAATACGAATCAAAATCGGTGTACACAAAAGAAGAAAAGGAATGCGAGACACATTTTAATAAAAATATAAATCGGAAGGAAAGCGGTCGATTTATAGTTCAACTTCCGTTTAAAGTAAATGCACCAAAATTGGGCAATTCCTACAATATTGCTGAACGACGATTTTTATTATTAGAAAAACGGTTACAAAGGGATATACAGTTAAAACAAGATTATATAAAATTTATGTCAGAGTACGAAGCATTGGGGCATATGGAACGCGTCGAAAAGGAAATCGAAAACAAAGACGGAGAAGGCAAATATTATATTCCACACCACGCCGTGCGTAACGACAGTAGTACGACGACGAAACTACGGGTCGTTTTTGACGCGTCTAGCAAAACCGATACGGGCGTTAGTCTCCATGATATTTTACTTCTATTCAAGACGATTCAATATATATATATTAATACGCTTTCGTACTTATAATTACGTATTTACGGCAGATATTACAAAAATGTATCGCCAATTTTTAGTCGTTGAAGATCAGCGAGATTTTCAACGTGTGTTGTGGCGACCTGAACCGACACAACCGATACAGGTATATCGACTAAATACACAGACCTACGGTACCGTGCCGGCTTCGTACTTGGCAACGGCGTGTCTCAAAAATTTGGCAAAAACGGAGTGTGATAGTTGTCCGGAGGTGGGCGAATCAATTATTAGAGATTTCTATATGGACGACTATTTAGGTGGTGCAATGTCAAAAGCCGGTGCAATAAAATTACGAGATAATCTAATTTCAATTATGAGTAAAGCCAGTTTAGAACTGCGTAAATGGGTATCTAATGACCCGGAGTTGATAGTCGACGTGCATTCCGATAACAATAGTATAAGAGTTATGGGCGAGCCAATGACAAAAATACTAGGCCTGCATTGGAAATCAGATGATAATATGTTATTTTATACAGTACAGCAAATAGAGGTCAATGCCCCGATAACTAAACGAAAAATATTATCCGAAATCCCAACAATATTCGATCCATTAGGGTTACTCGGTCCTGTTATTATAATCGCGAAAATTATTATGCAAAGTTTATGGCAAATAAAGGTTAACTGGGATGATGTGTTACCCGATAACATTTGTGCAGAATGGCGAAAGTACCGAGACGGGTTACCGTCGCTAAATAAGTTAAGAATACCATGAAAATTAATTTCAAACGATATAGTAGTTAGTACGGAAATACAAGAGTTGACCACGTGCAGTGAATGGTCACACGTCCTCTCTCATGACAACGCGGCGGATGTAATTTCGCGCGGATGTAATGCCGAAGACATCGGTAAAAAATCAATTTGGTGGTGCGGCCCGGAATGGTTAACTAAGGACGCCGATATGTGGCCGAAACTGACAAAGGTCGATAAATCCGAAATAGAAAAAATGCCCGAAGAAAAGAGTAAGGTAACATCAAATACACATAATTTTGTATGCTCGTTATCGTCTGATTTTCCATTGCTAACAACCCATTTATCATTAAAACAAATTATTCGGATAACCGCATATTGCTTCTGTTGGCGAAATAACGGATTAAAGAGTCGCAAAAGTGTCGTCGGGCAATTAAACATAAATGAATTAGAATATGCAGATTGTGCTTTAATTAAAATTATACAAAGTAAACATTTCCTAAAATAAATAAACGAACTTAAATCAGGTAAGGCGCAAGTAGCTGGCAATAGTGTGCTGGTACGATTAAGACCCTTTTGTGACGAGAAAGGCTTATTACGCGTGGGAGGAAGATTGGCAAATGCGACTGTATTAAGTAAATTTCAGCGACACCCAATTGTACTTCCCCGTGACATTAGGTATACGCAGTTATTGTTCCAGAGTGAACATGTAAATTTATTACATAGTGGTCCACAGGCCCTCGTGGCTTCCATTCGACAACGATATTGGCCCTTAGGAGCACGCAGTATAGCAGGAAGGTCGTGCATAGTTGCCTGACGTGTTTTAAACAAAAACCGATAATAGTACAACCAATAATGCGTAACTTACCACGCGATCGAATTATGTGCAGCCGGCCGTTCTCGCGATGCGGAGTCGATTTTGCCGTTCCGATAATGATAAAGTCCAGTTTACGGCGAAACGCGCCATGCGATAAAGACTATATATCTATATTTGTGTGTTTTGCTACTAAAGCAATACATATAGAGCTAGTCAGCGATCTAACAACAAAGGCGTTTTTACAAACATTAAACCGGTTTTTCGACCGTCGCGGAAGGTGTGTGGTCATATACTCAGACAACGCGACAAATTTCGTTGGCGCCCGCAGACAACTTCGAGAGATATACAATTTATTTCAATCTAATCAACACCAAACGCAATTTGTACAGCACTCTCGGAAAAAGGGATTGAGTGGAAGTTAATACCGCCACGGTCTCCACATTTCGGCGGCCTGTGGGAGGCGGCGGTTAAGTCAATGAAAAATTTGTTACATAAAGTGTTAGGTGAATCTCGTCTAACATACGAAGAGATGAGTACTGTACTGACTCGGGTTGAAGCATGTTTAAACTCTCGTGCTTACTCGTTACTTCCTTGTCCTCCGACCCGTCCGATCTTTCCTACTTAACGCCTGGTTTCTTTTTAATTGGCGATGCTATTACCTCGGTACCCGAAAGAGGTGAAACGATGACATCAGTAACTCCGTTAGAGCGTTGGAGGAGAGTTACACAATATTCGCAATTACTTTGGAAGCGCTGGAGTACAGAGGTCAACTACAGGAGCGTGCAAAATGGAATCAATCGAAGGGGCCTAAGTTAAAGGTAGGATCTGACGTGTTAATACGGGACACAAATTTGCCCCCTTTGCAGTGGCGTCTCGGTCGGGTCCTCTAAATCCATGCGGGAAGTGACGGAGTAGGTCGATCGGTGTCCGTAAAAATGAACTTTGGGGAGATTACAAGGGCAGGTCTCCTTTGTCCGCTACCATTCGAAAACAATCAAGATTTAAAAAAAAAAAAAAACAGTTTTTTCTTGAGTATAGTTTATTTATTTATATTTAGTAACATTAATAATTATATTTTGTTCAATTATTAGTTTGTTATGATTTATCGAATTATTATTACTATGTTTTGTTTATTCTCTTTTATTTTGTTTTTATAAACTATTTGTAATGTATATTAATTATTCTATATCGATTTTCGATTTGTATTCTAATTGTTCAATTTGTTGAAATATTATTTATATTTAAAGGTGTGCGGCTATGTTGCGTATGCGAATACGCAAGATATTTTATATAATTGGTAAATGTTAGATAAGATACTTTTGATATAATAGCAGTCGTCGGTGACAAGCGATCGGCCATTGTTCAGTCGCAATAAAACCGTATCTATGTAAGTACGCGTCGTAGCCGCTCGATAGGTGAATAAAAGTTAAATAATATTAATTAAGTTTTATTATTTTATTAAATAAACCTGAGCTAGTGTTAACAATGATAAAATTACAACTGATGTATAAAAAAATAATACAAATAAATTATTAAAGCCTACGTTAGATATTTTTAATTCAGCAATCACACGGTCAAATTTTTGTTGTTATTATTGCATTTGTTCTATACTGTAATCATTATTCGTTATTCGGTATGGTTCGTGTAGGCAATACAAATATTATCAAAAATAGTGTATATTTCAGTACATATTTTCACATGTAATGTTACATATTTCACCTTTTTTACATTTTGTGCTGCATAGTGCACATTTTCAAAAAATACCATGGATAAGTCAATGTACCTACAGAATTCTCAAATCGTACAGCATGTAGTTTGTATACATTTTTTTTTACTTGTATGGGATTTTTTTGTTTGAAGCTGATTTTCAGTTAACATTCCATCAACTACCCTCCAATGTAAGTCTATTAGTGAAATTATATCAAATCATAGTTCTTAATGAAGAATAAAAGAATTTATAATAACTTTAGAATGAAAAACAGCCTAAATGCCAATATTTTCTGGAGTTTATATATAAGTATACCATTCGATGCTTTCAACTGGTCAAATACATCTACATTATTCATGTTATTGTAACCAATTAGAACTAGGTACTTTTTTTTTGTTCAATTAAAATAGTGAAACTGTTATTAATGGGTTAAACAAAGTAGATGATGAACTATAAATATTGTCATTGTATAAATTGTTATAATTAGTTATTAGTATTAATATGACTGTTCCTATTTTTAATACTTAATTTAAAATGTTTTATTTTTTGTATTTTTTTTATTTTGTAATAGTTAAGCGTTTAATATTATAAGTATATACTTAATATTTAAATGTTTAAAAATTAAAATATATTTAGAAATCTATTGACGATAATTCATGGGTCCCTACACAAGATACTCAGAAAGGCCCATTATTTTTTCAAGATAAAATTAAATTATATGCACAACATTTAAATTGAATGAAATATTTTAAAACGTGTCTTCTTTGCCCAATTAGTAAGCCGACAAAATCTGATTGGTTACGTTTTTATTAAAAATATCAATTAGATTGTGAATGATACTGCGATGTGTTACATATAATTATATGTTTAAATGTATTGGTGTTTATTGTAATTTATTCTATTAACAATAAGGAATAAGTAAATCAAAAGGATTTGAAGAAAATATAGCTATGTACATACAGAACAATAATAAAATGTATTCAACTTTTTTAAACTGTTAATTTTTTTTTTTTTGGCCGAAAGAATTGTTCTTAAAAATTATGATTATTACTATTTTTAGATTCTGAACGGAGTGATGGAATCTATTGGTTTTACAATGATGTGTGTTTTTTTTATTTTTTTATTTTTTTTTTATTTATTTTTTTTATTTTTGTGTCTGACGACACCTTTTTTGGTAAAAATGCTTCGATTTGCTTATGTAGCAACTTTTCTGAAAGGAAAGTGAATCTAGTTGGTACTTTGGGGGGTCAAAAGTAAAAAATTTTCAATATTTTTTAAATGCGATGGGAAAAACCCTAAAAAAATAAGGGAAAAAACGGGAGTTTTTACGCAAAACCAGTTTTCGACAAAATCAAATTTTTTATTTTGCTATAACTCAAAAACTAATCTATGTAAATACTTGAAATTTTCACCAAATGTTAAGATTAGCGTTCTCTATACACCGTTAAATTTTCAAAGTATTTTGACTTTTATTGAGCTATTGATAGACAATTGGAATTTTAAATTTTTTTAATTTTTTTTTTTTTAAAATAACGATAAAATTTTGGCCGGCCAGAAAATCTTGAAAATTTAATACAAGGTTTCTTATAATTTGTTCCTTAACTGATAAAAAAAAATCTAAAATCGTAAGTCACAATTTTTTTTTATAAGTGCTCAAATTTCAATTTATACGATATATGTAAAAATTGCGAAAATTTGCAAGTTATTTTGTAGATAAAAATTCATAAAATTTTTTCTGTTCATACTTAAGAATCAAAATTATCACACTAGGTTATCTATAATCTAATCATAAAAAAATTTATGAAAAAAATTTTAAAAAAATATTATTAAAAATGTTTACGAAATTGCATAAAATAGCGATTTATTCTCAAACGATTTTAAATATTTGTTATAATTCAAAAAGTATAAGTCACAGATTTTTGAAATTTCTACCAGCTGTTAAGATTGGTATTTCCTTTATGTCATATTTTTTTCAAAATATTTTATTGATTTTTAAGCCACTTATAGGCATTTAAAATATTCTATTTTTTTACATTTTATTTTTATAATCGGTGATAAAAAAATTTGGCTTCTACAAAATACTTGAAAATTTAATCGAGATTCCACAGAAGTAGTTCTTAATGTCATTCAAAAATTATTAAAATCCATAGGCACAATTTTTTTTTATAAGCGTTTGAACAGCGAATATTGACATAAAATTACATGTAAAATATAATATAATGTATAATATTCTAGACTGACAAAGATATCGGTTTTTTTTTAAATGCTCTAACTCAAAAACGAAACACCGCAACAACTTGAAATTATCACCAAATCTTTATATTGACGTTTTCTATACATGGTTAAGTTTTCAAAGTATTTTGACATATTTTGACTTATTTATAGACAATTTAAATTTCGATTTTTGTAAAATTTTTGTTTTTAAACATCTATACAATTTAATTGGTTGACAGAAAACTCTTGAAAATTTAATACAAGGTTCATAATAAGTTAAAATTATCGTAAATAAAAAATATCGGTGATCAGTTTACTCAAATTTTTTTACTTATACGTATAGGCATTTAAAATATTTGATTTTTTTACATTTTTTTTGTAATCGGTGATTTAAGTAATCATTTGTAATCGGTAAATTTTCAAAGTATTTTGACATATATTGACTTATTTATAGACAATTTAAATTTTCGATTTTTCTAAATTTTTCGTTTCAAAATTAAAATATACTTATTATAATATTTATAAATAACATTGTATTATATTCTAGACTGACAAAGATATCGGTTTTTTTTTAAATGCTCTAACTCAAAAACGAAACACCGCAACAACTTGAAATTATCACCAATCTTTATATTGACGTTTTCTATACATGGTTAAGTTTTCAAAGTATTTTGACATATTTTGACTTATTTATAGACAATTTAAATTTTCGATTTTTCTAAATTTTTCGTTTCAAAATAAAATATACTTATTATAATATTTATAAATAACATTGTATTATATTCTAGACAAACATATCATCTCCGTTCAGAATCGTTTTTCGTATACAATGATACCTCTCATTGAATTCAAATTTAACAAATTCATTATAATGGCCTATCCTATGAAGAGTCGCACTTCACCCCCAACTGTACAGCAGAGCGAGGCCCATCCGGTTCTTATATGTTATCATGTTATTGTCAATGTGATGGTCTGTGTAAAATACATAGGCAATCAGCTAGTACCTATTACGCATGAGGGGAACATTTTATATCATTATAAATAATTACTTGCTCATAGATAGTATGTACATTTGCATATATTTATTTATTCACAATACTTAGCAAATGTAACTTTTGATATAACTACCAAAATGAAAGAATGTATTCCTATTGAAACACAAAATATATTTTATGATTTTAAAAAATAGATAATAGCACAAACTTGTCTTCAATTAAATTTCTAAAAAACAGTGCCACCCCAGGATATGATAAAATTACAACAGATATATAAAAAAATAATACAAATGAATTATTAAAGCCTTTTTTAGATATTTTTAATTCATCATTCACTCGGTCAAATATTTCTGATGCATTAAAAATCGTTACGATTAACCAATTTATAAAAAAGGTGAAAAGCCCAAAAAACACATGTTCAATATTGCTCATATTTAATAATCTTAAATTTTTTGAAAATATAATAAAATCTTACTTTCAAAATTATCATGATTCAAAGACATATCTCCAACACAAAATGCATTTAGACCAAAAAAAGCACTGACCAAGCAATTGTGAAAGTAATAGAAAGTATAGAAAATATTAAGGATCGAAGTTTTGAACATTAACAGAAGTTAAGTTCATTAAGTGATGGAGTACACATCTCATGTGAAGTCTCTTAAGGTACCTACCTCATTATCTCCTTTGTTTTTTAATGTTCAAATAAATGGTATAGACTGTCTAGCGCTAAATGCTGAAATGGATTGTTATGCTGACCATACTCCATTTATTGTAACTGGAAACACTTAGGACAATATACTCAATAAAATACAGATGTAATGATTACTTTTAAAGATTACAAAATAAAATAAGTATTTAAAAAAAAATAAAATTATATATATATTACCTCATTAGTAATCCAACAAACACTTCCCAAAATTTAACCCATATCCCATAATATTCTACCATCTATATATTCTCAAATGAATAGTCTAACAACAACAAATTAGAAATAAGTCCTACAGTAAAATGCTTAGGTATACTTTTGAGCAGCAACCTAAAATAGATTGTTCTTATAAATATAAAAAAAAATAATTTTCATATCTATCCAAACAGTTAACATTCGTATTGAATAACAACAAAATCAAGGAGGTTTATAAAGTCTTGATAGAATTCCTATTTATGCTTAGTTTGCACCAAAGTAACAATGCTATATAATTATGTTTTATACAAGTTATATGAAAGGTTACACATATTTTATAAACATCTTATGTTACATAACACAATGATTCTTTTGAACATAATCATATTAATTTCAAATGTAAATACAGGTAGATCGAAGAATTGTTACCTAGATTGCTCATTTATTTACAAATTCGATAAAATATGCTACAAAGAGAATCACCTGTTACTAAATATCTCAGAGTTATAGCTATACGTTTTTTCATTGCTGTTGAGTCTCCGTAGTTAGTATCTTATTTACATACATTAAGATGAACTGGATAATTTACAAATATGAAATTTCTCCTCGACTTCCGAAAAAGAAAAAAATTTTAAAACCACTGTTGATACGAAGTTCAAAGGATAAGGAATCGTCATTTCCTTATCTTCTAAAAGATTGTTACCATTATAATTTTTTTATTTAAATTTAAAACCGTGCATGATGTTGCTCCGCTGCATAATACCAAACCTAAGCTTAAATCATCATAGACCGCCATGATGTCAACAACTTATTGAATATTTAAATTTGGTGTGGGCGTACATGTTATATAATATTTGTAACGCATAACATCTATTTTGTAATGCAGCGATGTTACATAGGTGTGGGCAAGGCTCTATGTATGGCATAACAGCATGGATTGAATATGATAAATCTAACTTGAGACAATCACAAAGCCACCCAAAATAATTTTTTGCTAATAATATTAAACAAAAACAATGGTTATCTTGTTGACAACCTTTATAAACCTCTTAAAGCACTATTAATTAAAAACTTTTCCGTAAAACAGTGGTCATATTCACAATAAAAAATAACCATATTAAATCAATATCTCATAATTGTATCATTAGAATTAGTTTAAATAATATTAAAATTTCAAAAATGAACAAATCATCTAGCCAATCTTCCTCTACCTATGTTGGAATGAATATATACATTAATCTCCTCAGAGAAATTCGAAATCAAAACTATAATACTTACAAAATTTATTTAACCAAAAGGTTTATCTAGCATGTTGCATAATATTCACATTACATATTGTATAATGATTTCATTATTATAAAATCACCTATTTTTATTGTATAGATTTTTATAATTAGTTATTAGTATTAATATAACTGTTCTTTATTTAATTACATAATATAAAATGTTTTATTAATTAATTAATTAATTTGTTAATTTTTTTAATAATGGTGAAGCGTGTAATATTAGAAGTATATACTTAACTTTTAAATGTTTTAAAATAAAAATATATTTAGAAATGTATAGACAATAATTCATGGGTTCCTACACAAGATGCACAATAAGGATCATTATTTTTTCAAGAAAAAATAAAATTATATGTACAACATTTACATTGATTGAAGTATTTTAAATGTATCTTATTTGCCGAATTAGCATGCCAACAAAGTCTGATTGTTTACATTTTTATTAAAAATATCAAACTATTAGATTGTGAATGATACTGCGATGTGTTACAAATAGTAATATATTTAAATGTATTGATATTTGTTGCTTTCTATTCTATTAATAATAAGGAATAAATAATTCAAAAGGATTTATAGAGAATATAGCAATATGAATAGATAACAATAATTCAATTTTATAAAAAATGTATTACAAATGATTAATCCATAAGTAAAAAATTACTTTTCTGCAAATATTAAAATAAAAATACAATTATGTTATATTAAAAAGAAAAACCATTACTGATAGTTATGACAAAGTATTTAAGGTAATAAAAACTATGTAGTAATATGAACATACACTTAAGGAATAAAATTTACCTTTTTCCAAACTTAGAACTTGACATATTATTAATTAGGTGTTTTCATTGACCTATAAAATAAAAATAAACAATTAAATTAAAGTATTCATCTAAAATAAAAATAATACTTTGTATTTAAATAGTATATAAAAACTTGAAATTCATCAAACCACGATTTATTATTAATGAAATGGGGCTAGAGTTTTTTTCTATAATAAATGCTTTAAATTACTAAATTGTCATTTTAATACTCACACATCATCATCAGCTACAAGTTGACAGTCTTCAAAAGATTTACGTAATCCTATGAGTTGACTTTCCATGTGAGATGTTGAATCATTAATTTGAGCTACATGGTTAAGTTCTCTTTTTGTAGTTTCAGCAATGTTATTTTCACTACCTGATATTGTAAACATTAAAAATTATTGTTCTATAAATGCGCAATTACTTTATAGTTCTTACACATCATGTTAACAAAATATTCATATCTTTCTTTTAATACATTCACATTTGTCGATGTCACATCCCATGTTTTTTGGCCCATTCTTTTACATCAGCCAAATTCTTGTACATGTTTAAAATGTTATATTCACCAAAAGTATGCAACAAACGTGCGACACAAAAAACATAAGCGTCAAAAACACTATCAAACGACTAGTGGAACAATAATCAAACTACGCATCGTTCTCTCACGGCTTGTCATTGGTGTTTCGCTTATCAATATTAACCGTCAAATGGCGCGAGTTTTTTTTCTGCCATTTATAATATTGTGCTATGATCATAAACAATGATAGTGTCACTTTCAATACCGTCGATAACACATGTTAAATTCAAATTAATTTTTTTATTTAATAAATATAATAAATAAGTTACCCAGATGTCTGTGATTGGGGATGGCAAAACATTTTGAGATTATTTCGAAAACCTAAATATCGATAAAGAAAATATCGATGTATCAATATTAATTGAATTTTATTTTAAAAAAAATAAATTAAGTCTTAGGCATTGGTTATAGACACAATTTAGGAGAGGGCTAAGCTCCCCTGGACTCTGAAACAGTTGTACCATCCCCCCAATTTTGTCATGGAATGAATTCGGAATGAAAAATTTCTGTCACACGAGTTACGAGTCACGTCTAAATATCTAACGATTTCTGAATTGCAAATTGCATTAGTTGAGCCAGAGGTAACTAAGAATTAATGTTGTCTATATGAACTATTTCAGTCAGAAACTATCGTGGTGCAAAGATAGTATTGTCCATGGTACATCAGTCATTCGTGGCCTGTGAGATTACACTAATCTTTTACGGATAGGTAATATTTTAAAATCGAAAACATATCTATTATGACAAAAAATAATTAGCTATCGGTGAATATTATTTACAGTGTTGGGATTATGTAGATAGATTGTTTCGGTAAAAATTTTTATCATCTTTATCTAATCTCGATTGTACAAATGAACCGCTGAAAATTATTGAAAAAATTATCCGAGATAAAAAAATCACGCATCTAGATGATTAGATATATTATTCGGTATCATAAAATATTTTTGAAGGTTTCAAAAAATTGTCCATACTAGTGCTAGACAGAAGACATATTTTGTTGTTATTATTACATTTGTTCTATACTGTAATCATTATTCGCTAATCGGTATAGTTCGTGGTATAAGCAATATAAATATTATTAAAAATAGTGTATATTTCAGTAGGTACCTATTTTCACATGTAATGTGACATATTTCAACTCTTTTTTCATTTTATGCTGCATAGTGCACATTTTCTAAAAAATACCATGGTTAGGTTAATGTACCTACAGAATTCTCAAATTGTACAGCATGTAGTTTGTATACATTTTTTTTTACTTGTATGTGATTTTTTTGTTTGAAGCTGATTTGCAGCTAACATTCCATCAACTACCCTCTAACGTAAGTCTATTAGTGAAATTGTATCAAATTATTGTTCTTGATGGGGAATAAAATAATTTATAATTACTTTAACATGAAAATAGCCTAAATGCCAATATTTTCTGGAGTTTATATATAAATATACCATTCGATGCATTCAACTGGTCAAATACATCTACAATGTTATCGTAACCAATTAGAACTAGGAACTTTTTTTTTTTTTTTATTTAAAATAGTGGAACTATCATTAATTGGATAGTTGGACAAACAAAGTAGATGATGAAATATCAAGGCTGTGCATTAACGAGTTAATAAGTTAAAAGTTAAGTTAAAAGTTAAATTAATTTTAACTTATTAACTTAACTTACTAGTTTGCTGTTTTAATTAACTTAACTTTAACTTAACTCATTAGGATATCCGTTAACTTAAAATCAACTTGTATTATTTTTAAAATTCCCAATTAGGTAAATTTTGAATTTTCGTCGTTTTAATTAATTTAATTCGTAGAATATTAGAAAATATTAGAAAAAAAAGATTTAATGAAAAACAAAATAATAAATAATAGTATAATACAATGTGACATTTAGACCATTGTCGCCCCTATGACCGTAATATAAGATTTATCAATAGCTATATGAGCCCACGAAGTCACGTTTAAATGTTTAATAGCGTAATAATAACGGGCTTAATGGCTTATTATCATTATTATTAGCCATTAGGTCTCATTAGTTATTTCTTATTATTTAATATTTTATATAATATATATTATATATTTTATATATTTATTATATTTGTACGATTGTCGATTATCATGAATTGTGACAATTTCTATTTATTTGTTTATTATATAAATTTATATTTAACATTTAATATGTTTTAATTGTACTACAGAAATACCTACCTACCTATAGTGGTGTAATATACATTTATACATTCTTAGTTCATAGTTTTCATTCCTCAGTTCCTCACTAGTTTGATCAGTCGCTTACACTGCTGCAGTTTGTCAGTAATAAGTAATAACTAATACATTTTCAGTGTTATCACAATTATAAGGTTATATTAACTTAACTTATTAATTGAAGTTAAATTAAGTTAACAATATTTGTTAACTTAATTTAAACTTAATTGATTTATTAAAAAAGTCTATTAACTTAACTTTTAACTTAATTGAAAAAAAAAAATTAACTTAACTTAACTGAGTTAAAAAATTTCATTAACTTGCCCAGCCTTGTGAAATATAAATATTGTCATTGTATAGATTTTTATAATTAGTTATTAGTATTAATATAACTGTTCTTTATTTAATTACATAATATAAAATGTTTTATTAATTAATTAATTAATTTGTTAATTTTTTTATTAATGGTGAAGCGTGTAATATTAGAAGTATATACTTAACTGTTTAATGTTTTAAAATAAAAATATATTTAGAAATTCTTAGACGATAATTCATGGGTCCCTACACAATATACACAGTAAGGCCCATTATTTAAAAAAAAAAAAAAAATGATATGCATAACATTTAAATTGAATGAAATATTTTAAAATGTATCTTCTTTGCCGAATTAGCATGCCAACAAAATCTGATTGTTTATATTTTTATTAAAAATATCAAACTATTAGATTGTGAATGATACTGCGATGTGTTACAAATAGTAATATATTTAAATGTATTGATATTTGTTGCTTTCTATTCTATTAATAATAAGGAATAAATAATCCAAAAGGATTTATAGAGAATATAGCAATATGCATAGATAACAATAATTCAATTTCATAAAAAATGTATTACAAATGATTAATCCATAAGTAAAAAATTACTTTCTGCAAATATTAAAATAAAAATACAATTATGTTATATTAAAAAGAAAAACCATTACTGATAGTTATGACAAAGTATTTAAGGTAATAAAAACTATGTAGTAATATGAACATACACTTAAGGAATAAAATTAAACTTTTTCCAAACTTAGAACTTGACATATTATTAATTAGGTGTTTTCATTGACCTATAAAATAAAAATAAACAATTAAATTAAAGTATTCATCTAAAATAAAAATAATACTTTGTATTTAAATAGTATATAAAAACTTGAAATTCATCAAACCACGATTTATTATTAATGAAATGGGGCTAGAGTTTTTTTCTATAATAAATGCTATAAATTATATATAAGCCCTCGAAGAAAAGGGATTGAGAATTAGTAGTAATAAAACAGAGTATATAGAATATGATTTTGGACAAAGAGACCAAGAAATTGAAGGAATGAGGAGACCAATGACAATAGATGGTGATGTGATAGGTGAAGTCGAGAGCTTTAAATATTTAGGATCTTTTGTTGGAGAGAAGCATCGGGCGTGAAATGCGATAAGAGAATTCCAATGAGGCTGAAAAGTAAATTTTATAAAGTTGTAGTGAGACCAACTATGCTGTATGGTTCAGAGTGTTGGGCGGTTAACAGGAGAATAGAACAAAGTATGAGTGTCACGGAAATGAGAATGCTTAGATGGTTGAGTGGAGTGGCAAGAGAAGATAGAATAAGGAACGAATACGTGAGAGGTAGTGTTGGTGTAGCGCCAATTGTGGACAAGATGAGAGAAAATAGGCTGAGATGGTTTGGGCCTGTGATGAGGCGAGAGGAAACGAATGCAGTAAGAGTGGTTATGAAGATGGACGTTGAAGGGAAAAGAGGAAGAGGAAGTCTAAAAAAGAGATGGTTGAAAACTTTGGAGAATGACATGAGAGGACTGTCGGTGTGTGCAGAGGAGATGTGATTGACCGAGTGAAGTGGAGTTTTAGGACAAGGGTGGTCGACCCCAAATAGTTGGGAGGAAGGCAAGGCAGATGAAAAAGAAGAAGATATGCTATAAATTAGTAAATTGTCATTTTAATACTCACACATCATCAGCTACAAGTTTACAGTCTTCAAAAGATTTACTTAATCCTAAGAGTTGACTTTTAATCTGAGATGTTGAATCATTAAATTCAGCTTCTTGGTTACATTCTCTTTTAGTAATTTCAGCAATGTTACTTTCACCACCTGAAATTAAAAACATTGAAAATTATTTTTCTATAAATGCGCAATTACATTTACAGTTCTTACATATAATGTGATTAAAGTCTTCAAATTGTTTTCTTAATACAGCAAAAACTTCAAGAGATTCCATATGGTCAGCTATTTCTTCTAATGTTTGAAATTTTTGTGGCTCTGGCCTAGAATGGAATTTAATTTTTATAAATTATTGATAAACCATATATTTTGTTTTAAATTACTTAATATTTAGTTCAGGGACTGGTTTATATATATTCTCAATATCAGTCCTAGCACCCCTTTTCATAGAAATCACCATTTTTTTAATTTCATCCATGTTTGGTACCTTTTTAGAATAATCTTCTGCCATTTTTTCCATTTCAGTACTTATTTCAGGTAATCCAAAGTCACAAGTAGTTACATATGATTGTGCCACCATATGATCCTAAAATATTAAACAAATTATAAAATCATTGCTTCAATTTAACAAGTTAACTAACTATTTTCTCCCTTATTTTTTTTGTTGCTTCACGAACACCGGCAAACACTGTAGACTTTTCCTTTTTTCTAACAGGTTTTTCTGGCAATCCAATTACTTTGGAATGTTCCAGACTGTTTATCATTACAACATAAAGAGCATCTGTAAGGTTCGTACCCAGAGAATGTAGTTGTTCCTCAGAATATGACACAGTTTTAACCTATAAACAACATAAAATCTTAGTAAATATCAAATATTTATTATAGTATAAAGCTATTTTCATCAGTTTGAGTAGAAAATATTAATAATTTTTTAATAATGTTACAAAATTAATATAAATTTCAATTTCATAATTAATTATTAATTTACTTGAAATTGACTAATTATATCATTTATAATCAAATTTGAATTCTCAACTAATTTTCTGTATAAATAATTCTTTTCAGCCTCTGATTTAGATAATATTGAATTCAAATCCAATTTTCTTTCCAAAAGTTCCTTGAAAAGTTTAGATGCTTCCCTATCACTGTAATAATAATTTAAATTAAACATTGTTTATAAAAACACATATCACTAGATGAACAATATTAAAATTTACTATTTGCATTGTTCAGTCTTTTTTATAGATAAGCGAGTGACAACCGTAATACTTTTATTTATATGAGTTGTTACATTTTCTTCAATAGTTTTGATTAAAATAGAGGGAGATTTGTCTCTCAATGTTTCATAAAAAATATTGAATATATTGTTACCAAGATTTACATTATCATGCTTTATACCCGCTTGTTTAGCATGGTCTACTATAGCCAAACACTTTATCAAAGAATCCTGAAATTCAAATTTATTTATTAATAATTAAAAATTTGCCAACAAAATAATATCTTTAATCTATTAAAAACATGTATGATAAAATTACTTCATAGTCATTTTTGATCAAATTATCATTTGCCTTAAAGGTAAAATAATCACAAAATTTGGATAGTTCTTTTATTATGTGGATAAACTTCAAATAATATCCAGTCGTTTGATCAGTTAAGTATGAATTATTTTTATTCAATTCATTTACTATGATTAAATTGTCTTTGGTTACACGTATGTTCTTTAAATATTTTAGCAATTCATTGTTTTTTGTTTTGACATCATCAATTTCTTTCTCAATCTTATAATATTTTGTTAATAATTCTTCGTATTTTATTGCATTAGCAAGATCTTCTTCGGATTCGACTTTTGCCTTTAAAATTAATTCAACAAGGTTTTAAATTAAAAATCAAACCAGAAATTATAAGAAATATTTAATCAAATTTACTGTTATACAATAACTAAAAATGTATTAATTTGTACATGTCTCAATAAAATTTACGGTTAAATATAATTTCAATTGATTAATTTTCCAAGTAGTGAAAGTTAATTAATTTTAAATGTACTATAGTGATGGTTTTCGCAGTAATCTTACCATTAATGGTTTCTTCCTTTTTTGGAGTTTTTGTAACAATAGAGATTTTTTTATCAGATTCACTTCTTCTTCTGGCATAACGTATTTAATAATGTTTCTCCACATGTCTCTTTGTTGAGGCGGTATTAACCTGCATTAGTTAATAGATAAAGTAATAATTTAACTTTTTAAGGTTTGTGGAAAACCACGTTATAATAACATGTTGTTTGATAATAATTGATCATACTTTTTAACCATTTCATCACTTGCGTCGTTGATGTCCAATCCCATGTTTATGAGCCATTTTTTTAAATTAGCCACATCCTTGTCCATGTTGAAATGTAATATTTACCAAAACTATGCAACAAACGAGCGACACAAACAGCATAAGCGTCAAAAACACTATCAAACGACGAGTTGAACGATAATCAAACTACGCGTTCTGTCATGTCTTGTCATTGGTGTTTCCCTTATCAATAATAACCGTCATATGGCGCGAGTTTTTTGTCTGCCATTTATAATATTGTGCTATTATCATAAACAATGATACTGTCACTTTCAATACCATCGATAACACATTTTAAATCATAATTTCATTTCTTAATAAATATAATAAATAAGTTACCCAGATGTCTGTAATTAGGAATGGCAAAAAATTTTGAGATTATATCGAAAACCTAAATATCGATATTACTATACATTGATAAAGAAAATATCGATTAATTGATTTTTTGTTTAAAAAAATAAATCAAGTTTTGGGCTTTAGCCATAAACGCACTTTGGAAGGGGGCTAAGCTCCCGTTGGTCCTGAACAGTTGGACCCCCCCTCCAAGTTGCCGTCGCACGAGTTACGAGTCACGTCTGAATGTCCGACGATTTCTGAATTGCGATTTGCATTAGGTTAAGCCTAAAAATTTATGTTGTCTATATGAACTATTTCAGTCAGAAACTATCGTGGTGCACGGATAGTATTGTCCATGGTTATGGTACATCAGTCATTCGTTGTCTGTGAGATTACACAAATCTTCACGGATAATATTTTAAAATCGAAAACATATCTATTATGACAAAAAATAAATAACCATCGGTAAATATTATCGATAGTGCTGGGATTTTCTAGATAAATTATCTTGGTTTAAATTTTTGTTATCTTTATCTTATCTCGATAGTAAAAATGAACCGCTGAAAATTATTGAAAAAATTATCTGAGATAAAAAAATCACTCATCCAGATGTTAGGATAAATGATTTGTGGTCATAAAATATTTTTGAGTTCTTCAAAAAATTGTCCATACTAGTGCTAGACATATTTGGTGGTTATTAGACATTATATTTGTTATATACAGTAATCATTCTTTGCTAATCGGTATAGTTCGTGGTATAGGCAATACAATTATTATCAAAAATAGTTTTTATTTCAGTATCTACTTTTATTTATCATTGACGACTTTACCATTTATTTGTTAGGAGAATAGTTTATCGATAGTTGGCGATTGTTGTTGTTCTAATAATAAAATATTTGTTCCAATAAAACATGGAAATAATCAAATAACATGATATTATAAAATATGATACTGATTTATATAGGTATATATCATATAAGCCACTGCACTACTTAAGTCTAAATACTATCTGCAGTCCCGTGGATATTACCACACAATTCGCTGAATCGTTCGATAAAATTAATTTATTCAGTTATGTCTAAAATATAAAATAATCTTGCCGTCGTCAGCTCCAGTTGATAGACTTTTCAGCAAAGTAACTCCGAACGACGTAATGACGTAATCGTCTTGGCGATTAAGTGTTTGAAATACTTTTATGTTGTAATTCTAATAAGTTATTTTCTCTCTAGCTATTTAGTTAAAAATTATTTATTTAATAAGGGAATTTAGTTTTTGTGATAAAAATTTAATGTACAGACATTTATTATTTAACCCTTACCGAATCACAAGATTTTTCTTTTAATATTTTTAATTTTGATTTTGTGATCCATTTATTTTAGTACTTATCACCTTATCATATGTATAATATCAAATTTATTTAGTAAAAATTATAAGTTACCTTAGGTTAATTACAAACTTAAAAAAAAAAAATAACTTTTACATAAAATAAAACCTAGAATAACATAAGTAATTTTTAATTAATTTTTTTTTGTGACTCAACTAAAAATGGTTTATTTATTGTTTATTCATTTTATTCTCCAAAACATTATGGAATGTAACATGTTTCATCTTTTTTGTTTTTTGTGCTGTATAGTGCACATTTTCTAAAAATACCATGGGTAGGTTGATATACCTACAGAACTCTTGAATCGTACTTCTAGTACAGCATGTAGTTTGTAGATGTAGTGTGTACATTTTGTTTAACTTGTATGGGGTACTTTTTGTTTGAAGCTGATTTGCAGCAAACATTCCATCAACTACACTCCAACGTAGGTCTTTTAGTGAAGTTATTTCTAATCTTAGTTCTTGATGAAGTACAAAATAATTTATAATAACTATAGAATGAAAAATTGCCTAAATGCCAATATTTTTTGGATTTTATATGTAGGTATTCCATACGATGCTTTCAACTGGTCAAATACATCTACTTTATTCATGTTATTGTAACCAACTAGAACTAGGAATCCTAAATATAGGTAAATTAAATTGAATGGTTAAGTTGAATGAAATATTTTAAAACGTGTCTTCTCTGCCCAATTAGTAAGCCAACAAAATCTGATTGTTTTCTTTTTTATTAAAAATATCAAACTATTAGATTTTGAATTATACTGCGTTACGTTACAAATAGTAATATATTTAAATGTATTGGTGTTTGTTATTTTCTATTCTATTAATAATAAGGAATTAATATTTCAAATGATTAAACCATAAGTTAAAAATTAATATTTTGCAAATATTAAAATAAAAATACAATTATGTTATATTAAAAATAAATACCATTACTGATAGTTATGACAAAGTATTTAAGGTAATATAAACTATGTAGTATTATGAACATACACTTAAGGCACAACATTTAACTTTTTCCAAACTTATAAGTTGACATATTATTTTTTAGGTGTTTTCATCGACCTAAAAAATAAAAAATAAATAATTAAAATGTAAGTATTTATCTAAAATAAAAATAATATTTTGTATTTAAATAATATATAATAATTTAAAATTCATCAAACCACTATTTATTATAAATGTAAAGTGGCTAGACTTTTTTTTCTATAATAAAAGTAATAAATTATTAAAATATTATTTCACTACTCACACTACATCAGCTGCAAGTTTAATATCCTTAACAGATTGAATAAATTCTATAAGATGTTTTTGTATCTCTGATGTTGAATCATTAAATTGAGCTTTATGGTTAAGTTCTCTTTTTGTAATTTCAGCAATGTTGTTATTTTCACCACCTGATATTGAAAACATTGAAAATTATTATTCTATAAATGCGCAATTACTTTTACAGTTCTTACATATAATGTTATTAAAATTTTCAAATTGTTTTCTTAATATAGCAAAAACTTGAAGAGATTCCATGTGGTCAGCTATTTCTTCTAATTTTTGAATTTGAAATTTGTGAGCCTCTTGCCTAGAATGGAATTTAATTTTTATAAATAATTGATAAATCATATATTTTTTTTTAAATTACTGAATAGTAAGTTCAGGTACTGGTTTATATATATTCTCAATGTCAGTCCTAGCATTCCTTTTCATAGTAATCAACATTTTTTTCAATACATCCATGCTCGGGATCTTTTTGGGAAAATCTTCTGCCATTTTTTCCATTTCAGTACTTATTTCATCTAATCCAAAGTCATCACTATTTGCATTCAGTTCATCTAATCTTTTAGATATATGTAGCCTCTTATGTACCTAAAATATTAAACAAATTATGAAATCATTGCTTCAAGTTAACTAGTTAACTAACAATTTTCTCCTCTAATTTTGTTTTTTCATCTAAAGACTTGTCTAAGGCTTTAATTGTTTCATCGTCATAATAATTTTTTTCAGGCCATCCAATTACTTTAGAATCTTCCAAACAGTTTTTAATTACAATTCCAATAGCCCTTGCAATGTTTATTGCTATAGAATTTAGTTGTTCTTTAGTATATGATACATGTTTATGCTATAAACAACATAGAATGTTGGTAAATATCAAATATTAATTATAATATAAAGTTTTTTTATTAAGTACATCAAAAACTTAATCTTTTTTCAAATATGTTACAAAGACAATATAAATTTAGGTAATTTAAATTTAAGTATCATATTAAATTATTAATTTACTTTATTAAGTTGACTAATAATATCATTTTGAAACATATATGAATTCTCAACTAATTGTTTGGCTAAATTATTCTTTTCAGCTTCTGATTTAGATAATGATGCTTTCAAATTCCTTTTTCTTTCCAATAGTATCTTGTGATACTGTTCAAATAAAGCTTTCCTCTCACTGCTATAAAAACTTAAAACAAACATTTTTTATAAAATCACACATCACAAAAAAAAAAAAAAATTATTCAAATTTACTAATTGCATTGTCCATCCCTATATACAGAGTAGATAGTGAGAGCCGAAATACTTTGATTTATATGGGTTTTTAGATTTTCTTCAATAGTTTTAATCAAAATAGATGGAGATTTGTCTCTCAATGTTTCATAAAAAAAATTGGATATATTTTTAACAAGATTTACATTATCATGCATTGTACCCGCTTGTTTAGCATGATATACTGTAGCGAAACATTTTTCCCAAGAATCCTGAAATTCAAATTTATTTGTTAATAATTAAAAATTTGCCAACAATATATTTTCTATAATATTTTAAAAACATTTATGATAAAATTACTTCATAGTCATTTTTGACCAAATTATCATTCGCTTTGGAGGTAAAATAATCACACAATTTGGATAAGTCATTTATTATGTGCATAAAGTTAAAATAATAGCTTGTCTTTTGATGAGCTAAGTATGAATTAATATTATTAAATTCATTTAAAACAGTTAAGTTGTCTTTGGTTACACGTATGTTCTTTAAATATTTTAGCAATTCTTTGTTTTTTGTTTTGACATCATCAATTTCTTTCTCAATCTTATAATATTTTGTTAATAATTCTTCGTATTTTATTGCATTAGCAAGATCTTCTTCGGATTCGACTTTTGCCTTTAAAATTAATTCAACAAGGTTTTAAATTAAAAATCAAACCAGAAATTATAAGAAATATTTAATCAAATTTACTGTTATACAATAACTAAAAATGTATTAATTTGTACATGTCTCAATAAAATTTACGGTTAAATATAATTTCAATTGATTAATTTTCCAAGTAGTGAAAGTTAATTAATTTTAAATGTACTATAGTGATGGTTTTCGCAGTAATCTTACCATTAATGGTTTCTTCCTTTTTTGGAGTTTTTGTAACAATAGAGATTTTTTTATCAGATTCACTTCTTCTTCTGGCATAACGTATTTAATAATGTTTCTCCACATGTCTCTTTGTTGAGGCGGTATTAACCTGCATTAGTTAATAGATAAAGTAATAATTTAACTTTTTAAGGTTTGTGGAAAACCACGTTATAATAACATGTTGTTTGATAATAATTGATCATACTTTTTAACCATTTCATCACTTGCGTCGTTGATGTCCAATCCCATGTTTATGAGCCATTTTTTTAAATTAGCCACATCCTTGTCCATGTTGAAATGTAATATTTACCAAAACTATGCAACAAACGAGCGACACAAACAGCATAAGCGTCAAAAACACTATCAAACGACGAGTTGAACGATAATCAAACTACGCGTTCTGTCATGTCTTGTCATTGGTGTTTCCCTTATCAATAATAACCGTCATATGGCGCGAGTTTTTTGTCTGCCATTTATAATATTGTGCTATTATCATAAACAATGATACTGTCACTTTCAATACCATCGATAACACATTTTAAATCATAATTTCATTTCTTAATAAATATAATAAATAAGTTACCCAGATGTCTGTAATTAGGAATGGCAAAAAATTTTGAGATTATATCGAAAACCTAAATATCGATATTACTATACATTGATAAAGAAAATATCGATTAATTGATTTTTTGTTTAAAAAAATAAATCAAGTTTTGGGCTTTAGCCATAAACGCACTTTGGAAGGGGGCTAAGCTCCCGTTGGTCCTGAACAGTTGGACCCCCCCTCCAAGTTGCCGTCGCACGAGTTACGAGTCACGTCTGAATGTCCGACGATTTCTGAATTGCGATTTGCATTAGGTTAAGCCTAAAAATTTATGTTGTCTATATGAACTATTTCAGTCAGAAACTATCGTGGTGCACGGATAGTATTGTCCATGGTTATGGTACATCAGTCATTCGTTGTCTGTGAGATTACACAAATCTTCACGGATAATATTTTAAAATCGAAAACATATCTATTATGACAAAAAATAAATAACCATCGGTAAATATTATCGATAGTGCTGGGATTTTCTAGATAAATTATCTTGGTTTAAATTTTTGTTATCTTTATCTTATCTCGATAGTAAAAATGAACCGCTGAAAATTATTGAAAAAATTATCTGAGATAAAAAAATCACTCATCCAGATGTTAGGATAAATGATTTGTGGTCATAAAATATTTTTGAGTTCTTCAAAAAATTGTCCATACTAGTGCTAGACATATTTGGTGGTTATTAGACATTATATTTGTTATATACAGTAATCATTCTTTGCTAATCGGTATAGTTCGTGGTATAGGCAATACAATTATTATCAAAAATAGTTTTTATTTCAGTATCTACTTTTATTTATCATTGACGACTTTACCATTTATTTGTTAGGAGAATAGTTTATCGATAGTTGGCGATTGTTGTTGTTCTAATAATAAAATATTTGTTCCAATAAAACATGGAAATAATCAAATAACATGATATTATAAAATATGATACTGATTTATATAGGTATATATCATATAAGCCACTGCACTACTTAAGTCTAAATACTATCTGCAGTCCCGTGGATATTACCACACAATTCGCTGAATCGTTCGATAAAATTAATTTATTCAGTTATGTCTAAAATATAAAATAATCTTGCCGTCGTCAGCTCCAGTTGATAGACTTTTCAGCAAAGTAACTCCGAACGACGTAATGACGTAATCGTCTTGGCGATTAAGTGTTTGAAATACTTTTATGTTGTAATTCTAATAAGTTATTTTCTCTCTAGCTATTTAGTTAAAAATTATTTATTTAATAAGGGAATTTAGTTTTTGTGATAAAAATTTAATGTACAGACATTTATTATTTAACCCTTACCGAATCACAAGATTTTTCTTTTAATATTTTTAATTTTGATTTTGTGATCCATTTATTTTAGTACTTATCACCTTATCATATGTATAATATCAAATTTATTTAGTAAAAATTATAAGTTACCTTAGGTTAATTACAAACTTAAAAAAAAAAAATAACTTTTACATAAAATAAAACCTAGAATAACATAAGTAATTTTTAATTAATTTTTTTTTGTGACTCAACTAAAAATGGTTTATTTATTGTTTATTCATTTTATTCTCCAAAACATTATGGAATGTAACATGTTTCATCTTTTTTGTTTTTTGTGCTGTATAGTGCACATTTTCTAAAAATACCATGGGTAGGTTGATATACCTACAGAACTCTTGAATCGTACTTCTAGTACAGCATGTAGTTTGTAGATGTAGTGTGTACATTTTGTTTAACTTGTATGGGGTACTTTTTGTTTGAAGCTGATTTGCAGCAAACATTCCATCAACTACACTCCAACGTAGGTCTTTTAGTGAAGTTATTTCTAATCTTAGTTCTTGATGAAGTACAAAATAATTTATAATAACTATAGAATGAAAAATTGCCTAAATGCCAATATTTTTTGGATTTTATATGTAGGTATTCCATACGATGCTTTCAACTGGTCAAATACATCTACTTTATTCATGTTATTGTAACCAACTAGAACTAGGAATCCTAAATATAGGTAAATTAAATTGAATGGTTAAGTTGAATGAAATATTTTAAAACGTGTCTTCTCTGCCCAATTAGTAAGCCAACAAAATCTGATTGTTTTCTTTTTTATTAAAAATATCAAACTATTAGATTTTGAATTATACTGCGTTACGTTACAAATAGTAATATATTTAAATGTATTGGTGTTTGTTATTTTCTATTCTATTAATAATAAGGAATTAATATTTCAAATGATTAAACCATAAGTTAAAAATTAATATTTTGCAAATATTAAAATAAAAATACAATTATGTTATATTAAAAATAAATACCATTACTGATAGTTATGACAAAGTATTTAAGGTAATATAAACTATGTAGTATTATGAACATACACTTAAGGCACAACATTTAACTTTTTCCAAACTTATAAGTTGACATATTATTTTTTAGGTGTTTTCATCGACCTAAAAAATAAAAAATAAATAATTAAAATGTAAGTATTTATCTAAAATAAAAATAATATTTTGTATTTAAATAATATATAATAATTTAAAATTCATCAAACCACTATTTATTATAAATGTAAAGTGGCTAGACTTTTTTTTCTATAATAAAAGTAATAAATTATTAAAATATTATTTCACTACTCACACTACATCAGCTGCAAGTTTAATATCCTTAACAGATTGAATAAATTCTATAAGATGTTTTTGTATCTCTGATGTTGAATCATTAAATTGAGCTTTATGGTTAAGTTCTCTTTTTGTAATTTCAGCAATGTTGTTATTTTCACCACCTGATATTGAAAACATTGAAAATTATTATTCTATAAATGCGCAATTACTTTTACAGTTCTTACATATAATGTTATTAAAATTTTCAAATTGTTTTCTTAATATAGCAAAAACTTGAAGAGATTCCATGTGGTCAGCTATTTCTTCTAATTTTTGAATTTGAAATTTGTGAGCCTCTTGCCTAGAATGGAATTTAATTTTTATAAATAATTGATAAATCATATATTTTTTTTTAAATTACTGAATAGTAAGTTCAGGTACTGGTTTATATATATTCTCAATGTCAATCCTAGCATTCCTTTTCATAGTAATCAACATTTTTTTCAATACATCCATGCTCGGGATCTTTTTGGGAAAATCTTCTGCCATTTTTTCCATTTCAGTACTTATTTCATCTAATCCAAAGTCATCACTATTTGCATTCAGTTCATCTAATCTTTTAGATATATGTAGCCTCTTATGTACCTAAAATATTAAACAAATTATGAAATCATTGCTTCAAGTTAACTAGTTAACTAACAATTTTCTCCTCTAATTTTGTTTTTTCATCTAAAGACTTGTCTAAGGCTTTAATTGTTTCATCGTCATAATAATTTTTTTCAGGCCATCCAATTACTTTAGAATCTTCCAAACAGTTTTTAATTACAATTCCAATAGCCCTTGCAATGTTTATTGCTATAGAATTTAGTTGTTCTTTAGTATATGATACATGTTTATGCTATAAACAACATAGAATGTTGGTAAATATCAAATATTAATTATAATATAAAGTTTTTTTATTAAGTACATCAAAAACTTAATCTTTTTTCAAATATGTTACAAAGACAATATAAATTTAGGTAATTTAAATTTAAGTATCATATTAAATTATTAATTTACTTTATTAAGTTGACTAATAATATCATTTTGAAACATATATGAATTCTCAACTAATTGTTTGGCTAAATTATTCTTTTCAGCTTCTGATTTAGATAATGATGCTTTCAAATTCCTTTTTCTTTCCAATAGTATCTTGTGATACTGTTCAAATAAAGCTTTCCTCTCACTGCTATAAAAACTTAAAACAAACATTTTTTATAAAATCACACATCACTAAAAAAAAAAAAATTATTCAAATTTACTAATTGCATTGTCCATCCCTATATACAGAGTAGATAGTGAGAGCCGAAATACTTTCATTTATATGGGTTTTTAGATTTTCTTCAATAGTTTTAATCAAAATAGATGGAGATTTGTCTCTCAATGTTTCATAAAAAAAATTGGATATATTTTTAACAAGATTTACATTATCATGCATTGTACCCGCTTGTTTAGCATGATATACTGTAGCGAAACATTTTTCCCAAGAATCCTGAAATTCAAATTTATTTGTTAATAATTAAAAATTTGCCAACAATATATTTTCTATAATATTTTAAAAACATTTATGATAAAATTACTTCATAGTCATTTTTGACCAAATTATCATTCGCTTTGGTGGTAAAATAATCACACAATTTGGATAAGTCATTTATTATGTGCATAAAGTTAAAATAATAGCTTGTCTTTTGATGAGCTAAGTATGAATTAATATTATTAAATTCATTTAAAACAGTTAAGTTGTCTTTGGTTACACGTATGTTCTTTAAATATTTTAGCAATTCGTTGTTTTTTGTTTTGACATCATCAATTTCTTTCTCAATCTTTTTATATTTTGTTAATAATTCTTCGTATTTTATTGCATTAGCAAGATCTTCTTTGGATTCGACTTTTGCCTTTAAAATTAATTCAACACGGTTTTAAATTAAAAATCAAACCAGAAATTATAAGAAATATTTAATCAAATTTACTGTTATACAATAACTAAAAATGTATTAATTTGTACATGTCACAATAAAATTTATGGTTAAATATAATTTTAATTGATTAATTTTCCAAGTAGTGAAAGTTAATTAATTTTAAATGTACTATAGTTATGGTTTTCACAGTAATCTTACCATTAATGGTTTCTTCCTTTTTTGGAGTTTTTGTAACAATAGAGATTTTTTTATCAGATTCACTTCTTCTTCTGGCATAACGTATTTAATAATGTTTCTACACATGTCTCTTTGTTGAGGCGGTATTAACCTGCATTAGTTAATAGATAAAGTAATAATTTAACTTTTTAAGGTTTGTGGAAAACCACGTTATAATAACATGTTGTTTGATAATAATTGATCATACTTTTTAACCATTTCATCACTTGCGTCGTTGATGTCCAATCCCATGTTTATGAGCCATTTTTTTAAATTAGCCACATCCTTGTCCATGTTGAAATGTAATATTTACCAAAACTATGCAACAAACGAGCGACACAAACAACATAAGCGTCAAAAACACTATCAAACGACGAGTGGAACGATAATCAGACTACGCATCGTTCTCTCACGTCTTGTCATTGGTGTTTCGCTTATCAATAATAACCGTCAAATGGCGCGAGTTTTTTGTCTGCCATTTATAATATTGTGCTATAATCATAAACAATGTTACTGGAACTTTCAATTCCGTCTATAATAAATAAGTTACCCAGATGTCTGTGATTAGGGATGGCAAAACAATTTGAGATTATATCGAAAACCTAAATATCGATGAATATACGTTGATAAATAAAATAAAATAAATTATTATTTATTGATTACACTTAATTAATTATTAAGTTATAGGCGTTTGCCATAGACATAATTTGAGAGGGAGCTAAGCTCCCCTGGACCCTGAACAGTTGGACCCCCCCCCCCCAATTTTGGCATTAAATGAATTCGGAATGAAAAATTGCCGTCGCACGAGTTACGAGTCACGTCTGAATGTCTGACGATTTCTGAATTGCAATTTGCATTAGGTTAAGCCAAGGGTAACTAAGAATTAATGTGGTCTATATGATTTATTTCAGTCATTCGTGGCCTGTGAGATTAATCAAATCATCAAGGTTAAAATTTTAAAATCAAAAACTTACTTGGTAAGAAAAAAATTATAGCTATCTGTAAATATTATCAATGTGCCGATATTATCTAAACGTAAATATTAATGTTCCAAAATTATCGAAACGTAAATATCCGATTTTCCGATAAGTAAGTTTAAACAGGCAAGCTTATAAAATTACAGTTTTGACTGACTGAACAGTACTCGAGTATGTGGTAGTCGAGCAGCGATTGCAGTTTAACCGTACGGCTGGTGGTGCCGCGCAACCGACGCTTGGACCTGGCCGACGTGGACGGCACGTCTGCGATGACCACCACGGCCACAACAGCGCTGCCGTTCATTTCATTTATATTTGTATTATTATTATTATTATTATATTGTTACTCAAGGTAATCTGATACTTTTATTTTATGTCACGTTTATAGTATTCAACATTATTTAGCTGTTAATTTTTCTTTAGGCTGAAAGAAAGGTTCTTAAAAATTATGATTATTACTATTTTTTTATTATCATGTTATTGTCAATGTGATGGTCTGTGTAAAACACATAGACAATCAGCTAGTACCTATTACGCATGAGGGGAACATTTTATATCATTATAAATAATTACTTGCTCATAAATAGTATGTACATTTGCATATATTTATTTATTCACAATACTTAGCAAATGTAACTTTTGATATTACTACCAAAATGAAAGAATGTATTCCTATTGAAACACAAAATATATTTTATGATTTTAAAAAATAGATAATAGCACAAACTTTTCTTCAATTAAATTTCTAAAAAACAGTGCCACCCTAGGATATGATAAAATTACAACAGATATATAAAAAAATAATACAAATAAATTATTAAAGCCTTCTTTAGATATTTTTAATTCATCATTCTCTCGGTCAAATATTTCTGATGCATTAAAAATCGTTACGATTAACCAATTTATAAAAAAGGTGAAAAGCCCAAAAAACACATGTTCAATATTGCTCATATTTAATAATCCTAAATTTTTTGAAAATATAATAAAATCTTACTTTCAAAATTATCATGATTCAAAGACATATCTCCAACACAAAATGCATTTAGACCAAAAAAAGCACTGACCAAGCAATTGTGAAAGTAATAGAAAGTATAGAAAATATTAAGGATCGAAGTTTTGAACATTAACAGAAGTTAAGTTCATTAAGTGATGGAGTACACATCTCATGTGAAGTCTCTTAAGGTACCTACCTCATTATCTCCTTTGTTTTTTAATGTTCAAATAAATGGTATAGACTGTCTAGCGCTAAATGCTGAAATGGATTGTTATGCTGACCATACTCCATTTATTGTAACTGGAAACACTTAGGACAATATACTCAATAAAATACAGATGTAATGATTACTTTTAAAGATTACAAAATAAAATAAGTATTTAAAAAAAAATAAAAATATATATATATATATATATATTACCTCATTAGTAATACAACAAACACTTCCCAAAATTTAACCCATATCCCATAATATTCTACCATCTATATATTCTCAAATGAATAGTCTAACAACAACAAATTAGAAATAAGTCCTACAGTAAAATGCTTAGGTATACTTTTGAGCAGCAGCCTAAAATGGATTGTTCTTATAAATATAAAAAAAAATAATTTTCATATCTATCCAAACAGTTAACATTCGTATTGAATAACAACAAAATCAAGGAGGTTTATAAAGTCTTGATAGAATTCCTATTTATGCTTAGTTTGCACCAAAGTAACAATGCTATATAATTATGTTTTATACAAGTTATATGAAAGGTTACACATATTTTATAAACATCTTATGTTACATAACACAATGATTCTTTTGAACATAATCATATTAATTTCAAATGTAAATACAGGTAGATCGAAGAATTGTTACCTAGATTGCTCATTTATTTACAAATTCGATAAAATATGCTACGAAGAGAATCACCTGTAACTAAATATCTCAGAGTTATAGCTATACGTTTTTTCATTGCTGTTGAGTCTCCGTAGTTAGTATCTTGTTTACATACATTAAGATGAACTGGATAATTTACAAATATGAAATTTCTCCTCGACTTCCGAAAAAGAAAAAAATTTTAAAACCACTGTTGATACGAAGTTCAAAGGATAAGGAATCGTCATTTCCTTATCTTCTAAAAGATTGTTACCATTATAATTTTTTTATTTAAATTTAAAACCGTGCATGATGTTGCTCCGCTGCATAATACCAAACCTAAGCTTAAATCATCATAGACCGCCATGATGTCAACAACTTATTGAATATTTAAATTTGGTGTGGGCGTACATGTTATATAATATTTGTAACGCATAACATCTATTTTGTAATGCAGCGATGTTACATAGGTGTGGGCAAGGCTCTATGTATGGCATAACAGCATGGATTGAATATGATAAATCTAACTTGAGACAATCACAAAGCCACCCAAAATAATTTTTTGCTAATAATATTAAACAAAAACAATGGTTATTTTGTTGACAACCTTTATAAACCTCTTAAAGCACTATTAATTAAAAACTTTTCCGTAAAACAGCGGTCATATTCACAATAAAAAATAACCATATTAAATCAATATCTCATAATTGTATCATTAGAATTAGTTTAAATAATATTAAAATTTCAAAAATGAACAAATCATCTAGCCAATCTTCCTCTACCTATGTTGGAATGAATATATACATTAATCTCCTCAGAGAAATTCGAAATCAAAACTATAATACTTACAAAATTTATTTAACTAAGAGGTTTATCTAGCACGTTGCATAATATTCACATTACATATTGTATAATGATTTCATTATTATAAAATCACCTATTATTATTGTATAGATTTTTATAATTAGTTATTAGTATTAATATAACTGTTCTTTATTTAATTACATAATATAAAATGTTTTATTAATTAATTAATTAATTTGTTAATTTTTTTATTAATGGTGAAGCGTGTAATATTAGAAGTATATACTTAACTGTTTAATGTTTTAAAATAAAAATATATTTAGAAATTCTTAGACGATAATTCATGGGTCCCTACACAATATACACAGTAAGGCCCATTATTTAAAAAAAAAAAAAAATGATATGCATAACATTTAAATTGAATGAAATATTTTAAAATGTATCTTCTTTGCCGAATTAGCATGCCAACAAAATCTGATTGTTTATATTTTTATTAAAAATATCAAACTATTAGATTGTGAATGATACTGCGATGTGTTACAAATAGTAATATATTTAAATGTATTGATATTTGTTGCTTTCTATTCTATTAATAATAAGGAATAAATAATCCAAAAGGATTTATAGAGAATATAGCAATATGCATAGATAACAATAATTCAATTTCATAAAAAATGTATTACAAATGATTAATCCATAAGTAAAAATTACTTTTCTGCAAATATTAAAATAAAAATACAATTATGTTATATTAAAAAGAAAAACCATTACTGATAGTTATGACAAAGTATTAAGGTAATAAAAACTATGTAGTAATATGAACATACACTTAAGGAATAAAATTAAACTTTTTCCAACTTAGAACTTGACATATTATTAATTAGGTGTTTTCATTGACCTATAAAATAAAAATAAACAATTAAATTAAAGTATTCATCTAAAATAAAAATAATACTTTGTATTTAAATAGTATATAAAAACTTGAAATTCATCAAACCACGATTTATTATTAATGAAATGGGGCTAGAGTTTTTTTCTATAATAAATGCTATAAATTATATATAAGCCCTCGAAGAAAAGGGATTGAGAATTAGTAGTAATAAAACAGAGTATATAGAATATGATTTTGGACAAAGAGACCAAGAAATTGAAGGAATGAGGAGACCAATGACAATAGATGGTGATGTGATAGGTGAAGTCGAGAGCTTTAAATATTTAGGATCTTTTGTTGGAGAGAAGCATCGGGCGTGAAATGCGATAAGAGAATTCCAATGAGGCTGAAAAGTAAATTTTATAAAGTTGTAGTGAGACCAACTATGCTGTATGGTTCAGAGTGTTGGGCGGTTAACAGGAGAATAGAACAAAGTATGAGTGTCACGGAAATGAGAATGCTTAGATGGTTGAGTGGAGTGGCAAGAGAAGATAGAATAAGGAACGAATACGTGAGAGGTAGTGTTGGTGTAGCGCCAATTGTGGACAAGATGAGAGAAAATAGGCTGAGATGGTTTGGGCCTGTGATGAGGCGAGAGGAAACGAATGCAGTAAGAGTGGTTATGAAGATGGACGTTGAAGGGAAAAGAGGAAGAGGAAGTCTAAAAAAGAGATGGTTGAAAACTTTGGAGAATGACATGAGAGGACTGTCGGTGTGTGCAGAGGAGATGTGATTGA
This sequence comes from Sipha maydis, assembly GCA_034509805.1. Taxonomy (NCBI): domain Eukaryota; kingdom Metazoa; phylum Arthropoda; class Insecta; order Hemiptera; family Aphididae; genus Sipha; species Sipha maydis. Next base: position 263,665 of record JASXSY010001205.1, on the reverse strand, counting down.
CCGAGTGAAGTGGAGTTTTAGGACAAGGGTGGTCGACCCCAAATAGTTGGGAGGAAGGCGAGGCAGATGAAAAAGAAGAAGATATGCTATAAATTAGTAAATTGTCATTTTAATACTCACACATCATCAGCTACAAGTTTACAGTCTTCAAAAGATTTACTTAATCCTAAGAGTTGACTTTTAATCTGAGATGTTGAATCATTAAATTCAGCTTCTTGGTTACATTCTCTTTTAGTAATTTCAGCAATGTTACTTTCACCACCTGAAATTAAAAACATTGAAAATTATTTTTCTATAAATGCGCAATTACATTTACAGTTCTTACATATAATGTGATTAAAGTCTTCAAATTGTTTTCTTAATACAGCAAAAACTTCAAGAGATTCCATATGGTCAGCTATTTCTTCTAATGTTTGAAATTTTTGTGGCTCTGGCCTAGAATGGAATTTAATTTTTATAAATTATTGATAAACCATATATTTTGTTTTAAATTACTTAATATTTAGTTCAGGGACTGGTTTATATATATTCTCAATATCAGTCCTAGCACCCCTTTTCATAGAAATCACCATTTTTTTAATTTCATCCATGTTTGGTACCTTTTTAGAATAATCTTCTGCCATTTTTTCCATTTCAGTACTTATTTCAGGTAATCCAAAGTCACAAGTAGTTACATATGATTGTGCCACCATATGATCCTAAAATATTAAACAAATTATAAAATCATTGCTTCAATTTAACAAGTTAACTAACTATTTTCTCCCTTATTTTTTTTGTTGCTTCACGAACACCGGCAAACACTGTAGACTTTTCCTTTTTTCTAACAGGTTTTTCTGGCAATCCAATTACTTTGGAATGTTCCAGACTGTTTATCATTACAACATAAAGAGCATCTGTAAGGTTCGTACCCAGAGAATGTAGTTGTTCCTCAGAATATGACACAGTTTTAACCTATAAACAACATAAAATCTTAGTAAATATCAAATATTTATTATAGTATAAAGCTATTTTCATCAGTTTGAGTAGAAAATATTAATAATTTTTTAATAATGTTACAAAATTAATATAAATTTCAATTTCATAATTAATTATTAATTTACTTGAAATTGACTAATTATATCATTTATAATCAAATTTGAATTCTCAACTAATTTTCTGTATAAATAATTCTTTTCAGCCTCTGATTTAGATAATATTGAATTCAAATCCAATTTTCTTTCCAAAAGTTCCTTGAAAAGTTTAGATGCTTCCCTATCACTGTAATAATAATTTAAATTAAACATTGTTTATAAAAACACATATCACTAGATGAACAATATTAAAATTTACTATTTGCATTGTTCAGTCTTTTTTATAGATAAGCGAGTGACAACCGTAATACTTTTATTTATATGAGTTGTTACATTTTCTTCAATAGTTTTGATTAAAATAGAGGGAGATTTGTCTCTCAATGTTTCATAAAAAATATTGAATATATTGTTACCAAGATTTACATTATCATGCTTTATACCCGCTTGTTTAGCATGGTCTACTATAGCCAAACACTTTATCAAAGAATCCTGAAATTCAAATTTATTTATTAATAATTAAAAATTTGCCAACAAAATAATATCTTTAATCTATTAAAAACATGTATGATAAAATTACTTCATAGTCATTTTTGATCAAATTATCATTTGCCTTAAAGGTAAAATAATCACAAAATTTGGATAGTTCTTTTATTATGTGGATAAACTTCAAATAATATCCAGTCGTTTGATCAGTTAAGTATGAATTATTTTTATTCAATTCATTTACTATGATTAAATTGTCTTTGGTTACACGTATGTTCTTTAAATATTTTAGCAATTCATTGTTTTTTGTTTTGACATCATCAATTTCTTTCTCAATCTTATAATATTTTGTTAATAATTCTTCGTATTTTATTGCATTAGCAAGATCTTCTTCGGATTCGACTTTTGCCTTTAAAATTAATTCAACAAGGTTTTAAATTAAAAATCAAACCAGAAATTATAAGAAATATTTAATCAAATTTACTGTTATACAATAACTAAAAATGTATTAATTTGTACATGTCTCAATAAAATTTACGGTTAAATATAATTTCAATTGATTAATTTTCCAAGTAGTGAAAGTTAATTAATTTTAAATGTACTATAGTGATGGTTTTCGCAGTAATCTTACCATTAATGGTTTCTTCCTTTTTTGGAGTTTTTGTAACAATAGAGATTTTTTTATCAGATTCACTTCTTCTTCTGGCATAACGTATTTAATAATGTTTCTCCACATGTCTCTTTGTTGAGGCGGTATTAACCTGCATTAGTTAATAGATAAAGTAATAATTTAACTTTTTAAGGTTTGTGGAAAACCACGTTATAATAACATGTTGTTTGATAATAATTGATCATACTTTTTAACCATTTCATCACTTGCGTCGTTGATGTCCAATCCCATGTTTATGAGCCATTTTTTTAAATTAGCCACATCCTTGTCCATGTTGAAATGTAATATTTACCAAAACTATGCAACAAACGAGCGACACAAACAGCATAAGCGTCAAAAACACTATCAAACGACGAGTTGAACGATAATCAAACTACGCGTTCTGTCATGTCTTGTCATTGGTGTTTCCCTTATCAATAATAACCGTCATATGGCGCGAGTTTTTTGTCTGCCATTTATAATATTGTGCTATTATCATAAACAATGATACTGTCACTTTCAATACCATCGATAACACATTTTAAATCATAATTTCATTTCTTAATAAATATAATAAATAAGTTACCCAGATGTCTGTAATTAGGAATGGCAAAAAATTTTGAGATTATATCGAAAACCTAAATATCGATATTACTATACATTGATAAAGAAAATATCGATTAATTGATTTTTTGTTTAAAAAAATAAATCAAGTTTTGGGCTTTAGCCATAAACGCACTTTGGAAGGGGGCTAAGCTCCCGTTGGTCCTGAACAGTTGGACCCCCCCTCCAAGTTGCCGTCGCACGAGTTACGAGTCACGTCTGAATGTCCGACGATTTCTGAATTGCGATTTGCATTAGGTTAAGCCTAAAAATTTATGTTGTCTATATGAACTATTTCAGTCAGAAACTATCGTGGTGCACGGATAGTATTGTCCATGGTTATGGTACATCAGTCATTCGTTGTCTGTGAGATTACACAAATCTTCACGGATAATATTTTAAAATCGAAAACATATCTATTATGACAAAAAATAAATAACCATCGGTAAATATTATCGATAGTGCTGGGATTTTCTAGATAAATTATCTTGGTTTAAATTTTTGTTATCTTTATCTTATCTCGATAGTAAAAATGAACCGCTGAAAATTATTGAAAAAATTATCTGAGATAAAAAAATCACTCATCCAGATGTTAGGATAAATGATTTGTGGTCATAAAATATTTTTGAGTTCTTCAAAAAATTGTCCATACTAGTGCTAGACATATTTGGTGGTTATTAGACATTATATTTGTTATATACAGTAATCATTCTTTGCTAATCGGTATAGTTCGTGGTATAGGCAATACAATTATTATCAAAAATAGTTTTTATTTCAGTATCTACTTTTATTTATCATTGACGACTTTACCATTTATTTGTTAGGAGAATAGTTTATCGATAGTTGGCGATTGTTGTTGTTCTAATAATAAAATATTTGTTCCAATAAAACATGGAAATAATCAAATAACATGATATTATAAAATATGATACTGATTTATATAGGTATATATCATATAAGCCACTGCACTACTTAAGTCTAAATACTATCTGCAGTCCCGTGGATATTACCACACAATTCGCTGAATCGTTCGATAAAATTAATTTATTCAGTTATGTCTAAAATATAAAATAATCTTGCCGTCGTCAGCTCCAGTTGATAGACTTTTCAGCAAAGTAACTCCGAACGACGTAATGACGTAATCGTCTTGGCGATTAAGTGTTTGAAATACTTTTATGTTGTAATTCTAATAAGTTATTTTCTCTCTAGCTATTTAGTTAAAAATTATTTATTTAATAAGGGAATTTAGTTTTTGTGATAAAAATTTAATGTACAGACATTTATTATTTAACCCTTACCGAATCACAAGATTTTTCTTTTAATATTTTTAATTTTGATTTTGTGATCCATTTATTTTAGTACTTATCACCTTATCATATGTATAATATCAAATTTATTTAGTAAAAATTATAAGTTACCTTAGGTTAATTACAAACTTAAAAAAAAAAAATAACTTTTACATAAAATAAAACCTAGAATAACATAAGTAATTTTTAATTAATTTTTTTTTGTGACTCAACTAAAAATGGTTTATTTATTGTTTATTCATTTTATTCTCCAAAACATTATGGAATGTAACATGTTTCATCTTTTTTGTTTTTTGTGCTGTATAGTGCACATTTTCTAAAAATACCATGGGTAGGTTGATATACCTACAGAACTCTTGAATCGTACTTCTAGTACAGCATGTAGTTTGTAGATGTAGTGTGTACATTTTGTTTAACTTGTATGGGGTACTTTTTGTTTGAAGCTGATTTGCAGCAAACATTCCATCAACTACACTCCAACGTAGGTCTTTTAGTGAAGTTATTTCTAATCTTAGTTCTTGATGAAGTACAAAATAATTTATAATAACTATAGAATGAAAAATTGCCTAAATGCCAATATTTTTTGGATTTTATATGTAGGTATTCCATACGATGCTTTCAACTGGTCAAATACATCTACTTTATTCATGTTATTGTAACCAACTAGAACTAGGAATCCTAAATATAGGTAAATTAAATTGAATGGTTAAGTTGAATGAAATATTTTAAAACGTGTCTTCTCTGCCCAATTAGTAAGCCAACAAAATCTGATTGTTTTCTTTTTTATTAAAAATATCAAACTATTAGATTTTGAATTATACTGCGTTACGTTACAAATAGTAATATATTTAAATGTATTGGTGTTTGTTATTTTCTATTCTATTAATAATAAGGAATTAATATTTCAAATGATTAAACCATAAGTTAAAAATTAATATTTTGCAAATATTAAAATAAAAATACAATTATGTTATATTAAAAATAAATACCATTACTGATAGTTATGACAAAGTATTTAAGGTAATATAAACTATGTAGTATTATGAACATACACTTAAGGCACAACATTTAACTTTTTCCAAACTTATAAGTTGACATATTATTTTTTAGGTGTTTTCATCGACCTAAAAAATAAAAAATAAATAATTAAAATGTAAGTATTTATCTAAAATAAAAATAATATTTTGTATTTAAATAATATATAATAATTTAAAATTCATCAAACCACTATTTATTATAAATGTAAAGTGGCTAGACTTTTTTTTCTATAATAAAAGTAATAAATTATTAAAATATTATTTCACTACTCACACTACATCAGCTGCAAGTTTAATATCCTTAACAGATTGAATAAATTCTATAAGATGTTTTTGTATCTCTGATGTTGAATCATTAAATTGAGCTTTATGGTTAAGTTCTCTTTTTGTAATTTCAGCAATGTTGTTATTTTCACCACCTGATATTGAAAACATTGAAAATTATTATTCTATAAATGCGCAATTACTTTTACAGTTCTTACATATAATGTTATTAAAATTTTCAAATTGTTTTCTTAATATAGCAAAAACTTGAAGAGATTCCATATGGTCAGCTATTTCTTCTAATTTTTGAATTTGAAATTTGTGAGCCTCTTGCCTAGAATGGTATTTAATTTTTATAAATAATTGATAAACCATATATTTTTTTTTAAATTACTGAATAGTAAGTTCAGGTACTGGTTTATATATATTCTCAATGTCAGTCCTAGCATTCCTTTTCATAGTAATCAACATTTTTTTCAATACATCCATGCTCGGGATCTTTTTGGGAAAATCTTCTGCCATTTTTTCCATTTCAGTACTTATTTCATCTAATCCAAAGTTATCACTATTTGCATTCAGTTCATCTAATCTTTTAGATATATGTAGCCTCTTATGTACCTAAAATATTAAACAAATTATGAAATCATTGCTTCAAGTTAACTAGTTAACTAACAATTTTCTCCTCTAATTTTGTTTTTTCATCTAAAGACTTGTCTAAGGCTTTAATTGTTTCATCGTCATAATAATTTTTTTCAGGCCATCCAATTACTTTAGAATCTTCCAAACAGTTTTTAATTACAATTCCAATAGCCCTTGCAATGTTTATTGCTATAGAATTTAGTTGTTCTTTAGTATATGATACATGTTTATGCTATAAACAACATAGAATGTTGGTAAATATCAAATATTAATTATAATATAAAGTTTTTTTATTAAGTACATCAAAAACTTAATCTTTTTTCAAATATGTTACAAAGACAATATAAATTTAGGTAATTTAAATTTAAGTATCATATTAAATTATTAATTTACTTTATTAAGTTGACTAATAATATCATTTTGAAACATATATGAATTCTCAACTAATTGTTTGGCTAAATTATTCTTTTCAGCTTCTGATTTAGATAATGATGCTTTCAAATTCCTTTTTCTTTCCAATAGTATCTTGTGATACTGTTCAAATAAAGCTTTCCTCTCACTGCTATAAAAACTTAAAACAAACATTTTTTATAAAATCACACATCACTAAAAAAAAAAAATTATTCAAATTTACTAATTGCATTCTCCATCCCTATATACAGAGTAGATAGTGAGAGCCGAAATACTTTCATTTATATGGGTTTTTAGATTTTCTTCAATAGTTTTAATCAAAATAGAGGGAGATTTGTCTCTCAATGTTTCATAAAAAAAATTGGATATATTTTTAACAAGATTTACATTATCATGCATTGTACCCGCTTGTTTAGCATGATATACTGTAGCGAAACATTTTTCCCAAGAATCCTGAAATTCAAATTTATTTGTTAATAATTAAAAATTTGCCAACAATATATTTTCTATAATATTTTAAAAACATTTATGATAAAATTACTTCATAGTCATTTTTGACCAAATTATCATTTGCTTTGGTGGTAAAATAATCACACAATTTGGATAAGTCATTTATTATGTGCATAAAGTTAAAATAATAGCTTGTCTTTTGATGAGCTAAGTATGAATTAATATTATTAAATTCATTTAAAACAGTTAAGTTGTCTTTGGTTACACGTATGTTCTTTAAATATTTTAGCAATTCGTTGTTTTTTGTTTTGACATCATCAATTTCTTTCTCAATCTTTTTATATTTTGTTAATAATTCTTCGTATTTTATTGCATTAGCAAGATCTTCTTTGGATTCGACTTTTGCCTTTAAAATTAATTCAACACGGTTTTAAATTAAAAATCAAACCAGAAATTATAAGAAATATTTAATCAAATTTACTGTTATACAATAACTAAAAATGTATTAATTTGTACATGTCTCAATAAAATTTACGGTTAAATATAATTTTAATTGATTAATTTTCCAAGTAGTGAAAGTTAATTAATTTTAAATGTACTATAGTTATGGTTTTCACAGTAATCTTACCATTAATGGTTTCTTCCTTTTTTGGAGTTTTTGTAACAATAGAGATTTTTTTATCAGATTCACTTCTTCTTCTGGCATAACGTATTTAATAATGTTTCTCCACATGTCTCTTTGTTGAGGCGGTATTAACCTGCATTAGTTAATAGATAAAGTAATAATTTAACTTTTTAAGGTTTGTGGAAAACCACGTTATAATAACATGTTGTTTGATAATAATTGATCATACTTTTTAACCATTTCATCACTTGCGTCGTTGATGTCCAATCCCATGTTTATGAGCCATTTTTTTAAATTAGCCACATCCTTGTCCATGTTGAAATGTAATATTTACCAAAACTATGCAACAAACGAGCGACACAAACAACATAAGCGTCAAAAACACTATCAAACGACGAGTGGAACGATAATCAGACTACGCATCGTTCTCTCACGTCTTGTCATTGGTGTTTCGCTTATCAATAATAACCGTCAAATGGCGCGAGTTTTTTGTCTGCCATTTATAATATTGTGCTATAATCATAAACAATGTTACTGGAACTTTCAATTCCGTCTATAATAAATAAGTTACCCAGATGTCTGTGATTAGGGATGGCAAAACAATTTGAGATTATATCGAAAACCTAAATATCGATGAATATACGTTGATAAATAATACAAATAAATTATTAAAGCCTTCTTTAGATATTTTTAATTCATCATTCTCTCGGTCAAATATTTCTGATGCATTAAAAATCGTTACGATTAACCAATTTATAAAAAAGGTGAAAAGGCCAAAAAACACATATGTTCAATATTGCTCATATTTAATAATCCTAAATTTTTTGAAAATATAATAAAATCTTACTCTCAAAATTATCATGATTCAAAGACATATCTCCAACACAAAATGCATTTAGACCAAAAAAAGCACTGACCAAGCAATTGTGAAAGTAATAGAAAGTATAGAAAATATTAAGGATCGAAGTTTTGAACATTAACAGAAGTTAAGTTCATTAAGTGATGGAGTACACATCTCATGTGAAGTCTCTTAAGGTACCTACCTCATTATCTCCTTTGTTTTTTAATGTTCAAATAAATGGTATAGACTGTCTAGCGCTAAATGCTGAAATGGATTGTTATGCTGACCATACTCCATTTATTGTAACTGGAAACACTTAGGACAATATACTCAATAAAATACAGATGTAATGATTACTTTTAAAGATTACAAAATAAAATAAGTATTTAAAAAAAAATAAAAATATATATATATATATATTACCTCATTAGTAATCCAACAAACACTTCCCAAAATTTAACCCATATCCCATAATATTCTACCATCTATATATTCTCAAATGAATAGTCTAACAACAACCAATTAGAAATAAGTCCTACAGTAAAATGCTTAGGTATACTTTTGAGCAGCAGCCTAAAATGGATTGTTCTTATAAATATAAAAAAAAATAATTTTCATATCTATCCAAACAGTTAACATTCGTATTGAATAACAACAAAATCAAGGAGGTTTATAAAGTCTTGATAGAATTCCTATTTATGCTTAGTTTGCACCAAAGTAACAATGCTATATAATTATGTTTTATACAAGTTATATGAAAGGTTACACATATTTTATAAACATCTTATGTTACATAACACAATTTTATAAACATCTTATGTTACATAACACAATGATTCTTTTGAACATAATCATATTAATTTCAAATGTAAATACAGGTAGATCGAAGAACTGTTACCTAGATTGCTCATTTATTTACAAATTCGATAAAATATGCTACGAAGAGAATCACCTGTAACTAAATATCTCAGAGTTTATAGCTATACGTTTTTTTCATTGCTGTTGAGTCTCCGTAGTTAGTATCTTGTTTACATACATTAAGATGAACTGGATAATTTACAAATATGAAATTTCTCCTCGACTTCCGAAAAAGAAAAAAAATTTTAAAACCACTGTTGATACGAAGTTCAAAGGATAAGGAATCGTCATTTCCTTATCTTCTAAAAGATTGTTACCATTATAATTTTTTTATTTAAATTTAAAACCGTGCATGATATTGCTCCGCTGCATAATACCAAAACCTAAGCTTAAATCATCATAGACCGCCATGATGTCAACAACTTATTGAATATTTAAATTTGGTGTGGGCGTACATGTTATATAATATTTGTAACGCATAACATCTATTTTGTAATGCAGCGATGTTACATAGGTGTCGGCAAGGCTCTATGTATGGCATAACAGCATGGATTTAATATGATAAATCTAACTTGAGACAATCACAAAGCCACCCAAAATAATTTTTTGCTAATAATATTAAACAAAAAACAATGGTTATTTTGTTGACAACCTTTATAAACCTCTTAAAGCACTATTAATTAAAAACTTTTCCGTAAAAACAGCGGTCATATTCACAATAAAAAATAACCATATTAAATCAATATCTCATAATTGTATCATTAGTATTAGTTTAAATAATATTTAAAATTTCAAAAATGAACAAATCATCTAGCCAATCTTCCTCTACCTATGTTGGAATGAATATATACATTAATCTCCTCAGAGAAATTCGAAATCAAAACTGAATGAAGCCAACAAAATCTGATTGTTTTACATTTTTTATTAAAAATATCAAACTATTAGATTGTGAATGATACTGCGATGTGTTACAAATAGTAATATATTTAAAATGTATTGGTATTTGTTGCTTTTTATTTCTATTAATAATAAGGAATAAATAATTCAAAAGGATTTATAGAGAAATATAGCAATATGCATAGATAACAATAATTCAATTTTATAAAAAATGTATTACAAATGATTGATCCATAAGTTATAAATTACTTTTCTGCAAATATTAAAATAAAAATACATTTATGTTATATTTAAAAAGAAGTTCCATTACTGACAGTTATGACAAAATATTTAAGGTAATAAAAACTTTGTAGAATTATGAGCTTAAGGCATAAAATTTAACATTTTCCAAACTTAAACTTGACATTTTATTAATTAGGTGTTTTTATTGACCTATAAAATAAAAAATCAATAATTAAAATTTAAGTATTCGTCTAAAATATCAGCTATTTCAAAGTTATTTCACATCAGCTAGTACCTATTATGCATGAGGGGAACATTTTATATCATTATAAATAATTACTTGCTCATACATAGTATGTACATTTGCATATATTTATTTATTCACAATACTTAGCAAATGTAACTTTTGATATTACTACCAAAATGAAAGAATGTATTCCTATTGAAACACAAAAAAAATATATTTTATGATTTTAAAAAATAGATAATAGCACAAACTTGTCTTCAATTAAATTTCTAAAAAACAGTGCCACCCCAGGATATGATAAAATTACAACAGATATATAAAAAAAATAATACAAATAAATTAATAAAGCCTACGTTAGATATTATTAGGAATAAGTCCTACTGTAAAATACTGTGGTTTACTTTATGAGCAACAACCTAAAATGGATTGTTCTTATAAATACAAAAAAAATAACGTTCATGTCTATTCAAACAGTTAACATTCGTATTGAATAACAACAAAATCAAAGTGGTTTATAAAATCTTGATTGAATACCTATTTATGCCTAGTTAATAGTTTTTCTAAAAATTGTCCATACTAGTGCTAGACAGTAGACATATTTTTGTGGTTATAATTACATTTGTTCTTTACTGTAATCATTATTCGCTAATCATTATTTAAATTGAATGAAATATTTTAAAATGTATCTTCTTTGCCCAATTAGTATGCCAACAATATTTAATTGTGAATGTTATTGCGATGTGTTACATACAGTAATATATTTAAATATATTGGTGTTTGTTGTTTTATATTCTATTAGTAATAAGGAATAAATAAATCATAAACGATTTATAGAGAATATAGCATTATACATAGAGAGTAATAATAAAATTGTATAAAAAATGTATTACAAATGATTAAACCATAAGTAAAAAATTACTTTTCTGCAAATATTAATATTAAAATCAAAACACAATTATGTTACATTAAAAAGAAATACGAGTACTGATAGTAATGGCAAAGTATTTAAGGTAATAAAAACTATGTAGTATTATGAACATACACTTAAGGCATAAAATTTATCTTTTCACAAACTTAGAACTTGACATATTATTATTCAGGTATTTTCATCGACCTATAAAATAAAAAATGAACTCCTCCGAAACGACTTTACCGATTTTCATGAAATTTTCTGTGTATATTTAGTAGATTTGAGAATATGTTAAGGTTAATTTAAAAAGAGGATTGACCACCCCCGAGAGGTGCTCAAACAGAAATGTTGAGATTTACGATAGAAATTTTTGTTTATAAATGTTTGCTATGGGGGTTATAATTTTTGAGAATAATATTTATTTATTAGTGGTTGTCATTGGTAATATATAAAATTAAAATAATGAATTACCCGACGTTGCAAGGTAACCAAAAAAAAACGAAAAAAAAAAACATAAATAAGTACTTTGAATATTTTCTATTTGATTGTGTCATTAAAAATGCCAAGAAGACGCCAGAATGCCAATTTTTATCGTAGAACAAATGCAGCTACAAAATGAGAAATAGAAGAGCGCAAAGAACAGACGAACAATGTCAATCCTATGTGCGAATGTTCGTGTAAGTATGGCGCAATTGCGTGAATCTCAATCACAAGAGGCACGTGCAGAACGGAATGAACGACAATTTGAGCAAAGACAAGCGCGTCGATTCGTAGTTGACTCACGCAGAGCAAATGACCAACAACGCCAACAGGTACATCGAGCATTTATATCTGATTTATTTCTGCGTCTAGCATTCCAGTATGAGCTCGATATTGAATATTATGCTCATTCAAAAGTAGTAATTGGTACTATGGACAAGGAATGCCCGCACTGCCATGCTCTCAAATTCAAAAATGAGCCAGTCGGGATGTGTTGCGCGTCAGGAAAGGTGCAACTACCTGAAATTGAAATACCACCTAAACCATTGAACGGTTTACTTATCGGCACAGATCCAGATTCTAACGTATTCCTGAAGTCAATTAGAACATTCAATTCATGTTTTCAAATGACATCGTTCGGAGCAACAGAAGTAGTTCGAAATACTAATGCAAATGGTCAACAATACAATTATACATTAAAAATCAGAGGGCAAGTTTATCATAAAATGGGCTCATTGCTGCCAATGTCAAACCAACCACATACATTTTTACAAATATACTTTATGGGCGGCGAGAATTATGGATTATTGTATGATTTAAAAAAGGTTAAATTTAGTTTTTTTTATTAATCGGATTTTAGTACGTTAAGGTTAGGTTAGGATTATATATTAATTAATTAATCCACCGTATTATGTCAAACTTGGTATAACTTTGATACTTTATTAGCAGTGGCGGCTCGCAAGTAAATTCATTGGGGAGACTGAAAATTTAATAATAAAAAAAAATAAAACACAAAAAAGGTAAAAAAAACCTTTTATTATTGTAATTAATAGCTTTATAAAAATTATAAAAATAGTTAATTTATATTATTTTATATTCTAATTCAATTCTTTTTTCTTTTTTCTTTTTTCTTCGCAAAATCATCAATAATACTTTCCACAAATGTCGGGTCCTTTGCCATAACGCCCAGTAAATTTTTTTCAATTGCCAACGATGATATATTTGTAAGCGCTCGTTTGTCATTGTATTTCTTAAAAAGCTTTAAACGTACTCATAGAACGTTCACTAGATGCAGTAGTGGCCTGTATTGTTAAAACTAATCGACATAGTTTAGTGAACTGGGAATAAATTTCTTGTAAATTATTTTTTATTATTAAATCCAATAGTTTATGAGGAGGGAGATGTTTATTATTATCTGAATAAATGACAGACAATTCATTACGCAAACGATTTTCTTCAAACATATTAGGATATTGTTTTAATAATTTAATCAACTTTCATTCGGGAAAAGTGTTGTGGTAGATATCAAACATTTTTTCATTTGTAAGCTCTACGAATTCTAATTCCGAAGTATCTTCAAATCTTATATTAATTTGGACAATTAATGAATCCAGTATCTCATATGTTATTTTACGTAAATTATTTTTTTGTTTGTCACCATACTCAAAATCATTATTTAATTGTATTGCTTCGTCACAACAAGTATTCACAGTTTGTTCTTTTCTTAAATCTTCCAAATTTTTTTTTAAATTCTGAATTTCAGAAATATACGATTTAATGTTTGAAAGTATATTTGATTGGAGGAAATTAAATACATGATCCGTATATATGAAAATCTTATTAAATAAAATTAACAGATACACAAATTGTGCATCATTAAGTTTATCTAAAATACCTAATGCTGTAGAAATAGAAATGTGGTCCCAGTTTGGTTCTTCAATTACATGTGTAAAAGCATTTTTTAATTCTATAAAATGGGTTTTAACTGTGGATGCGGCTCTTGAATGATAATTCCACCTAGTATCAGAATGATTTGGAAGTTTAAAGCCCTGTTGTCTTAGTAACTCACTCCTTTTAGAAGACCTACTAAAAAACATATGAAACATCGTTAAATTACAAATAAAAAGTTTGACTGGTTTTATTGTCTTAGCGCCATATAACAGTACCAAGTTCAACTGATGAGCATAGCAATGAATAAATAATACATTTGGATAAATATTCTTAATAAGACTTTGTACGCCATTTTTTGTTCCAGACATAACTGATGCTCCATCGTATGTCTGTGCAATTATTTTATTCCCTAAATCCCATTTTCTAATCACGGACAATATTACATCTGCTAATCCAGATCCCGTTTTATCACTTGAAACATCAAAAAAACCAATAAATCGTTCGACAATTTTTTCTTCTATAACATAACGAAAAATAATACTCATTTGAGATCGACAGGACACATCAGTGGTTTCATCTGCTTGAATAGATATGTAATTAGCAGTTTGTATTTCCTTAAAAATGTTTGAATTTAAAATTGTAGTGACGCTCTCAATTAAATCATTTTGTATTATCTTAGATGTGCCTTTAAATATTGACGATGACAAAAAATGATCCTTAAGTAAATGCTCTTCTTGAGCGAGTAGATCAAGTAACTCAAGATAATTCCCTTTATTTAAAGATTCGTCGTGTTCCCGATGCCCACGAAAGGCAAGCTCTTGTTTTCCCAAAAAACAAACAACGTGGATCATACGTGCTATTAAACGTATATTTATAGAAACTTGTTCATTATGTTTTATAGCAGCTAATCGTCGACCTTCCGAAATAGCATGTTCAATTCGAACTTTTCCTAAAAGATGGAATTTTTCTTGATTTATCAAATGCTTTTTAGATATGGAATATTTTTCTGATTTTCTTATAAAATTTTTTATTGACGATATTCCATCAACAGTCCATTCTTTTTCTCCCCCAAAAATTACACAATAAAAACAAAACACTTTATTTAGCTTATCACAACCAGTTAGCCAGGAAAATTTAGTATACCAACTATATTGAAATTTTCTAACGAATTTACCTTCTTTATATTCCAATGCAATGTTAGGTGTCGGTCTGTTTGATTTTAATTGACACTTTTCTTCGTATGTTAACGTATTAAAACTATTTTTGAACAAAAATTCTAGTATATCTGTTTTTTTTTCTGTATTTCCATAGTAGAAAATATAATAAATATATGTATTTCTAGTGTAATTTATTATATTATAATTAAGTTTGTAAATTGTGTAGTTTTGTATAATACAAATAATAAATAATAATAATTTAATTACTAGGTACACGCTGCTATACAATGTCAAATAGCTAAATTTAATAGTCTAATACGGACGCACGACACGCTGCAGTATTCGTGTTTACAGAAAAATACGTGACGACCGCAATGCGAACGGCAAAAACTTTGAATGAGTCTAGTCTCAATGTACTGAATAACAACTATACAATCTGTCCCCGTCCTCCGCCTTGTCATGCATATGCAATTTGTATACATAATTGAGTCTTTCGGACGGCAGACTCTCGAACTAACGACCGTCGTCGTTATCGATATATTTAGCCTGTATTGTTATCGATATATTTTTATATTGTATTGTTATTGAATGACACGCATTATTAATGTAAAAATAGAATACAAAATATTATCAATATTAATATCGAAAACCATGATAATTATTTTCAGAATGGATATAACATTGTTACGTGGTACCCAATGAAAACAGATACCTATCGTAATGATGAATGTTTCGGGATGGAATGAAGCGAATTTAAATCATTTAACACTTTGCAAAACTCTTTAATAAAATTAAGTAAATGGCTTATACAGAACATACAGTTATTAATTATTAAATAGTGCACAATAACAATATCAAAGACAAAACTCAGAAGGGCTTGTGCTGATAGCTAGACACGTCTGATGTTGGTGGTGAAACGGAGCCTTTATATACTCTGTTTGATTTTGTTGTTGTTAGTTAATTGTTTTGTTTTCGCCACCTGGTTGCCCTTGGCCTTGATCGTCAAATTCGAATGATGACGTTGTTTGCGGTTGTTTGTGATTTGTAATTCGCACGTGGCTTCTTCTCTGTGTCCATTTCACAATTTGTTCATGGTCGTGTGATGAAATATAAGGATATGTATTACAATGATTTGGTACTTATGATCGTGGCTTAGCTTTACATTACAATTATGTGTGCAATAGTTATTTATATAATTTGGAAGTATAACATTTTTATCCTCGTATGACTCGGGAATATGCGTATTAATATATGCATATTACAACATAAAAATATTAAATTATAATACAATTTTCTTCAAACTTTTTTATTGCGCTACTACTTTTTATTTTTATGGGGAGTCGCCGTCTCAAAGACTCCCCTGACGAGCCGCCACTGTTTATTAGAGTTAAATCATACACTTACGTACAAACAGCAATAGGTCCGCGATCTACCGCAGGTAGATTGCCTACCCGAGTAGCAAATTCAGTGCACATTGCGTGCTCAGACATCAGTAAATGATCGTTCAAAGCACGGTGCAAATTCTCTTCACTGCACAGTGCGGAAGGTTGATTTGAATACCGAACTTTTATACAGAGAACACCGTGTATCATAAGTGTAAGCGTCGGTATGGACGCGGTGCTACAGTGAATATTTTAACTGTGCGTTGATGGTACAGTTGTCGGTTCAATAACGGAACCACAGTGATTTTATCAGACCGTGCGTCATAAGTGAAGACGTAAGTTGATTAACTGTGCCACGGTGTAAATTATTACGGTGCTATAATTGCTCAACGGTTTGGATTATTACCGTGCTTTAGTATATATGATATTATAATAAACTTTTCTAAATTATATATTTTTTTCAACAGTATTAAAATTAATATATTGGTAAAAATCAGTGGCGTGACCAGGGGAGGATGCCACAGGAGTCATTCCCCCTCGTTGGCCGTTTTTGATATTTTTTGTTCTAAAGGTTTATATATTTTATTCATATATGGTAAAATTTAAGATACTGTGTGCCTCCCCCCAAAAAAAATCTGGACACGCCACTTGTAAAATTAAACAAATATATCAATAAAATATCAATTCATATTAAGTATGTTTGACTAATTGCTTTATTAGCATGAATTTAACATAATATTAAAAAAAAAATAACAAAAATAATTATATACTTAAAACAAAATGTTTGACTAAACACTTTAATAGCTTGAACTTATTAGTATATTTAATTAAAGTAAAATATAAGTTATAACATATTAAAAAAAAAAATATATAACAAAAATAGTTATAAGCTATTAGTAAAAAATAGAGTATCAATTTAATAAATTTATTTTCATCATTTAGCATGTCTTAAATAGTTGTCTACTACTTTGTGAAACATTGTTTCTTCCGACGCAGTTTTTATTAAACCAGATAAAGCCTCTAGAAAAATAATAATAATTAATATAAACGTTGAAACAATTTAGGAACTATTTTATTTTAGTTTTTTTAGAAAAGGTTAAATATTAAGGTGCGATTCCTATGCGAACGACTCTAGTCGATCCAGTTGTAGAAAATCTGTGTGAGCTACTACACGTATTTTGCTACAAAAGTTATCTGTTCCTTTTTCAAAATGTCTTTAAACAAAAAACAAAAATTAATTTTAAATCTTCTTCTTTTGCAAGAAATAAACGAAGAACAATCAATTATTAATATGATAGTGTTTAAAAAACCCAACAAGACACATGAGATGTTTTTAGCTAGGAAGACACAGGTCCGCGATTTGACACATCTCGGAGCAGTCGCCAATTCGCAGTCGCAACCGCGCGCTGTAGCGGCTGTCAAAGGAATCGGTTCCATCTATCAACGAGTAAACTAGTGCGACGCGGTTGAAATTTGAATCGCATCGCGCCGCGGCGCGTCTACAGACGCGTGCAGTGGCGTATTTTGAGGGAGTGTCTTCCATGTCTGGACACAGTGGCGTATTTGAGGGGGGGGGGGGGTGGGGGTGAGGGCAATCGCCCCCCCCCCCCCCCGAGAATTTTTAGACCAGGAAAATTTTATATAACTAATGGGTATAGGGTATTTGAGTATTTCATTAAAAAACAAAAATTCCGAAAAATTGTGTTGATGATAACAAATTATTGGTAAAAATCATGTTTATCTAGATAACCATGGTAAAAATGTACATACATTTTTCTTTGTGGTACACATGTCGTATATATGTATTTATATATTTACATTGCTTAAAATTAAGGACTTGTTCTTTTTCTTAAATTACATTAAAAACAAACTTATAATTCATCTCTTTGCTTATTTTTGTTGCTTTTTTTTGTTAGATTGAAAACATGGTTAAGATCCAAAATGAGGCAAGAACACTTGACTGGTTTGGCTTTGCTAAAAATACATCATACTATATCAATAGATAATGTTATAAATAAATTTGCTAATAAAAAAAATAGAAATATAGATTTTGTTTTATTAATAATGTTGCTTTTTTTATCATATTTGTTTAACTTATTACTTTATAGGTTATACAGGTGCAATATAAAATTCATTATGTCTTGGTAAGTTTGTGTGAATAGTTGGGTAAACTCTTTTTAAATTCACCCCCACCGACATGAACTCTCAAATACGCCACTGTCTGGACACCCCCCGACTTTAAAAGTATTAATATATTGGACATTGGTCATAACGTACAACTTTTCTATTATACTATTTACATGAGTTTCAAATGTAAAACTTTTTGTCGATTCCTAATATGGTAAATTGTTAAAAAGTAAGGTCAATGTTTTTTACATCAGTAAATAATTCTAAAAATGCTGTTTGTGATATTTAATAAATGTTGGACACCCCCCGAGAAATCACTCAAAATACGCCACTGGACGCGTCCATAGGAATCGCACCTTAATATATTTAAAGACCAACATTTAAAAAAAATTGTTGGTAGTTTAATTGATACTAAAAATCAAAACGCAGTATTTTTAAAATCAGTTGCAAAACAGTACCCTATTTAGTATTTATTTATAGTTTTAATTGAAGCAACAATGTTATATACATTGTATACATAAACACTTTTTGCTTGAAATTGCTTTTTTTTTTTTATAACTACACTCTACACAAATATTAAGAAGTAAAGTTTTCATTTACCACGTATTACATTGTACAACTCCAGCACTACAAATTTCTTTTTGGTTTTTCCCCGATAGCTATAATGGCATAATACATTGTTGCAGAAACATGCATCTATGGAACCTCTTATTGCTGCGCTTAGGTGTAAGTTGCCATATTTAATATACCTGATAATATACTACTGCAAATCAGAATTTTTATTCCGGGCAACAGAAAACTTAAGATAAATCTAGAACATCATCCACCGAATATTAAATAACGAATTGAACAAAGTTTGAGTCACATAAAGTTGGTATATTTAACGAGCAACGAAGTGCACGGGATCAACTAGTATATATACATATACATATATATATATATATATATATGTATATATATCGATGTCATCCCTATCAGTAAGTTTCAGTAGACTAGATGCATACTTGCGTATTTTTAACGTGTGATTAAAATACTAAATATAGCAAGAAACAAAACACACGATGTTGCAGCGACGTACGGCCCGTACTATTTTTACCGTACGTTTTTGTCACGCCACAACTTCACCAAACACGGCGTTATCAATCGCAACTCCGGCAAACAATACTTTGTCATCTATCGTGCGTACACCAGGCGTTTTTTCACGCACGGTAAAATTATTTAAAAATAACATTTTTAAAATTGTTGAAAATTGTGACAAAAATAACAAAAAATCGCAATAAAAACCATTCAGTTTAATATTGATAAGTTAGATATAGAACTGTTTATCGGCAAAGTTAAACTTAATACTGAAATATGGAATATAGTGGTTAATACTTACCACAATCAAGCTAAAAAAAGAGGAGCATAGATTGAGATTTGTAAGGTATTTTATGAAGGGTTTGAGACGAAAAGTACAGTACAGTAGTACAGTAAATTGTACAGTACAGTATTGGTCCCCGAACCGATCGGACGTTTGTTACTGCTTGTCTACTTCTACGTGGTGTTTTTTCTATCGGTGTGTTAAAGTTTTAAATATTATTTAAGTGTTAATCTTTCTACCTATTTAAAATGTCTAAACAAATCGATACTCCAATTAAAAAGACAAAGATGACAAGTTCTCTCAGTACAAAACCAGAATACTCAATTAATGATGTTATGCTACTGCTCAAATCTATTGAAGAGAAACATGATAATGGTATGAAAATTATAAATAATAAATTATCATTTTATGAAAAAAATTTCTCTATCTTAAAAAGTTCATTGGATAGCTTAATTGTCTCATTTGATAATTTGAAAACGGAAAACGACTTATTAAAAAGTGAGGTAAATAACTTACGTGATCAAGTTAAATCGTTTAAGTCGGTCGAATCGAAAAATAACGAGATTATAAATGAAGTAAATAACAGATTATCTAGATCACGTAATGTCCTATTTTTTAATATCCCAGAGAACTCTGGTAAAAGTGATGATTTAGTTATTAAAGATATAATATCTACCATGAATATTGATGTATCGATCATTAATTTACAACGACTTGGCAATTCATCATCTAATAGTCGACCATTACGTATCACACTTAATGATGCTTCTAATGTTATTCCTTTGTTAAAATTGAAGTCAAAATTAAGAACTGTTGATAAATATAAGCATGTATGGATCAATGCGGACTTGACTCCATCACAACGCGACCATATAAAAACCTTACGTCAAGAAATTCAACAAAAAAGAGATTCTGGAGAGGATAATTGGTTCATTAAATATATTCAAGGTGCTCCATCACTCCGTCAAAAAAACTAATTCATCCCGGGCAAAATAATGTAAATAATTATTGTTATATTAATAAAAATAATTTAGAAAATTCTTGTAAAAAAAAAATACGTATTATTAATGGATATTATCAAAACGTGAGAGGATTACGTACAAAACTACATGTATTAAGGTATAATATTCCGTTATTTAGTGTAGACTATTTTATATTAACTGAAACTTGGCTGTCTAGTGAAATTTCTGATAATGAACTTGGATTTGATAACTTCAATATATTTCGATGTGACCGGAGCGATAAGACCAGTAATTACTCTAGAGGTGTGATGATTTGCGTACACAAAAGATATGATGCTACAATAATTTATGTCCCTATAAATAATATTGAACACCTTTTCGTATTGATTAAATATGGGAATAATAGACATAAATTTATCTTAGGCACATGTTACATTCCACCAGCCAGTAAATTACATATATATACAGCTCTAACTAAAACTGTTGAATTTATCTATAATCTGTACTCGTTTGATATTAATTTTACGCTTATTGGTGATTTTAACTTATCTAGTACTCGTTTTATAAATAATGAAATCGGTCTTGATTACTATAGTGAGAATTCTCACATAACGGCTAATGCAATTTATAAAAGTTTTGCTTCAATTAATTTGCTTCAAATGAATATTTTAAACGAATACGGTTCTCAGCTAGACTTAGTTTTTACTAGTAATAATTCAACAAATATCTTACCTTCAGATAATAGTTTAGTACCCATAGATTGTTATCACCCACCATTATTTATAAAAAATAATGCCATGAATATAGTAATATTAAATGATTGCTCAAATACGTGGTTTTATAACTAAAAATACATAAATTTTTCAATTATGAACAATATGTTGATTGGTCTAATATGTATTTAAAAAATGACATAAATATAGCCCTTAATATTTTTTATAAAGAAGTATCAAGCATAATAGATGTTTTAGCCAAAAAAATATATATAAAAAAATGTAAGTTTCCAATATGGTTTTCGAGTGAATCACGTTCATTAATTATTGAGAAAAAAAAGTACATAAGCCTTTAAATCAACAGGTGTTAACAGTTGTACACTAAATTTTCGGTACTAAGAAATAAATATAAATTAATATCTAAATTTTGTTATACAGATTATTTCAAGTATATTCAACAATCTTTAATTCATAACCCAAAATATTTTTGGAAATTTGTGAAGGATAGAAAACAAAGAAATGATCTTCCTAATACTATGCACTTAAATAATTATAAAGCTAACAATTCTAGTGACATTGCTGAATTATTTAAAACTTATTTTAGTTCCGTTTATACTTCTAACCAGGCTTCTCCAATAGATTATTTACATAACACGTCCCTCAATAAAGATATAATAGATTTTTCCTCGTGTTCATTTTCTGTCACTGAAATTTTTGATGCTCTAAATAAGCTATCTTTCAACACAAAAGTAGGTCCTGATCAAATTCCAGAAATAATTTTCCGTAAATGTTGTTATACTCTTACCCGCCCAATTCATTTCTTATTCAATTTATCTTTATCTATAGGTGTCTTTCCCGATCTATGGAAAACCAGTTTTATTTATCCAATATTCAAATCCGCTAACCGCGCTCTAATTAATAATTATCATCCCATATCTCGCTTAAGTGTTTTACCTAAATTGCTCGAAAAACTTCTTGAACTTAAATTATCTAATGCTTTCAAATATGTTCTAGTAAATAATTAACATGGATTTCGTAAATCAAAATCTACGTTAACAAATTTAATGGTGTATTACTCTGATCTAGTATACTCAATAAGTAAAGGAATTCAAGTTGATGCAGTTTACACCGATATTAAAAAGGCTTTCGACACTGTAAACATTAATATCCTTATTAATAAACTTGAAATTATCGGTCTTCATGGACCAATCCTTTTATGGCTTAAATCTTATTTAACTAATCGAACCCAACAAGTTAAAATAAGAAACTCAATTTCATCAATTATAAATGTATCTTCCGGTGTACCACAAGGTGGCCATTTATCCCCTTTATTGTTTATATTATTCATGAATGATATAAGTCATACATGTCGTTTTTGTAAATTTTCATTATTTGCTGATGATTTAAAATTGTATATGCCAATATCATCTACAGATAACTGCATTAAATTAAAATATGATCTTGATCAACTTAATATATGGTGTAAAAATAATGGTCTTAATTTAAATACGGATAAATGTTTGCAAATAACGTTCACAAGAAATAAACAAAACTTTAACGCACAGTATGTAATAAACAATAAAAAACTTAATAATGTGTACAAAGTTAAAGATTTAGGCATTATTTTGTCAAGTGATCTTTCTTTTACCAAACATATAAACACTATATTTAATAAAGCTCTACGTGTTTTTGGGTTTTTAAGCCGAAACTGCTGGGAGTTTAATGATCCAATGTGCTTACGCACCTTATACTTTTCTCTTATTCGATCGATTTTAGAATATGGATCAATAATTTTGAGTTCATACCAGGTTTACCTGGTACAAAAATTGAAACGAATTCAGAACCGATTTCTTCGTATGCTCGCTTACAAAACAAACAATACCGAAAAAACACTAAAATTACTATCAACAGAATTTAATATCGAAACACTGGAATTTAGAAGGCAATATAATGACTTGATTTGGCTTTATAATTTAATTAATTCTAAAATCGACTGTCCAGAGATACTTTCTCAAATTTCTTTAAATGTTCCAAAACTTTCATTAAGGTCCACCTACACATTCCATGTTCCTACACATAAACGCAACTACTGTCTTTTCGCACCAGTAAACCGAATGGTAATATTAGGTAACAAACTTGGAAACTTCGATTTCTTTTTTCATACTCCTAATGAAATGAAAATATGTTTAAAAAATTATTATGATGAAATGCATTAAATTTTGTACAAATCCATTATATCTTTTATCTTTAAATATCTTGTATAATATGTTATATGTTTTATTCCTTATATTTATATTCTTAACTGTTTGTACTGTATTTACTTTTATTGTAATTGTTTATTAGAATCTTCAATCTGTACTCTATGCCCAACGGGCGTTTATTTTCAAATAAAAAAAAAAAAATAAAAAAAAAAAAAAAAAAAAAAAAGGATAAACAAGAAAAAAATGATTTATTTATTTAATTCATTTATTTATTATTAAATTTTAAAAGGCCAGGCCCAGGTAAATAATTGATACATAGACAATAAATTCATTAATGTTAAGCTTAACAGTTATAAGATACAATATAAAGTTATTACAATTAAAAGCTTATAAATTATTATTATTAAGAATAAAATTACAATAAGTTTTAAATAATATAAAGTTTGGTGTGCTGAAAATATTAATATCGTATTTATAATTTTTGTTGGATTTTTTCCAATTTTAACTTGAAGCCTGATTGGTATGGATACCATATTATTGATCCATATTCACAGATAGAGCTAACCAAAGAATAAAATAATGATTTTAGGGCATATCTATCAGTAAAATCCGAACAATTTCGAATTATAAACCCAATGATCTTGTTTGACCTGTTTATAATATTATTTATGAGACAATCAAATTTAAGTTTAGAATCGAAAAGAATACCTAGGTCCTTTACAGGTCCAGTGGTACTATGTAAAATTGCTCCGTTGATTTGGTAGTGACTCGAGCTCTGGAAAATGACATTATCTGACACTTATTAATATTAAGAGTAAAATTATTATAGGTACACCAATTATAGAGAGTATTTAAATCAGACTGGAGTAGATCGGCATCAAGATCGATTGACAGTTAACTTTACGAAAAATGTTTATATCATCTGCAAACATTAATTTAGAAGAATTTTGAAAAGTTATATCATTAATAAATATAAAAAATAATGTTGGAGCTAAATGAAACCCTTGAGGGACTCCTGAGGGCACAGTTATTGGAACAGACATAAATTCTTTATGAGTTACTATTTGACGTCGATTACTAATAAAATATATAAGCCAGGATAGAAAAGGGTCACAAATACCAATATGTTTAAATTTTATAAATACAATTTGATGATTGATTTCATCTAACGCTTTGACAAAGTTGGTGTATATGACATCAACATTATATCCATTGGAAAGAGCGTCAGATACAAAAGTGTGAAAGTTAAGTAAATTGGTATTAGTACTTTTATTACGTCTAAAGCCATTTTGATCATCAACGATTATATTATTCAAGTCAAATAAAATTTTATTTGCTACAATTAATTCAAACATTTTAGGAATAAAGGAGAGCAAAGGTATGGGTCGGTAGCTAGAGATAATAGAAATATCAGAAAAGGAATTAAGAATGGGTCGAACGAAACTAGTTTTCCACACATTTAGAAAAATACCAGAAGAAAGTGAGGAAAGAATGATTCTGGAAAAGAACGAAAGGGAGGAAAGACTGAAATTAAAAATTCAAAAATTGAAATTGCTAGTCAACAACAAAAAATTTTACAATTAATGTTAGAACATCTCATAAAGAAATCATAATATTTAAGCTATTACCTATTAATTTAAAGTTCCTTTAAAAAATAGTTAGGGTTTTACTTTTTTATATACATAGTTATTACTTATATGGCTATTGACTGTATGTAATATTATATTGTTATTATTTTTTTTTGGTTTTATTATTATTATTATTATTATAAAAATAATAATATTGAAAGATCAAGATGGAAATTGTTACTTTATTTTTTATTTATCAGGGTTTTACTTTTTTTTATATATATATTGTTTGTTATATCATATAATATATAATAATATTGTTACGGCTACATTATGCAAGCCTAACACTCCTCAGTTTTTTAGCCAAATAGGCATAAATATAATTCAAATAGTTGTACGACAGGGGGAGACAGCTCACGACGTCAACGGTAAATATTAATGCGTATAACTACAGTTGACATATAACCATCTTAACGCGAGTAACTTAAAATCTTATCAATACTAAATACGTCGTGTGTGTCATCTCCGCCTGTCATTCGGACCATCATTGTTCAACGCTGTGGTCCAATAATCAGGTGTATATATTTTATTTACTATATTTATATTTAAGATAATAAACATCATTGTGTTGCTCATATGGTAATTATATATTTTACGAGATTGACGAGCCCTTGGAGTCCCGCAACAGGGCTTTAAATATTAATCAGGGAACTTTAGAGTATCTAGTGCAGAGATAGTCTAGCCAGCTATATCGTAAAGATTCCACTAGATAACTCTATCGGCGGACATTCGTATTCGCTAACGAATACCGAATAGTTCCGTTACATTTGGTGGAGGCGCCGGTTCCGTTACATTTTTTACTCTTCCCCATGTAGTGGAACTGATCCCCTAAAAGTCGAAAATCTCTGAAATATATGATTGCGTGTGATTGTCAACGCGGTGACTCGTTAAATAAATAAACATTTATGACGCTTTATAACTATTATTTAAAACGACCTAATAATAATCAAACCATACGAATAAATCAACTCACTTGGAATAGGTTAGGCCTAAATCGTGATTTAGTGGTTGATAATTTAACTAAAGAGGAAATAATATATAATTTTAAAAACAATCCAACCGTACAATACTTATCAGCATTTAGTCTCTGTAGAAACGTAAAAATACATCAATTTAATTCAATAATCTACGAGGACCCAAATTTTGTCATTGTACAAACACAAAGTAAACGTCAGTATACTGCGGAGCAATTTAATAATCAGTCAATAATAGAAAAAATTAAATTATTAAAAGAAGACAATAAAGGAGATTTATATAAATACTGTACTAAAAACAATTTAATAACTATATTAAATTATTTCAATAACGATCAACCAATAAATAGTAAACTTATTGATCTAATAGCTAAATTACGCGAAATCTTTAATCAAACTCCACTAGAAATATTAACATCTAATTATTCCGACTCTGAGTCGGATTCAGATGAAATTGATTTATCACACTCAGATCTACACCCAAATAATCCATTAATAATCGATAATAATTTAAACTCAGACGAAGAGCTTCATAAGAAAAATAAAAATAAAAATATAATTGATATGAATACTCCAATAGTTATGAATTTTCCAAAATTGGTGCCTGATACATTTCACGGTACTACCGGGGAATGTGTAAATAATTTTTTGTCAAAATTTAACAGGATTAGAATTGCTAGTAATTGGACAGAAGAACAAGTTATTTCATTCTTCCCATTTTATTTAAAAGGCCCAGCGGAATCTTTTTATATAACTCTCGAAAAAAGAAACATTAATATTAGTTGGGAAAAAATTCAAGAGGAATTTAAAAATGCATTTAATTCTATCGCACGTATAAATATGCTAAAGACACAGCTTTCTCAAAGAAAACTATTACTTACTGAGTCCGTTAACGAATTTCTTTCCGATATTAATAGAATAACTAACGAAATTAACCCTGAAATGTCCGAGGAATCAAAAATTACTAAAATAATGCGTAACTTACCTCCCGAATATTTCAATATGATTTGCATGCAGGATAATAGTTCTATGGAGAAAGTAGAGTTAAATTTAAGAAAATCTGAAAAAGCACGCAATGTTTTTAAAAATTCTTCAAATCCGGAAATAGAGGCATTAACTTTGAAAGTCGAGGCTTTGACTAAACAAATTGCAGATTCTTCAATAAATCAAACTTCTACTCCCGAGTCCAACATAAATAATTCACAAGTTAATCACTTACAATTCAAACCAAAATATGATATAAATAATCGTAAACAGAGATCTTATAATTATAACAATGATAATAAAAATAATAATTATAGAAATAATCGAAATTATATTTCCAATAGTTATAAAAATAATGAAAAGTATAATTATATAAGAAATAATAACTACGATAATTATAATAAAAATAATAATTTTAAAAGAAATAATAAGTTTAATTATAATAATTATCAAAATTATTACAACCCGAATACTAATAACAATGGTCCGCCTAGGTTTAGAAATAATAATAATAATAATAATAATATTGGACCTAGGTACCAAAGCAATCAGAATTATCAGCCAAGACAAAATTTTAATAACTACTATAATAAGCCACCTTATGTCCAATACCCAACAGTCCCACAGCATAATACGGGAAACTGGATATTCAATACGACAACCCAGTCGTACGAAGAAGTGCCTTTTTATCATTACAGTCAATTTCCAGGTCAAGTACCACCTATGATAACATACCCAAATAAAGAATACCCACCAGAAAACCAAAAAAACTAATGAGTCAAAGTTTGAAGGTTAGGTCAAACTGTGATAGTCAATCCATGCTTAACCAAATAATTAATAATAATATCATAGACTTTGTAAATGCTAAACATCATAAAATAACTAGTTGATTAAATATAATACTAAATATAATAATAGTTATATGTCTGATATGTATAATATATATATATATAATATATAAAACAAAAAAAAAACATTCCAAGCTAACGTTAAAATTAATTTAATTTAAGACAATATTTGTAAATAGAAACGGTTTTGGCAACTTTTCCCTTTTCTATTAGGTTAACTTAAATTCATTTTTAATTATAAAAAAAAATTAATTAATTAACACTACAGTTATCTATACGGGAACTCAAGAACATCAATTACTTCAGTACCAATAATATAACAAGCTCCGAGGTTTAAACAAGAAACCGAGGACAGAGCAGAACGATCCTAAGCTAAAATGGGACCGTTCAGTTAGAGGGATGTTCTCTCATAAGAAAGTTTTTATTTCTTAAATATTTAAGTATTGTTCCTATGTGGGTGGAACAATATTGAAATAGGTTCCTGTTTGACTTCCATATAAGTATGTATGACAGTTAGTTAAAATTACACCAACTTTATACATTTGGCCTACATGTTGTAGAAGCAGTTTTTGGTTTTTTTTTTAAATCCAAAAAAGCAAATTCTATTATAATTTTGCCAAATCCCCATTCTATAGCTTGGCGTACTGAGGACATTGCTTTATTAAATGCAACTTGCTCTGGTGTTATATATTCTACTACAATATGGCTGAAGTATTAGCTGTGACATTAGATATGCTGGATCTCCATTGATTACATATGTTGTATTACCATGTACTGCAATTTGCATAAGTTCAGAATACAAGTTTGTATCTCTTAGCATACCTTATAAGTGGAAAATAATAGTTATTAACAACATTAGGTTTATTTGTTAATAATTTATACATATGTATATATTTAATGCTTATACCTGCATCATATCTTCTTCCTGGATAAGGTCCTTGAAGGTTGACAATAATACCATCTGGACTTAATACACTTTTGTATTTTGGCAATGGTATCGTTTATGTCCAGAAAAATATTTCTGCTGATCCACTGTTGGCCTACATATAGGTCTGGCAGTTCAGTCTATAAAAGCCCAGCAGTTTTGAATTGGTGCTTCTTTATTTGATATTGCCTATTACAATAATTAAGTAATACAAATGTTTCAGTTTCCTATACTTTTAATCCGTATTGTGCCTTACTTTTGCATAGTATTTTAATTTTGATTCGTTTAGTCAAGGTAAATTATTCAAATTGTGTAAAATATGTCCGTGGTTTGTTCTATGATAGACATTACATGGTTGCTAATAGTACTTATATATGAAGAACTTAATCCGAAAGTCCTCTCAAAGTCGCTTAACCTATTTGGATAGGTAAGACGACAAAGACAAATACATAACCATACTATACTTAAAATTATTTTAACAAATACAAACATTTTACTTTAATCTATTGCTTAGAATAATGTACATTAGTAATTTAAAAATAAAATAATAAAATGTATATTAATTACAATTAAGTACCTACCTGTAACGCGATACCTTTGTGCAGTTTCTATTACACAAGGAATACTTAAACTTCGTTCCATATCTGGTTTTTCAAACTTGAAAAGTTGTCTACATAATTCATTACTAATTTCATCGAAATTAAAATGATCATATAATGTAGATCTATAATTTATTTCATTTCGAAAAAATAGTAGCTCATTTAATAAAATGAGTTAAATATCGTCAGTTGTAATCTCATTGAAACACGCTAATTCTAACATTTTTTCCAGTTCGAATAAAAATATAAAATATATATAATAAACAATTAAAAATAAAATGTACCCAGTGTAAATAATATTTAAATTTGATAACAGTTTTTAATCTTACGTTAAAATAAACCTCATTGGTTATGCAAAAACTGAAGTTTTATCAATGATAAAAATAATAATGATTGGTTTAACCGAACGTTATTTTTACCGTAATGTTTAACCGGCGTTATGCAAAAACTCCCTATTATTATTTTGATATTGTTACTCGAGGTAATCTGTTCCTTTTATTTTCATGTTTTATTTATAGTATTCAACTTTATTTAACTGTTAATTGTTATTATCATGTTATTGTCAATGTGATTGTCGGTGTAAAACACATACACAATCAGGTATTTCCTAGCACGCACGAGGGAAACATCTTATATCTTTTATTTTTTTTTTTTTTTTATTGCATATGGCATTTTATATCATTAAAAATAATTACTTGCTCATACTTAGTATGTTTGCATTTATTTATTTATTTATAATACTTAGCA
This sequence comes from Sipha maydis, assembly GCA_034509805.1. Taxonomy (NCBI): domain Eukaryota; kingdom Metazoa; phylum Arthropoda; class Insecta; order Hemiptera; family Aphididae; genus Sipha; species Sipha maydis. Next base: position 233,175 of record JASXSY010001205.1, on the reverse strand, counting down.
AATGTAACTGTTGATATAACTACCAAAATGAAAGAATGTAAACCTATTGAAATGAAAAATTATCAAAAAAAAAAAATCTCAAATAGTAACACAAAATATATTTAATGATTTTAAAAAAATAGATAAAAGTACAATATTGTCTTCAACTAAATTTCTAAAAAACAGTACCACCCCAGGATATGATAATATTACAACTGATACATTAAAAAATAATACAAATAAATTATTAAAGCCTACTTTAGATATTTTTAATTCATCAATCACACAGTCAAATTTTTCTAATGCATTAAAAATCGTTATAATTAAACCAATTTATAAAAAAAGGTGAAAATCCCAACAAAAAAAAAAACTCATGTTCAATGTCGCTTATATTTAATAAAGCTACAATTTTTGAAAATATAAAAAAAACTAACCTTCAAAATTATCTTGATCCAAAGACATATCTCCAACACAGTATGGATTTAGACCAAAAAGGCACAAACCAAGCAATTTTAGTAGAAACCATTTATAATGTGTTAGATAAAAGTACAAAATTATTTGTTTATATCTTAAGCTAACTGTTGGCGCAGCAAGTGCCTATAGTAATAACAGGCTGGCTTGTTTGCCTTAATAAATAAATAAATAAATAAATACAAATAAATAAATATAATTGGTTGTATAATAAGTAGATAATTGTTGTCAATTGTGCACAATTAAAATAATGTAATTTAAATAAAATAATAATACCAATTTGGCCTAGTTGGTACAACAATAATAATACAATAATAAATAAAATAAATGTATGTGTTAGCTCTACAGCGGTATAAACAAAATACAATAGAAGCCGCTTATTAGAAACACTTTGGGACCAAGGTAAAATGTGTCAATTAACCGATTGTTTCTAATAAACGATTGGTTTGATTTGTACTATGAAAAAAACCCGAAAAATAAATTGTATATTTAACTATATATGTATATTGTATAATTTAAAAATGTATGTACATTTGTATAGGTATATTGTTTAAAATATGTATCTATTGAAGTTTGTTTTTTTTCGCGTTGAGCAACTCCATGACCATATTCATATGCGTAATGCTTGTCAAAACCTACTTCATCCATCTGGACGGTTCTCCTGAAGACACTTAGAGCTTCAACAATCTCCTTGTATGATGGTGGTGCCAAGGTTGCCTCACTGTTTTCTTCTTCATCATCAGTATTGGCTTGTTCAATTGTTTGAGAATTCATTACCGCATTACAAATCTCTTCTTCAGTTTGAATTTTCAGTACTTCTGTTTGGAACTTAAATCTTGACGTTAAGACATTTTTAGATTTACATATACATTTTATTTACAATTATTTATTTACAACAAACATAACAACAGCAAAAATAAGATTAAAGTACAATGGTTATCGCCGGATAACCGGTGAAAATCTCAAATGACCTTCGCTTAATTGTTTCGAATAACCAAGGTGATGTTTCAATAATCCGATTTATTTTCAAAGTTTTAATATACGGCCGGTCTATCCCGGGACATTTTGTTTCAATAACGCGATTATATCAATTATCCGTGTTTCTAATAAGCGACTTCTACTGTATATATAAAATAGTACGTGGCCCACACGGCACACAACAATAAATAATATAATATGTATAATGAGCTGGTTCTACGTTGGACGGCTAATATGAAATAATAACAACTTGCTTTTGACGGCTAGGCCCGTCGGCCCTTATACTAAAAACGAATATGGTCGACCAATACTCACATGTGACTGCGTCGAATGGCGGATTTCATCCCACGCGACCACAACGAGGAATGTGATTATGCAATAAACTAAATAATACAAACAAAATTATAAAGCACAGTCCTCGTTGCATGCGACCACCCAAACACAGTCACAGAAGAACGACGAATTTACACCTGTCTGCAGCCAAAACGGAACACAAGTCAAAACCACGTTTCTCACAATGACCGTTGGTAGATATGCCTAAAAACCAAAACCATTAAAAAACTGGAACAAAATAGTTGCTAAAACGATAAATACCACACTGCCAAACGGGAACAACAACACAAGACAACGTGGTTTCACAAGAAACTGACTGCAGACGAAGACAAACTGGAACTTGATGAGCACACTTGGAAGACACAACGACGAGAGAGAGAGAGATGGTGCCGACGACATTCACCACGAAAGCTCTAACCATCGGACACCACAAAAATGACTACAACTGTCTCAGTGCCACCACACTAAACTAAAACAAGATAACTTTATGAAACCTTGTGGGCACTGAGAGCATGACTTAACTTTTTGAAACATAACCGATAATTAATGAAAACACAGAATAACGGATACATTTACGCGCGACGATAACCATGCGATTACGTACCCGACCGGTCACACACGGAGACTTATCACCGTCGCCGACGATGGTTGCGGTTACGCAACGCACCGCTATGCATCGCACGAAAATGGCAACATTCATTAACAAAACACGGAAAGTAACGATCTTACGCGCGCGGTCAGCTCACGAAAGCTGCTGCTATCGTCAACCGTGCTGCAATAGACGCGATAAGAGTCGATACGAAAATTTTGATACACACACACACACATTTAAAAAGTCCATATTGGCACGAACACTAACACTTTGATTCAGCGAACTGCGAGTTATTAGTATCTAAACTGGAATGAATCGGAATCAAAAATACAGCTTTACAATTTATTAAATATTAACTATCTTATATTAAGGATCGAAGTTTTGAAAATTAACAGAAGTTAAGTTCATTAAGTGATGGAGTTCACATGTCATGTGGAGTCCCTTAAGGTACCTACCACATTATCTCTCTGTTTTTTAATGTTCAAATAAATGGTATAGACTGTCTAGCGCTAAATGCTGAAATGGATTGTTATGCTGACCATACTCCATTTATTGTAACTGGAAACACTTGGGACAATATACTCAATAAAATACAGATGTAATGATTACTTTTAAGGATTACAAAATAAAATAAGTATTTAAAAAAAAATAATTATAAATATATATTACCTCATTTGTAATCCAACAAATACTTCCCAAATATAACCCATATCCCATAATATTTTACCTTCTGTATATTCTCAAATGGATAGTCTTATAACAACAAATTAAGAATAAGTCCTACTGTAAAATACTTTGATATACCTATGAGCAGCAACCTAAAATGGATTGTTCTTATAAATATAAAAAAAAATAACTTTCATATCTATTCAATCAGTTAACATTCATATTGAATAACAACAAAATCAAGGTGATTTACAAAGTCTTGATAAAATTCCTACTTATGCTTAGTTTGCACTAAAGTAACAATGCTATATAATTATGTTTTATACAAAAGTTATATGAAATTTTACACATATTTCATAAACATGTTATGTTACGTATGTTATAATATTATTTATTTTCAAACGTAAATAGAGGTAGATTGAAGAATTTTTATCTAGTTTACTTATTTATTTACAAGTTTGATTAAATATGCTACGAAAAGAATCACCTGTAACTAAAAGTCTAAGAGTTATAGCTATAGTTTTTCACTGCTATTGAATCTCTGTAGACTGTATTTTGTTTACATATAGTTCTCCAAAAATAAACAATCATCTACCCAATCTTCCTCTACCATTGTTGGAACAAATATATACAATAATCTCCTAAGAGTTATTCAAAATTTTTTCAAGAAAAAATAAAATAAAATGATATGCACAACATTAAAATTTTAAAATGTGTCTTATGTTGAATTAATAAACCAACGTATTCTGATTGATTACATTTTTATTAAAAATGTCAAATAATTAGTTTGTGAATGTTACTGAAACATATTTTAAATAGAAAATATTAAAATGTATAGTTTATCTTTTCTTTTATTCTATATTAATAAGGAATAAATAAATTTAAAGAATTTATAGAAAATATTGCGATATACATAAAGAATCATTATTAAAATTGTATAAAAAATGTAAAACAAATTATTGAAACATAAGTAAAAACTAACAATTCTGAAAAAATAAAAATAAAAATATAATTATGTTATATTAAAAAGAAATACCAGTACTGATAGTTTTTGGCAAAGTATTTAAAGTAATAAAAACTATGTACTTTTATGAATATACATTTAGAGCATAATCTTTAACTTTTTAGAAACTTATAACTTGACATATTATTTTTCAAGTGTTTTTTTCGACCTATAAAACAAAAAATCATAATTAAAATTTAAGTATCCATCTAAAATAAAAATAATATTTTATATTAAAATAGTATATAATAACTTAAGATTCATCAAACTACTATTTAATATAAACGTAAAATAGCCAGAATTTTTTTTTATAGTAAATGCTATAAGTTATTAAAATATTATTTTAGTACTCACACAACATCAGCTACAAGTTTGCAGTCTTCAATAGATGTATTTAATCCTAAGAGTTGACTTTTCATCTGGGATATTAAAGTATTAAATTCAGCCTTATAGGTATATTCTCTTTTTGTAATTTCAGCAATGTTATTTTCAGCACCTGAAATTAAAAACATTAAAAATTATTGTTCTATAAATGCGCAATTACTTTTAAAATTCTTACATATAATGTTATTAAACTCTTCAAATTGTTTTCTTAATACAGCAAAAACTTTAAGTGATTCGATGTGATCAACTATTTCTTCTAATGTTCGAAATTTGTGAACGTCTTGTCTAGAAGGGAATTTAATTTTTATAAATAATTAATAAACCATTCATTTTGATTTCAATTACTTGATAGCAAGTTCAGGAACCGGTTTATATATATTTTCAATATCAGTACTTGCAACACATTTCATAGAAATCAACAATTTATTAATTTCTTCCAAGTTTGGGACCTTTTTAGAATAATCTTCTGCCATTTTTTCCATTTCAGTACTTACTTCAGGTAATCCAAAGTCACTACTATTTGCATACAATTCATCTAAAACTTTACAGGCTTGCTGTCTCTTATGTTCCTAAAATATTAAACAATTAATAAAATTACTGCTTCAAGTTAACAAGTTAACTAACAATTCTGTCATTAAATTTGGTTGTTTTCTCAAAAATACTGTCCAAAGCTTTAAATGTTTCATCTTCAATATCAGGTTTTCCTGGCCATCCAATTACATTAGAACAATCCAAACAGTTTTTAATTACAATTTCAAAAGCCTCTGAAATGTTTATTTTCAAAGAATATAGTTGTTCTTTAGTATGTGACACATTTTTAAGCTATAAACAACATAAAATCTTAGTAAATATCAAATATTTATTATAATATTAAGTTATTTTCATCGGTTGAGTACATCTGATTATATCAAAAAATTAATACTTTTTTTCAAATATGTTATAAAATTAATATAAATTTAAGTATCATAATCAATTATTAATTTACTTTAAATTGACTAATAATATCATTTTTAATCAAATGTGAATTCTCAACTAATTTTTTGGCTAAATAATTCTTTTCAGCTTCTGATTTAGATAATATTGTTTTCAAATGCAATTGTCTTTCCAAAAGTTTTTTGAAAAATTGTTTAAATAAAGCTTCCCTATCACTGCTAAAAAAAAATTAAAATAAATATTGTTTATAAAAACACATATCACTAATATAAAATCATTTAAATTTACTAGTTGCATTGTTCAGTTCTTTGTATACATAAGTTTGTGAGAACCTTAAAACTTTCATTTATATGGGTTTTTAGATTTTCTTCAATAGTTTCAATTAAAACAGATGGAGATTTGTCTCTCAATGTTCCATAAAAAATATTGCATATATTTTTACCAAGATTTACATTATCTTGCATGGTACCCACTTGTTTAGCATGGTCTACTACAGCTAAACATTTTATCAAAGAATCCTGAAATTCAAATTTATTTATTAATAATTAAAAATTTGCCAACAATATATTTTCTATAATCTATTAAAAACATGTATGATAAAATTACTTCATAGTGAGTTTTGAGCAAATTATCATTTGCTTTAGCAGTAAAATAATCACAGAATTTTGATAGGTCTTTTATTATATGGATAAACTTTAAATAATATCCAATCTTTTGATCAGCTAAGTATGAATTATTTTTATTAAATTCATTTACTGCAGTTAAGTTGTCTTTGGTTACATTTATGTTTTCTAAATATTTTTGCAATACATTGTTTTTTGTTTTGACATCATCAATTTCTTTTTTAATCTTATAATATTTTGTTAATAATTCTTCGTATTTTATTGCATTAGCAAGATCTTCTTCGGATTCGACTTTTGCCTTTAAAATTAATTCAACACGGTTTTAAATTAAAAATCAAATCAGAAATTATAATATATATTTAATCAATTTTACTATTATACAATAACTAAAAATGTATTAATTTGTACATGTCTCAATAAAATTTACGGTTAAATATAATATCAATTGATTAATTTTCCAAGTAGTGAAAGTTAATTAATTTTAAATGTACTATAGTTATGGTTTGCGATGTAATCTTACCATTAATGGTTTCTGTCGTTTTTGGAGTTTGTGTAACAATAGAGATTTTTTTATTAGATTCACTTCTTCTTCTGGCCTAACATGTTTAATAATGTTTCTCCACATGTCTCTTCGTTGAGGCGGTATCAACCTGCATTAGTTAAAAGAAAAAGTAATAATTTTTAACACTTTTAGGTTTGTGGAAAAATACCGTAACTTGTTGTTAGAATAATAATTTATCATACTTTTTAACCATTTCGTCACTTGCGTCATTGATGTCCAATCCCATGATTACGAACCATTTTTTTAAATTAGCCGCATCCTTGTCCATGTTGAAAATGTAATATTCACTAAAACTATTCCACAAACGTACGACAAAAACAGCTTAATATGTAATAAACAATTAAAAACACTACCAAACGACGAATGAAACGAACAACATCGTTTTTCCACGTCTTGTTATCAGTATTTCGCTTATCAATAATAACTGTCAAATGGCGCGAGTTTTTTGTCTGCCTTTTATAATACTGTGTTATAATCATAAACAATGATACTGTAACGTTCAATAACGTTGATAACTCATTTTAAATCAAAATTTTTTTTTTTTTATTCTTAATAAATATAATAAATTAGTTACCCAGATGTCTGTAAGTATTAAATAGGCAAGCTTTTAAAATACACTTTACTAACTACAGACAAGGAGGTAGTTGTCGGCTCAGAAAATGTCCGTCTCGAAGACGAACACTGATGTGAATAAACTCGAAGGTAAATCCTCAAAAATATTGTTATTTTTTTGTTTATTTTTTCTTACCCTCGATAAAATAAATGCCTTGTCTAAATAACAGTGTAAAGTCTATAAGTTGTTCATACCTCAGTAGTGTAAATCTTGCGGTCCAACATCTGATTTCATTCGATTAGCTGAACCATTTTAAATGTACTTATTCATTATATATATTTATAATATTTATTAAGTATTTTAACAAAAGAAGCTCACTTTACGTTCTACCAGAATATAAATCTTCAACAGTATACAAATACAAAATAATACAATGGATGTTTTAAATTCTAAACCTAAATAACTTGGTATACTATTGTAGTCATTAACAATGTACACATTATGTGACACTGTTTAATTAACATACATAACAATATATTTTTTCTAATAACATTTCAACAAATATTAGCTTGTATTGATTTTTTATCACTGTGTTACTCATAAGACAATGTTATACTGATAAAATTCAATTCAAGAATAATGTACAACTGTAATAACAAATAAATTAATAATTACAGTTCAGATTTGAAGGTAATAGGCTTTATTTTAATAATAATAGAAAAATAGTTTTTTTTTTCAAATATGTGTTTCATTTAATTTCTAAGATCATGGATGTATTTTTTTTTTTGTTACCATTTTTACCTTTTGTACTTATAAATTCATTTTTATGTTTGATTTTCAATTGATTTAATAATTATATACATAGCTTATGTAATATTGGTATATATCGATAAAAACTTGTGAAGAATGTGCATTGATTTTATGTTAATATTTATTTTGAATGGGTTTTATTCTTTGCAATATTTATTAATATCGCTGAATACTCTATCTGTTATCGTTATTGAATATTTGGTATGGCTATATAAGTACCCAAACTACCTATGTATAGATTAAAATTATGCATAATGAACATTATTGTTTCTACTAGTTATAACTACCTATGTAAAGATTAAAATATGTTCATTATGCATGAATTCAAGATTGTTCCTCAGTCTGCTTTTGTCGACTGCAATTGTTGTTTAATAATTTTTCCATGATTATTTTATTTAACTTCGTTGTACGTATTAAGTGTTGATTTTGTTGATGATCCATACCTTTTTAAATCATTAAATATAGAATTTAACAGACCATATTAAGTTTAATTACTATTGAATTTTTAAACAGAATTTTTATCAGATTTATATTGTTGTAGTTCAATACTTTTATTTTTTTTATCTTAAATTGTTATTCCTTACTTATACTATAATTACATTCCATTGAATACATTCCAATATATGATTAACTGTACTTGGTTCCTAGATGTGGTTAATGAATCAATAAGGTTAATGAATACCAGATATTAAATATCTCGGACGACGGCTATAACAATTAATATAATATAATAATATAATAAATATTTTACAATAGGTAAGATAAAGTCATAACGAGGATCAACTTTCGTTCGTAATTCGAATCCTTGTTCAAATTTAAAATGTTATTTATTTTTTCCCAAATTCCTCGCGAAACCTATAGGTTCCGCGGACAACCAGTTGGGAAACACTGCTTTAGAGTATAATACTACTATAAGGTATTATTCATTTTAGTGTAGTATCCATTCTTAAAAATAAATAGTTTTACATATAAGTTTTTTAAACATAAGGTTAGAACACTACTATATATTGTTCATACTTAACATTGTGACTGTTTGCCCATCAGTTAATTACTAATTCAAAGTTACGATTACTGTTGCTAAGATATTAAATTATTTACTAGTATGTTCTTGTCAGTATATTTGAAAATATCAAAGTATGAGTATTTAATACAGATTTATACAAGCTCATATTAAAAAACTAGTACCAATGTATAAATACTTAATAACAAATTAAAATGTTAAGTTATTTAGGTTTCTACACTACACTCACAAAGTAGACTTTCCTAATTTTTATAAATTATATGTAATCATTATAATTTTAATATATTTTATTATTTCCAAATAACTGATTGTTTTGATTTTAGTATTAATAAATACTTTTTATTATTAGGTGATGAAACAATTTCTGATATAGAAATAATACGGAGCCTTTTATATTGTTTCCAAGGTGTTGATAGCCATTGGATAGTATTTAATCAAAATGAAAAACAATTTGTGGTTACAGCAAAAGTAAGTTTTTATTGAACGTATTATTGAATGTATTTATTAATAAAATATTTTATTTTTAATAATTTTCAGTTAAACTTTTATCAAATTAATAAAGTAAACCGTTTGATGGAACTTGGATACCTGCACAACATAGTGCAGGAGTATATTGAAATTAATAGTGATAATAAAAATGGATCTGTGGCATCAGGAATAGCTCATTGTTTGCATGAAGAACTTGGTGTATACTATGAAAGTATTAATAAAATACAGAAAGAGGTTAATCCTTTATTCTATTGGAATAATTTATAAATTATTTTAGATATTGAGTAAAAGATTACTTTTAAAATATTATTTTTTTTCTGGTAGTACAAGGCTTCAAAAGTTCCAAATAAATCAAAAATTGTGTTCCAATATCTTAAGAAGATATTTTATACATTCTATAGATACTACTATAAAACAAAAAATAAAGTTATTTCTAACCTTAATTAGAAGTGATTAGACAAATAAATAGTTCAATTATGTTGCTAGTTTGATATTTTTCTTATGTTTATCGTATTGATTTAGGTTCATGAAGCATATGAAAATTCAAAAAATTATTCTCTTGGAAATTTATTATGTTGGTCAGTGCTTTGGCTAGGGCAACTACAAGATTTAGGCTGTACAGTGAAAATGCTCAATGGTGTAAAACGTGGTGGTGAATTAGTATCTATAATTGCACCATTTGCATATTGTGCAAATCCATATTTACAAAAAATGGCTACAAATATGATTAAAATAGTAAGTAGTGATTATAAATTGCTAAAACATATGTATGATTAATGTACCTATTAAAATATATCTAGGCTACTAGACCATTAATAATGATGATGTGTCATTGGATGGTTGATGGAGAACTATTAGATAATTATGATGAGTTTTTTATTAGTCAATGCCCAGACATTAACAATTATGATATGTGGAATAATAGATACACTATTAGGTATATGGTATAATTATCAATGTGAAGTATTATATTTATTTGTTTAATTTTAATTTTAGAGAGTCTATGATACCAACATTTTTTACTCAAGAAGATGTTAATAGAATATTTCGTACTGGAAGGTATATAAACTTTCTTCACACTATATGCAAAATCAAACCTGACTTAACACCATCTAGGAAAATGTTAAAAGATCTCCGAAATTCAGGAGGTAATATTTTTATTAAAATATTATAATTTAAATATTGAAAAAATAGCGGGATGTATTTCGTTTAGATAAAGATTTATTCCCAATGTTGGAACAAGGAAGCATTATTTCTGAAATGATTAACAAGGCTTGTACTGAATCGTCTACTGTAGTATTAGACATTTTAAAGGAAAAATTTAAGCTATTTTTACATTTTGAAGGCCTAAGGCGGTATATGCTTTTAGGACAAGGTGATTTTGTTACAAGCTTGCTAGAAATTCTACAGTAAGTTACTACTATGAGGGGATTAACTAAATTATAAAGTAATGTATGTATTCTTATATATATTATTTTATTACAGACCTCATTTAGATAAGTCTTCAGGTATACTTGGTCATCATACTTTTAGAAATTTTTTGGATACTGCTGTAAGAATGAGTAATGCTCAATATGATGAACCTACTATACTGAAAACACTTGATGTAAAACTTTTACTCACTTCTGGAGAAGATTGTGGATGGGATATATTTCAATTAAATTATTCAACTGGTGGACCTTTGGAAACGGTTTGTACTTTATTATTAAAAAATTAAAAAAATCCTCAGGCTCATATTCATGAAAATCTAATACATATATATTTTAAGACTTCAATATTAAAAAACCATCTTATCAACATTAACCAATGATTTAATAATAAGTTAATTTATTTTATTTAATTTTACTTCAACTAATTAAACATTGTAAATTTACTTTACCTTAAATTACTACATTAGATACCTTATTCCTACAAGACATGTAGTGGAAGTAAAGAGACAATAGTAACGACAATAGTTAGTTAATGCAATTTTAAATATAATCATTAATGTAGTTGACTACTAACAATAATGATACTATTAATAATAAGATACTAATAAATTGATTGCTTAAATTTAATTTTGTATCATTAATTTAAATTTAATATTATTATATAGTTAATTCAATAATTATATATTTTTTATTTGTATTATAATTTCTTAATGATACTTTTTTTTTTAATTTAATTTATCTTGCCTTTATTTTATTTTCTTATTTTATAAGGATTTGGAATTTTTTTTTTTTTTATGGATTTTTTTAACGTACATAGTACATTTCTTATTTATTCTAGTATTAATATTTGTTTTTGAAATAAATCCATTTTAATTATTACTATAAACAATAGTTTTTCATTATTACTCTGGTAAGAATCTTATGAATTATTATACTTGATGGATAAAATATATTATAATAAGCTAGGCCCTAAATAATTATACATTACTTTATTTATAAAGATAACATAATATACTAATACTTGCATTGTATATACTTTTGTAAAATCTAAAATTGTAGAACTGTAGTGATATTTACAGCTTGAGTGAAGCATAATTTTTTATTAATTTCTGAATAATCAATTTATATTAACTAACAGTATTAACTTTTTATGATGTTGCATAATGAAGTATAAATCATTTTAGAATCTATTATTATAAATATTTAAGTATTTTATTTATAGATTTTTGAGTTCAGTGGTAGTGGAAAATATTCAACTATGTTTGTGTTCTTGTGGCGTCTGAAAAGAATTGATTTTGTGTTGTCACAAATGTGGAGGGAATTGAATCTACTAATAAAAACTTCATACCACATAATTCCAGGTATGATAGAAAATAAATACTGTACACTCATTGGTCATTAAAGATTCTTAAGGCTATATTATTTAAAAATATAATAAGTAAATTTATTATTTTATTCCATATTAATTTTAAGGGTCTGCTATAGTTCTATTATTATTTTCAATGCATTTTGTTTGTTTATTTAAATTGGCTATTGTGAATGTGTAACCATTAAATTAAATTTTAATCTGTGTACCCATCATGCCACAAAACAATATGATATTAACCAATTATTAGAAAACAATTATTTGGCCTAAAATAGTCGTCAATGTACAGTAGTATAACATTTAATATTTTTATGCGATTTCTTTATACCTCAATAATACAATATTACTTTAACTTATATCTATATAACTAATCTATCAATACGTGTTTTCATTATGAACTACTGAACTCTATAGCTTTGTTCAACAGACTAAAACTAAGAATACTATTACTAAATTTTAGAAATCCGATGTGTACTCAAATCAACCAATAATTTAGTAGCAGAAATGGTTCACAGCGTACGTCAAATTCAGTTTTATGTACTATCTGATGTCATAGAAACTGAATGGGAACATTTCCGCCAAGCCATTGACAAAGCATCGTTACTGGAGACCGTGATTGAAGCTCATAACCGATTTCTGAAGAACATTTTCAAGAGATCTGTACAAACCGAAGAAACACACGTAAGTTTGTTGATTCACTTCTTAATTGACAATTCTGAAAATTATAATTTCTGAAAGTTGCTGTTAAATTATGGTATAGGATTTATCAAAGAAAATGCGTCAGTTATTTGAATCAGTTTTGGAACTTCGGGGCATTCAAGAAAGATTTCATAGTCAATCTGAACACGAACTTAAAAGGCGTAAAGATCTCGAAAAGTATATTGAAATACATGGTACTTGTAATGAAATTGAGAACAATGACACTGATTCAAAAGAATTATTCTTGTTGGAGGTCGAGAGATATGAAAGTATCATTCAAGAAATTAGTAATAACTATAAGGTAAATATTTTTGTTGTATTTATTTTTCCCACCACATTCAATATTCCTTTACATGAAGTTTCATATGTTCTTAGACCGATTTGGGAAAATTTTTGAAAAAACTCATTAAAGTATCGACTGATGATCAAGAAGCCCTGCATTCATTAGCGAATCGTATAAACTTCAATATGTACTACAGCAAAAAGGATCAAGAACTAGAGAAATGTGCTACTTATGTGTGCAGATCCAACAAATAACTGTGTACTAACTATACGATAGAATATTTTACTTGTATACAATTAATGAACTATTATTTATACGTATAAATATAATTTAAGTTTGTGTTTAACACTTAGTTGTTATGTAAAATTGCTTAATTTTTAATTAATAAAAAATCAAATTAAAAATTATTATTTATACCTGCTAATATTTATATCTACAGAAGTAGATGGATTTTTGAGTTTTAGATGTTTCTTTATAAAATTATATTTTACTTGCATTTGGAGAGATACTATTATCGTTAATATGTGCTCTAAATAAAGTACCACTTTCCTTAAAAAAAAAAAAACATTTATTTATATATTTATGTATTTAGATTGAAATTTTGAATTGTACAGCCGGAGACGCGTGAAAACTTGTTCTATCTTAATCCGGTGATCACGTAAACTAGATTTGTGTACGACGATATTGTCAACATATGCCATACACATCGCGTCTAGTCCTGTTATACCGCTCGCATCGCTCGTGCGAACATGGCCGGTGCTGAACTTCGACCAAAGACATGCGTAAGAACTCGTAATGTCTCAATTTCCTTTAAAATGCAGTTTAATGGGTGTTGTTGAAATCGATTTTAATTTGGTGGTGCCCACTCGCTTAATTTAACATTGAAAAATAATTTAAGACGCCTAAGAAATCGTGTATTTCGACTATATTATGTAATCCATATGCCTCGATTTCTGTTAATTCGTTAAGTTTCCGTTTTACTACACAAACCCATATTTTTTTTTCCTCTGTTATCTAATTTTATTTTCTTCGCTACTATAAGTGGAAAATTCAAAGGTAAGAGTAAACTTTTATGGTTTTATTATATTTCATTTCACTTATTTGTTTTTCAATTTTTTGTTGATATGCTCAAGGTAACCAACCTATTTGGTCGGATATTAATTAGTTTCACACATTTTGGTGTTTTAATAAAATGTGTTACGACATCTGTCACCGCTCGTTTATCACCTACTAAAAAAAGAATAAAAATTATATATCGGAAAAATGTATACAAATTCGTAGATCAAATAAGATTTCATTTTCTTACGTGTTTAAATGATCAGTGTTAAGCAGATGATTTCAGTGGTGTATTTAGGAATTTCAGGATAGAGGCAACACATATTTTGCCACCCCCTTCCTCACAAAAAAAAAAAATTTATTATTATTATGATTACTTTTAACTATTTCTATACAATATAAATCATAGTACATTATGTTACACATTATATGAAATATATATTTCTTATATTACATTACAATATATGAAACTTAAACTAACATAAAGAAAAACCTAATGAACTAAAAAATGTAAAAACTTTTTTTTCTTGATTCAAAAGTATTAAAATCATGGATCATTTTTTCAAAGTTGAATGAAGTGATTATTTCAGCTACAATTGATAATACCATAACTGTCTTGGATATTTTTAAAAAATTTATAATTTTTTTCGGTAAAATGACCTAGTTTGGACTGACTCAAGTGATTATTTCAGCTACAATTGATAATACCATAACTGTCTTGGATATTTTTAAAAAATTTATAATTTTTTTCGGTAAAATGACCTAGTTTGGACTGACTACATTGGAATATGTTCTGATGGTGCACCGGTTATGCTCAGGAGTTGGATTATTGGAGAAAAAATTATTTTTCGTGTCATGCCTTTACATGTAGAAATACATATTTTTCTAATAAAAAAAAAAAAAACTTCTCATTGGCTAAAAAAACTAAAGATAATAGCCAAGTTGGTGTTTTTAATTGATATTTTTGAACCGTTAAATGAGTTGAATGTTGAAATGCAAAGGAAAAATTGGAGAATGATTGATATTGGTTAGAAATTATGATTTAAATTACTCGGATTATTATTTTTAATTTTTATATTTTGTATTGCCATGACTAGTTTCATTTTCAATTTCAGGGTTACGTTTAGAAAAAGTTGAGAAGCACTGATCTATAGTTAAATCTATAACATACGAATATTTATCACCTCTTTAAGCTTTTAAAAAATTGCCACTCTGAGCAAAAAGCCTCATAGGCCCTATCTAAATACAACCCTGAATAAGTTAATGTTTTTATTCTACGGTGCCCATCATTTTCATCTGAATTTGTAATTGTCAATACTTGTTCCTCGTACGGTTCCCATTCTATATTACTAATAGTTAACTGGTCGATTATAAATGGTTCTTCAGAAATATTTATTATACTACTAATAGTTTTATTATTGATAACTTGGCTAGCACTATCAGCCATTATTTCGCCGATATTTAATTCTTGATTTTTAATAGTAACTATTTTATAGTTAATTTTCTCGTCGGAAGAGACTGCCAACACACTGTTACTGCGTGGTGGAATTATTTATGGCGAAACTGGTTTACAAGTTGGCATCATACACATATCCCTACTGTAATGTAATACGATTCGGTGGTTTTTGATAAAGTCTCTGCCAATTATACCGAATTCGGGTACTCGGAAATCGGACGTTAACTACATCGAATCTCATGTTAAAATCTTGACCTTATAATACTTGTGTTGAGAGAGTGCCATAAGTTTTTACGGGATCCGCCGTTATACCACGGTTGTTTTCCGTTTATAATAATATGTTTTTGTATACGCGCGATAATTTTATTAGACTTATCTCGGCTCCATCGAGTCCATCTATAGGGTCTATATAACTATCTATAACAACGTTTTTTAACTTAAATATCAAATTTTATATATCAACTTTTTTCGATGTCTACTTTTATCGTGGAACCCCTACTTTTTTTCAGCTTTTTAGTTTTTTTTTTTTTAGAATTATTTGCAACAAAATTAATTATTATTTCTGTATCACTATACCGGTAACTTACTGTAGTACGTACCTATATAACTCATATATTTTTCGTTATCGATGGTTGTTTCTTAGTTCACGTTCAGTCGCAAACGGCCATTGCCAATTAGTATTTTTATCAACGACGTTTCAATATTATTTCTGTACATCGTTTAAGAACAATAAGTACGTGATAGATTATTGAATTGTAGACTAAAGAGTTTGGAGTATAGACCAAACCATATAGGTACCATATATATACCTATTATTACTATACGTTATTGTTTAATAAACAAATATTTTTTTCTCCACTAGCCGCTACTAATCTTTAATTAGATATTTTAAAGAAATTATCTTGAAAATGTTGAAAAATATCACTTGAGCTTCGCGGAACCTTGAAGTGAACTCCGTGGAACCCTAGGGTTCCGCGGAACACAGTTTAAGAAACGCAGATCTATAGGCATGATATTATACTGGTCGTCGGGTTAATAGCATTTCTAAATTTGTGTGATCTTTACACTGCGTACCAATGACGTTTCTGGTCCTGTTTTTAAGGAGGTGCGACTTTGATATTTTTTAAAAAAAACAATAATATATGCAAAATCAATTTATTAAATTCTAATTTATAAGTGAACATAGTAACTTCTTGCTAGTCAAGTTGTTTTGATCTACAAATTTCATACATACAAATTATTTATATGTAAAAAATAGATACAAATATGTAACCTTTAGTTAATAATTATAATAATAAAAATAATAAAAATCTTATTATAATGCTTTAATTAAGTACCAAGTAATTATTTATTATTATTCTATAAAACAAATTCTTTAAAGCGTTTTTGTTCCGCAAACCGATCTATTAATTTTCATGCATCTAATTCTACATCGCGATGTACATGCAACAGGCCCAAACTATTCAATCTTCCTGTCCAATTTGAATTCTAAATCAAGTTTTTAATCTAATAAGCATTAAATCATAAAACATGATTATATAGAGCAAAAACTCCTTGTTTATTATAAGTACGTCATATTATTACGAAAATATTGAAGTAATATATAGAAAAAAACAGAGGCTCGGGAGGGGGGACTCTTTATACCAAAAAAATACGCCCTTGCTGTATACTAAGCATTATGCCGGGCTTACACGAGAAATAATATTTGTCGCTAGTACTTATCACTCGCACTACCCGTGTGCAAGGCTGGCGAAAGCTTTTGAGGGTCCTAGGACTGATCGGTTCCAAGCAGGGGCGTATACAAGGGGGGGGGGGCGATAGGAGCGATCGCCCCCCCTGGACATTATTGAATGTATTTACAATAATTAATGTTATGGGTTATTAAAGTGGGTAAAATTTAGAAGTTTAAGCAAGCAAAACGATCGAAAAATTTTGATCCGCCAATTAATTTATAATCTGTACACTGTCGAAAAGAACCTATGATTTGAGTACAAATTTCGCCCCCTCCCACGAAAGAAGAGCTGAATACGCCCCTGGTTCCAAGCCCCCCTTATTTATACTTTTTTAGCCAAGATATACAATGTAGTATGTCGTACTGCTCGTGCATACTTGTATAAACTTAAATACAGTAAAATTATTCAAATTTGCATCTTATGTAACGATGAATGGAATTATAAAATATCTATATATATTTATAAAAATAGATTTCTGTCTGTTTGTTTGTCTGAAGCATTCCTAAACGATTGGACCGATTGCCACGAAATTTGGTACAGAGATATATTAGACCCATGGGCAAAAGATAGACTAAGTTAAAAAGTGATAGACCCAACCCCGGGAGGTGCTCAACCAAACATTTTGAGATTATCGATGGAAATTTTTGCTTATAAATGGTTTGCTATTAGTTTCAATAATAATAAAAAGAACCGGATGGGCCTCGCTCTGCTGTACACTTGGGGGTGAAGTGCGACTCTTCATAGGATAGGTCATTATAATGGATTTGTTAAATCGAAAATTTAAATTGTTTATAAACAAGTCAAAATGTGTCAAAATACTTTGAAAACTTAACCATGTATAGAAATCGTCAATATAAAGATTTGGTGAAAATTTCAAGTTGTTGCGGTTTTTCATTTTTGAGTTAGAGCATTTTAAAAAAACCGATATCACTTGTCAGTCTAGAATATTATACATTATATTATATTTTACATGTAATTCTATGTCAATATTCGCTGTTCAAACGCTTATAAAAAAAATTGTGCCTATGGATTTTAATAATTTTTGAATGACATTAAGAACTACTTCTGTGGAATTTTCTATTAAATTTTCAAGTATTTTGTACGAGCCAAATTTTTTTTATCACCGATTATAAAAATAAAATGTAAAAAAATCGAATATTTTAAATGCCTAGAAATGGCTTAAAAATCAATATTATATTTTGTAAAAAATATGACATAAAGGAAATACCAATCTTAACAGCTTGTAGAAATTTCAAAAATCTGTGACTTATACTTTTTGAATTATAACAAATATTAAAAATCGTTTGAGAATAAATCGCTGTTTTATGCAATTTCGTAAATATTTAAATTTCAAACAGTCATAAAATTTTTTACTTTTGACCCCCTAAAGTACCAACTAGATTCACTTTCCTTTCAGAAAAGTTGCTACATAAGCAAATCGAAGCATTTTTACTGCCAAAAAAGGTGTCGTCAGACACAAAAAAAAAAAAAAATAAAAAAAACACACATCATTGTAAAACCAATAGATTCCATCACTTCGTCCAGAATCTAAAAAATAAAAAATAAAAAAAAAAACACACAAAATTGTAAAACCAATAGATTCCATCACTCTATTCAGAATCTAAAATAATTAGTGCGAAACAAATTATTATCCCTGAATTTGTTATTATTATTTTATTTTATTTGTTTCCATGTCACTAATAATAAACTAATTATAATATATAGTATATTTTAACCGATATTTCTATACATATAAAAATATACTGCTAGCATAATCACAGGTTACGAATTTAACACACAGTTTGAGACATAAAAGAAGTAGGATTTTTAGCGGGCTAGGAAGTGCATGGGTTCAGCTAGTTTTGTATAAAAGGCTGAGACAACGGGTTCTCTCAGATATACAGGCCCTGGGTTTCTTACCCTTCTTGCTCCACCCTCTCGCCGGCCTTGTCCGTATGAATAGAAGTGAATAGGGCACTTTATTTTATTATTATTATTTTGTTTTTACTTTATTTTTTTAATTGTGTTCTATGATACCGTTTCCAGCCAACATTTGTTTCCCATACCGCATACACAAATCTAATAGCGAATTTGTTTTTTGTTTGTTTTTTAAAGTATTAGTATTTTCGCTTATTTTAAACGAAATTTAAAAATATTTATCACATATAAGTATTTTAATTTAAATTAAAAAAAAAACTTTTTCAGTTTACTGAAACAATGAGATAATTAAACGTTACACTTTATTTATTAATCTTTCACATCATTAAATAAAACTTAACATGGAATGAACCTAAATATTACATAATAAACTTATCAGTTATGAAATATTTTAAACACTAAAGTATTATAAATAAAATTTACGAAAATAAAATTTTGTGAAATTATAAATAATGTATATTATAAACATATTACACTAGTCGAATATAATTTGTCAATGTTTTTAAACTTAGAATGTATAATTTAATATACAACCTAATGACAAGTATACATTATACAAAAACGAGACTGATCTAAAATAACACTTTTAAAGTATAATGTTTATGAATTTATGATAATACTTAATTATTTGAGTGATTATAATAGTATTTTAATGAATTCGTAATGCAATGTGATTAACAATATCAATGTATCTGATTGTTCAAGGGTCAATCTTTTATTAAAATAGTTCATATGTTATTGTTAATAAACCTTTTATAGATTATAAGGTACAATATAATTTTAAACAATAACTGCAATAAATTATAATATCTTTATTATTAACTGTTATACTTGTTGAAAATTCTCTCAGATAGGTAGTTGATTAAATATGAAAATTAATTAATGATAATAATATAATATATAATGTATACATAATGCGAAAAATGTGTTCTGCTCAAGAGCTTTTATCAATCGATTTCTATAGTTTATTAATTAATAAATAAAATGTGGGATATACTAAAAAGTTATTTAAGATTTTATATAATGTAATTATTTATTGGTACTATTTTAAAAAATAATCCATTGACTTACATTCAAGATGTCTTTCAGCTTGAATCTTAAAAATTCATCATATTTTCAGAAATTTGTAAAAATAAGTCTTAGATTTTGTTGAATCTATATTCTAACTGACACAAATCTTATTTTAAATCTTAAACTTATACATTGCTTATTAGATCACAAGTAAATGTACTCACTAGCATATACTAAAAGTATATGCTGAGTAAAGTAATTTTGTTCATAATTTAACTTTTTTCTTTTACCTGCAACCTACTCGTATTAAACTATTAGTTCGTTAGTATTACTTTTATCTATTTCATCAACCTGGTATTGGTTATTTTCATCGTATAAATTATTAATATTGTTTATACTGTACATTTGTACAATTTAACATCATTATGAATCTATTAGCATTTATGTATTAAATATAAATATTTATGCAGCGTACCTATATTTTAGTTCATACATATTTAAAATATTATAAATACATTCAACATACCATAATTACGTATAGGAATACGTTGTACATTTATATTACGCAACAAACGACTGTTATAATTGTACACACTTCTGTAAATTGAGATTTCTCCGTGTAATAATGAATACATTATAAAAACCGTAATTTGTTTTATTATGGATCATAAAAGCATTCGCCTTTGTTTACAAAATGCATTGTTCAAAAAACCATTTATTCTAAGTATTCTAAGTACTGTATTCTAAGTAAATACGCACTTCAGGTATAAAAATATTAATAGTAACTAGTACGTACTACTCTATTACAGTATAATTGCTATTACAATTATCATTATGTGAACTACGATTACAACGACCAACACTTTCGATATTTAGTGGTAATTTCACTAATACAGATTGATCTACTATTGTATCATTGTTCTCCGGTTATCTATACGTATTGTTGTATTAAATTATAAAATCAATGAAGCGCGAAGCGAGATACAACTTTGTACTTGAATTATCTGCGTTTGTACCGATGTACTCGATTGCGTTACATCAGCTACGTTCATTAATTTAAGTGACTTGCACTAAAATTTGCGAATTTACAAAAAAAAAAAAAAAGTCTACCGATATAGCATGATTACGGCCGGTTGCCGTGCGGTGCGCAGAATACGAAGCCTTTCGGTTTAAACTTCTTAAGTCTGCGCATTCGACGAAAACCATATGGAAAACCGACTTCGCACAAGCCCGAGTTGTAGTACCGTTATTATTATTATTATTCATTTTTTTTTTTTTCATAACATAATAATTTGTAAACGATGATAAACAATCGCGTTGAAATCTAGAAGAGCGAAGGTCAGAGCGAAATTCATCATAATACTGAACGCGTTATCTTGTGCGATTTAGCAGCAGCAGCGACAATGATAATAATAAAACAGTACCGTATTCGTGCGCGGCAGACGCGGCAGCGGTTCAGTGTTCGCACGGGCTCGCGTGCGTCAACGTTACCTCCTCCAGCTTGTCCGACCAGCAACTCCGTGCACGCACGACGCATACAGTCGCGGCGTCGTCGTCGTCGTCCGTCGTGCGGTCCGTGTGTGTGTGGCGTGTGCGCTCGCGCCCGTCGGTGATTTCAAAACGCAGATTATTCCGATCGCCAAAACGGTAAGTACGATCATCACGAACAGTCGCGCGGTTAGAACACGCGTAACGGAACTTAAAAGACGACCGTATCGTAACGCTGTTGCACGTCGTGTGGGATCAGCGTAGTCGTGATCGGTCGTAGACCCGAGTGTTTTTTTTTTTTTTTTTTATTTATCAATTTCCGAGCAGGGGGACGAAAGAGTGATCTGAGAAACCGACCACGGACTTGCCACGAGTAATTGCAAACAAATCGTGCAATATCAGGTACGTGCGTGTATGACTTGTCGAGATTCCGCGAATGGTGCGCGGGCGGTACAAAAAAACAAATGAAAACGATTACAATCCAATGATGTTTTTTTTTTTTTTTACAAAAAAAAGACGCTTGTTTGTCAATTTTTTCGTGTTATTCGTAATAGTGGTCCACATGAAAGTTAAGATCCGTGTGAACTCGTGTTTCTTGTTGTAATTCAGCTTGACGGCGACACCGTGCCACGGAGCAAATCACATTATTTAATTAAATTATCATTTAATGATTTAAAGACGACGACCGAGGGTCTGACTCCCCGCATTTATCTTATACGTCCCTCGTCGTGATACTGTTTACCAAACAACTATACAGTACTATTAAAATCGTTTTACGAGAAACTACGTAGTCTTTGCCATAATATGGCTCATGTCCAGTTTGGAACAGCATCTCATTTTTTTGACCCGACGTTAATCAAACGTCACGTCTAGTTTCTCAATAGCTGTGTCTCGAACGTATTTCTGTATTTATTTACGCGAAGTCGTAATATACATTTGTTAATTTAGCGGTTCATTAAATTTTAATGCGTATTTATTATTTTGTGCGTATAAAGTTTCATATTCAAATCTGGTACACCTACATGCAGTCCGGCATTAATATTCAATAATAACAAAAATTTAGCTGAGTTTCGCTGTATCTTCATAGTTTATAGTTTTGATTTCATATGAACCCATTTATTTTGTATTGCAAATGTTAAAAACGTTTGCACACTAACAAAAAATTTTACAATTATTTATTATTAAAACCATGCTAGTTTGGCCGGGTAAGCAAACTTTTATATACGAGTATATACATAGAAAGAAAGGTGTCTTAGGCGTTGTACTGTACAGAACTTGTTTAAGTTGCTTTATTCCGAAGTATACAATATTTACGTTCTTTGTTACACAATATATACTTGGGTATACGAGTATATCTGTCTATAATAAAACATGGATTGTCCATTTTAGTGAGTTGTGACCACACCCGTTATTATAAAGTAAATTAATCTTTTGTATGAATGCGACCGACTGAATGCGGGAAGTATAAGAGACGATACGGAAAACTGTAATGGAATTCACCATATCTTATGAATTGGTTGTATATATGTTATCTTGTACAGTACCTACCCTTCATACCGATATAAATGATGCACCCGTGTATTTATGAATCGTGGAAGTTAAACGGGTTGTCAACATTGAGCTTGGTACTCCTGGAAGATAGCTAATATTAATCTTATGAAGATGAATCAAAAATATATATATTTTTTTTTATTTCGCTTTTATCGCAGAAAATTACTTTTAAAATGTTTATTTCGTATATAGGTGTAGCTGAGAATCGCTGTGTTGGAGTGACGAACACTATCGTTTTCAATTCAGCCACTTTTATCACTACTACTACAATTACCACTACTGCAACTATTAATATTACTACTTATACTACAACTACTACTATTAATACTGTTACTACTAATACTAACACTAGTTTGCTGATATTCCGTGGATATAATGAATCAACCGTCGCCGAAATTATCGCATGTAAACGGCGAGAACACTGTATCGGAGGATGCCAACAAAAACGGTTTCTCCTCCAAGTACGGTGTTAGCAACGGGCACAATGATAATGCGGTAAAAATGAAGCCCTTTAACACGACCCCTACAATTAAAATCCACAAGGACGAGTCACCGAACCAGCAGCCGGCGCAATCATTTCCGTACTTAGAGTCGACGCCTCCACAGTCGTTCCGGAGACGTTGCGACTCGATGACCGCACGCGAGGATGATGACCAAAACGAATCGAAAGTGCTGGTCATCTACACTGGGGGTACCATCGGCATGATGCGAAACGACGAGGATAGTAAGTATATAGTATTTATGTCGATCGTGGGTTATTTCTTAGATACGGGATTGTAAGTTATTATCAGTGTTGTGGAAACATATATTTATATGTATGGAAAATCATCTACCCAAACCACTCACCTATTAACAGAACATTTAGAAATGTTCTACTAAATGTAAATAATTTATTTCCTAGGTATTCAGTATACTTATAAAATATTAGAAATATATCAATTATAACTTGTTTTCTTAACCTAATATTTAATATTTTCTCAAACAACATTTTTTCATAGGTTTCAATTTTATTCTAGTGTCTCGGCTATGGGGTACCCAGCCCCAAAATAAAATCGTATATGTATGGAGCGACCGCCATACATGAACATGGTCTTCGGCGCCACTGGTTATCACCAGAAGATCCGATATTCTGGCATTCCATAACCGGTTTCGTTTCAATTTAAGGGTCAAACCCGTTTTACTATAGTTATTATGATATTGTATACGATTGTAGATGGGATCACACACTATAGGGATATTGGATAAAAGAAATTTAATCGATTTCAAATGGATTAATGAAAAAAAATATGTAGACAACGAAATAAGTTATTTCGGAAATAATGAAATCTATATTTATTTGAATTTCACGAGAAACGTGATGTACACGTAATTTTTGTATAAAAATTAAATTTTTACATCCCATAGTCTGCAGAGGACCGAGGAGATTAATTAGCGCTTTGTTGTCCGGAGCGGTGGAGTGATTAGGTTTTTATTTACATTATATATGTTATAACACGGCGTAATGAGAATTACATAATGAAAGCCGAACACTACATAATCTTAATCGTGTTTCAATTACTTAATAGCTATAAAAATACCGATTTCTCTTAGTTCAGTACAACTCAATTGATCCCGTACACTTCGTATTCGACGATCACCGTTATCTTTAACTGGCAAGTAGATTAAACGTGCATAAATATCGATTGCATAGGCATATTCTGTGGCATATTAACCGTGTATCATAGAGTAGTCTTGCCGTGTATACAGGTGAACTGCAAAATACCGCAACACGAGTACGCACTGTGCTATCCCCATGCGCTTGCACCGTCGCGGTCGTCGTTCATGATTTGTACCATCCGTACACGTTCGTCATAACGATACAATGATTGTATAATAATTATTATTATACCGCGCGATTGTACGATTCTCTCGTGTGCGCACAAAAAGTATAAGTAGTTTCGTACTATAACCATCATCGGGTACCGTACTTTTAACAGTTTTATTTCCTTTGTAGTTTTCGCCGTTGGAAAGTCTCGAACACGTACTAATGAGACCGTAACACATCCGATGTGCATGGTGCGAACACGTGCTCGGGTCCGCGTCCGAATTATAATCATTTCTCGTTGTCTATACGTATATTTTCGGATTGCGATTATTACTCAACTGTTGTATAACAAAACGTACTATTTCACTAATTATCACTATTAACCGCAGCGAGTATTGTTAAATGTAATCGTTTTTAACGCGAAATCAACTACAACGTAACGTCGTTTAGAACGAAAGTTGCTGTTTTCGCCGCGACAATCTCTCGTGGCCCTTAGGGATACCCGTACTTACTCGTATCTACCTATTACGACGACACGCTGTGTACTACGAATAGGCGGCTCTCGTGGAAAATAATGTCGTTACAACATACATTTATACAAAACACAATACGTCATAGTATAACATTAATGTATCGATACAATATTAACACACCGCTAGAGATTCATCGAAAGCAAACAGCCAATTGTGCATCTATCTGACCGCAGTGGGCATTGATTACTAGGTGACCAGTGATCTTAAACTTTCATCTCAACTCGCAGCTCATATCCACCGACTGTATTTTTTTTGTTTTATCGACCGGGTCGAACTTGAAGAGCAAAAAAAAAAAAATTAAATTGGAAATACGTGGAATACAATTGGATAAATTAAAATGCCAAATTATATTCAGATACGGAGTACATTTTTTAACTACCAAAGCTGCACTTATATTACCAAAGTTAAAGATTGTCATCGTACTGTGAAATTTTATACTATAAAACGAATAGACGCACACCATACATTTTATACATTTTATCACGCAAACGTCTTGAAAGGTTTCGTCTAAAATACACATAATTAGGGCTGACGGTATTTTCGGTATACCGTAAATACCGGTGTACCGGTATTTCGGTATACCGGTCTTTTCAAATTATTTTGATAAAAAAACGTAAAAAACCGTCTAAACGGTATACCGTAAAAAAAACCGTGTAAATGGTATACCGTGAAAACTGTAACAACGAGGAAATTGTAGGAAATTGTATGATTATAATAATAAGAAATATATATATAAATCTTTCTAAAAGTTTTCTTACTAACATGATATGTTTGCAGATTGGATAATTTACAGTGAACTTTTTATATTCCTACTGTGTAAACAGCACACATTTATTTATGTTCTGTAAGTTATTATTTTTTGAAGTATCATCAATCTGGATGACTTGAAATAGTTTCATTTTTTATTAATCATAAACTTATATTATTTTACCAAGATTAAGTAATAAGTTAACCGTTCTTGGATTAAAATATTTACTGTATTCATCTTTTTTTGCAATCAAATATCTAAATTAATTTTGAATTGTTATCTTAAGTAATATAGTGCAATATTAAGTAAATTTAAAATAAGTTTTTGACAAATTTTTGCTATAACACATTCAATTAGCATAAAATAGTAATTTGGACAAGTAGGTATAACATCAAAACGATTATAGTACCTATCATTTAGGTAAGTTAGGTACTATAATCGTTTTGATGTTATTTAGTATCATTTAGGTAAGTTACTTTGCTTCAAATTGATTACTTTTAAAGTTTTAACCTATACTGTAGCAGTATGAAAATAAAAAATACCTATTCATGTAATCGTGTTGTTTTATAGGTACCTATATATGTCGATATCCGATAGGTAGGGATAGTTTAAAAAAAATCCATTTGTATTATTAGTAATAACCTACTTATGATTTTTCAAAATATTGAAGCAAAGTACAATAATTTACATAAATTAACTTAATTTGAAGTAAACAAAAATAATTATAAGTGCAAGTCTTAGTGCTTGCTGTTTTCTAGTATCAATGGCAATAATATAGATTATAATATTATATACAGTATACCTAATGTAAAAACATAAAGTATAATATACTGTGAAACAATTTTAAAGTAAAAAATATCAAAATAAAATGTTGGATACACCTGCTTCCTGTTTATCCGTTTCGTATACGCGGCATTCGGATACGATGTGTGTGATAGAGAGAGGTATTCCACAACTGGCACAAATGGGTGGGTCTTCTTTTTTCATCAGATATTGGTGTGTTAGCCACGTGTGTCCTATTCAAAATGTAGGAATTGTTTTAGCACGAATAATGTGTTTATAATACGCGAATATTATCTTATAGTCTAGTATTTTATCCTCAATACTTTTGTATCCTTAGTAGTTTAGCACGTCATGTCAACGTCAGTTAGAACGACGTGGTACAGTTTTTACCAAATTACATCTGTATGATCCCTTGCATTTTCAAACGGGGACTATAATATTATTACCAATTTTATTTATTTATTAATTAATTAATTTTTTCTTTTTTGCGTGCAGTGCTTGTGCCCACGTCCAGCAACGGCAACGTAACGGACTTTCTGATGGAACACAAAATGCGCCGCGATCCCCGACTCTACGATGCTGTGTACGCCCAAAACAAGTACGGGCAGTCCATGAACTGCAGCCCGCTTGTGTTGCCGTAAGTATTACACCAGCAGTGTGTTGTTGATGCATTTTAATTTTGTCGAGTGCGGATCGTAACGATTGTTTCTGCACTGTGTCACAGCTACGTCAAGGGATTCCGACGAATCATCTACTCGGTGTACCAGTACCCGGAGCTGTTGGACTCGAGCAACATGTGCATGCGTGATTGGCGAAGCATAGCCGAGGACATTTGGGTACGTGCTACAATATAATAATGATCCCAACTAGGGCTTGATTTAGGCATTTTGAGGCACATTGAGGCCTTTCGGTAAAATAAAATGATGTGGCATTTCACGGTGATTTATTTTTTTCTAACTTCAACGTTTAAATTTTTTATACATATTTTACATATTTTTTTATATATTTAATATTTTCAATATTTCGCTTGTATTTATTTTCTACGATAAAAGTCGTATTCTAAAAACAAAAAAAAAAAAAGGGTCATTAAAATCCGAGGCCCTCCAACAACGGAGGCCATAGGCAGTTGCTTATCGTACATGGTAAACATGATCCTGATTCCAGCGTAAATACTTAGCCGCGACCACGTCGGCGTACGATTAGCGCGGGTCCACGTTCTTTTGTCCGTGATCCGAAGTTTGCGTTCCGTGTTGTCGTACCGCGGGTATTATTACTCAGATTGTACTCGACGCTCGCGCGTTTTATCAAACCGAACGTTCATCAGCGTCCGACTGACTTAACGTACGCATCAAGTCATGACCAGTGACGCCCACAGGTTTTCCGTGAACCAGTGCAGTTATAATAATAGGGCTTCTCCCCAAAAGTATTTTGGTCTATAATTATATTCACGTAATTTCCAAATGCTACAACTAATGAGTTGTATTTCTCTAATTACATAGCGCTCATCAATTTCTCATGTTTTCCTTGTATAAATTTAAAAATATTACAAATCCATTGCTCCAGAGTGGGCTTCCCAAACGTACGTAGATCCCGGGACACGTGCGAAACAGGTGAAATTTCATTACTTGAATTTGAGCGTCAACGGTCTTGGCTATTATACGTCTGGCGTGCACAAACGAAATCGAACGTTTTGTTCGTTTTCCTACGCGGACCTCAAAACGTAAAATGCGCTCCACGTCGATGCGTTTAACGAGACACGCGTGAACCGGCTGATCTCTATTGCAGTTACTTTTTGTCGTTTTCAGCAAGCATACGAACTGTACGATGGATTCGTCGTGCTGCACGGAACCGACACGTTGGCGTACACCGCGTCCGCGTTGTCGTTCATGTTCGAAAACCTTGGCAAGACGGTCATCATCACTGGGGCGCAGGTACGAAAAACACGTATTCTACACACGTTCGTCCCGTCAACGTGTACTACCGCGTCCGCTGTGATCACAGGGTACGCGAGATTGGAACGGTCACTTGTAGACGTGAACAGCATTCATTCGCCATGATTATGGAGTCCTATTTCCTTGTTAACTTTAAAAGTTTTAACATTTATTCCGCGGTGATTGTATTGAAAACATTGAACGTCCTTGGTTGTTCTTGTGTATTATGTTTATTAAACCACATACTTTACGAAGTATATACGCTGTTGGGACTCCGTAACAATGGCCGAATGACTTTTTGAACTCTCCTGCGTTACCAGTGCAAAATCTTATCAGTGACCGTTCCGATTTCGATTTTGTACTCTGCGGCGTGATATTCACCGTGTTGTCGTCGTGTTATTCTAGTTGCCCGTATTCGATTTACGGAGTGACGGCAGTGACAACTTCGTCACCAGTCTGCTGATGGCCGGCAACTACTGCATCCCCGAGGTGACGATTCTGTTCCACAACAAGCTGTTGCGCGGCAACCGCACCGTCAAAGTCGACTGCGAGAGCTTTGCGGCGTTCGACTCGCCCAACATGCCGCCACTGGCAGTCGTCGGTATCGACATCAACGGTACGTGGTGCACGCTTAATGAACCCGTCACATGTAGTGCGGTAATTGCTGTTGCAATAGCAAAACGTGGTCGTAACTCTTGTTATTCTTCCTCGACTTTCTCCCAACTATTTGGTTTCGGCCACCCTTGTCCTAAACCTCCACTCCTTTCGACTTTCTACGCACACACCAACAGCTCTCGTATCATTGTCCATCGTTTTTACGGTCTTCCTCTTCTTTTTTTCCCTTCGACGTTTGTTGTCATTGCCATTCTTACTGCTATTGTTTCCTATCGCCTCATTACATGCTATCGCTGGCTATCCCATGAATACGTAGTCGTAACTAAATCACGATCTAGAACAAAAAGTGTTTACAATTATTTCATTTGATACATTCAAATTATCCTACAGATTATGTACAGTAACATTGCTTGCACACATTTCTTTAACGTCGCGTTTTCGTTAGAAGTTTTTCTTTAATTATTTATTTTTTTCCATTATAAAATAATAATCGTATAATTATAATGTATAATTATTAATTTATAATAATAAATACAATTATTTTATCAACAACATTGACTCTGGTAACCGTTTACTACCTAATGGTCACCGTCGCCAATTACATAATTAATAATTATTAATCATACGTCTTTTGTCTGATGATCAACGCGCATTACTAATTTTACTCCTATATCCGGTGTTTCATGTCATCGTTACCTACGAACTCGTGTCTACTGCGTTATGTCGCTGCATACAGTATCGTTCAGACAGATCTTTCGTCCGAGGTCGATTGAAAAGTTCACGGTTCACTTGCAACTCGACGAGAACGTCAGCTTGCTGCGCATTTTCCCGAACATAACCGCCGACACGGTACAGTATTGGATATTATTTCATTCCGATACACCAGTATCACGTCTATTAGACAAACTTTATGCAATTCGCGGGATCCCGTTATTCATGCGTATGTGTGTGGGTATAGGTCCGGACATTCTTGCAACCGCCCATACGTGGAGTGGTGCTCCAGACTTACGGGGCAGGCAACTTGCCCGGTAACCGGTCTGACATTATGGCCGAGCTGAAGGCGGCCACGGACCGAGGAGTCATCGTTTTCAACTGTAGCCAGTGCTTCAAGGGTTCGGTGACGGCCGTATACCAGACGGGTCACGTAAGTGTACACCAGTATAATGTATTATATGGTATCATAACTTCACCAACGGAAAATTGTGTTCCCGAATGGTTGAACGGATTTTGTGTTCCCGTTTCATATTTCTACACGGAAGTTATTTTAGTTTTTTTCACGGACAAGTCTATATTATTGATTAAATATTACGATATATTTTCGCTATAAAATTTTAGTAAAACATCCGAGAAAACGTTTCTTAACACAGAAAAGACTCTGTCGTTGGCCTTGATTACCGTATTATATGTATGGTTACACCGATATGTTTATCACAGTTATAAAATAATGTTCGTGCTTGCACAAAAAACAGGTACTGAGCCAGGTCGGTGTCATTTCTGGCAACGATATCACACCCGAGGCGGCCTTAGCCAAACTCTCGTACGTGTTGTCCAAGGACGACTGGGACCTCAGCACCAAAAGGATGGTAATATAATGCGCAAGCAACACTGTCTATATATATTACAAAATAATACACGTATTGAATTATACCGTAAACGTGTGTGAATAGATGCTTGGTGCGAATTTGAGGGGCGAAATGAGCAGTGGACCACCGAAGCCACCCCGGAAGAACCGTGCTGCGGACGAATGGGATCTGGTAGATGCCGTGGCCCGTACTTTGCTGCATGTCAACGGTTCGCAAGAGCTGACAGCTCTCGGAGGCATACTCTTCCCCGCCATGTTAGGCAACGCCGTCGTACGATCGGACTTAAACAAACTGGACGAACTCAAAGGCTTCGTAAGTATATACTATACTCAACGAATCGATTTCCACGACTGATTTAGTTATACTCGTAGTGTAAAAGATATATGCATAATATACATCTTATATATACTATCTCGTGCAGTACAAATTTTCTAAAAAAAAAAACGGTCCAACATTAAATTCGGTTAGAAACTTAGACTGTTTGTATTAGTGTATTGACGTGGTAGTCAATAATCTGGAAAAGAATCCATTTTAACAATCCAAAAAAAGTTACAGTTACTTGTGTATATTTTTTGTTAAATTTATATATTACTTATTATACCAATGAAAAAGTAATTTGGTGAAAATATGAATTTAAAAGTATATTTCTGTTTTTATTATACCATATGCTTTACAATTTTCAATATTGATAAAAATGTTTATTTTTAACCGTGATAAATGTACTGTAAGCATGTGGATTTTAACATTTTCTAAGCTTTGAACACTCTTAAAATACATAATAGGTATGTCTTCATGAATGAAAATAAGAAAAACTATTGGTCTTGGTTGTTATTTAATATTTTCACGGTAATTGAGTGAACTATCACTATGCAACACTTATAAATTACAGATTGTAACTAAAAAATTATTTGAAATTTATTTTTTATTTTTCAATAAACAACTCAGAACCATTTCACGGACCCCCGACTTACTCTGGGCATTGGCGCAACTAGGGGGGTGCACAGGGGACTTGTGCATCGCCAAGTTTAAAATGTGTAGGTACCATGTGTGGCTGTAACCCGATTGAGCACAGTTTACCTTTTTCACTACCCAATTGAGTACAGTTTACCTTTTTCACTACCCAATTGAGCACAGTTACAATTAAACAATAGAAATACGAAATATAACACGATTGAGCATAAAAATACGTACAACGTTGCCGTACCTCATAGCTAAATAATAATTTTAAATAAAATTGAAATATTTATAGGAATTATTGTATAATAATCATCAAAGTAATAATTAGTGTATAACATTTTAAATTAAATTATTTTATAAATATAGGTATTAATTAATATAGATATTTATTTTAATATTTGTTTTATGTTATACAAATTTTATTATTTGTCAAAGTTTTAAAGTGGCATCCCTAAATACTTATTTCCCACTTTTAATAAATATTTTAGTAAATCTTTAGAATTTTTATTTCTTAAATATTCATCGTAAGCCATTATAGTTGAATTGATTTTTTGCATTTCAATAAAACTCATATTTTTATGACAGTCAGTCATCCTCCCATACGACTTGTAAAGCACAAAAATTACGAGTATATGAGTATTTCAAAAGACGCATGTATAGCCTGATTGTAGTCGGATAGAAAAATTAGCAACGTTGCATTCATTTGACTGTGCTCAATCGGGTTGTTAAAAAATATGGACCGTGCTCAATCAGGTTGTTCCAAAACAGGGACCGTGCTTAATCGGGTTCCACCGCCATGTATTGCCCCCACGGATCTGTGAGTTCTTCACTATTTGTGCACCCCCAAAATTATTGGTCTAATTGCGCCTATGTCTATGGGTACACGGGCCGCTGTTTGAGAAACCCCGTTTTATATACTAGTATAAAACAAATTTCATATATTATATCATTATTTTATGTTTTATTACAAAATTAGACAAATCGTATGGATATATGTATTAAATAATAAATATAATGCGTTACTATAATAACATAATACTGCATAACATGTATTCACGTTGCACTGTTATGCTTTAAGGGTGCTGATTTCTCCGCACAAAACGCCGACGGCCGCACAGCTCTACATCTCGCGTGCTCTCTGGGCGATGTTCGTATTGTCCGATATCTGTTGCTGAACGGCGCCAGCGTACACATTAAAGACCGGTAAATATATAACAGTAAACTCTAGCTACAATTCGAGTGCACGTATATTAAGGTAGTATTCCGCACTATATTAAGTAATAAATACCCATTGACATAACTAGGTATCCAAACTGGGACTGGGACTAGAGTTAAAAAAAACTGTAAAAAAAAAAGAACCGGATGGCTCTCGCTCTGCTGTACAGTTGGGGGTGGAGTGCACCTCGTTTATAGGATAGGTCATTATAGATTTATAGTGGAATCTTCTATTAAATTTTCAAGTATTTTTTAAGAGCCAAATTTTTTTTATCACCGATTATAAAAATAAAATGTAAAAAAATCGAATATTTTAAATGCCTATAAGTGGCACTAAAGTCAATATAATATTTTGAAAAAAATATATGACATAAAGGAAATGCCAATCTTAACAGCTGGTAGAAATTTCAAAAATCTGCAATTTATACTTTTTGAATTATAACAAATATTTAAAATCGTTCGAGAATAAATCGTTATTTTATGCAATTTCGTAAATATTTAAATTTCAAACAGTCATAAAATTTTTTCCTCTAAGTCTGGTAAAATGTTTTTTAAAGATTTTTGAAGAGTAGCTTATAGATAACTTAGTGTTAAAATTTTGAACCTTAAGTTTGAACAGAAAAAATTTTATGAATTTTTATCTACAAAATAACTTGCAAATTTTCGCAATTTTTTCATATTTCGTATAAATTGGAACTTTGAGCACTTATAAAAAAAAATTGTGACTTACAATTTTAGATTATTTTTTATCAGTTAAGGAACAACTTATAAGAAACCTTGTATTAAATTTTCAAGATTTTCTGGCCGGCCAAAAAAGTTTTATCGTTATTTTAAAAAAAAATTAAAAAAATTGAAAATTTCAATTGTCTATATAGCTCAATAAAAGTCAAAATACTTTGAAAATTTAACGGTGTATAGAGAACGCTAATCTTAACATTTGGTGAAAATTTCAAGTATTTACATAGATTAGTTTTTGAGTTACAGTGGAACCTCGATTATCCGGGGTAATGATGGGAGGGGGTCACACGGATAAACGAAAATCACGGTTAATCGAGACTTTTTATAATAATGAAATTTTTTATTTCATTTTAATTAGAAATACATAGGTACAATTTTATAGTAATGAAATTTTAAAAATTTGATTCAATTATAATAAGAAATATACATAATATACATACAATAATTTTATACAACAAGTTATTAGGGCTTAAAATATGAAGTTATCAATTTTTGTTTTTTTTTTGGTTTGAAATAATTTTAGCGAAAGAAAAAAGCAAACTGAAGGTGATTCGATAAATATAATAATCGATGTACATATTGTTTATCTTCATATTATTATCGTCAAAAATGTCAATATTTGTCGATATCGTGTATTATGTAATACAAAATGTTCGATTATAAATAAATTACGGTTAATCGCAGTTAGTTCATCAGTTAATTGTCGATATCGTGTATTATGTAATACAAAATGTTCGATTATAATAAATAAAGCACGGTTAATCGCAAACACGGATGATCGAGACACGGATAATCGAGGTTCTACTGTATAGCAAAATAAAAAAATTGATTTTGTCGAAAACTGGTTTTGCGTAAAAACTCCCGTTTTTCCCTTTTTTTTTAGGGTTTTTTCCGTCGCATTTAAAAAATATTGAAAATTTTTTACTTTTGACCCCTCAAAGTACCAACTAGATTCACTTTCCTTTCAGAAAAGTTGCTACATAAGGAAATCGAAGCATTTTTACTGCCAAAAAAGGTGTCGTCAGACACAAAAAAAAAATAAATAAAAAAAAAAACACACATCATTGTAAAACCAATAGATTCCATCACTCCGTTCAGAATCTAAAAAAAAATGTGGCGTGCAAATACGTTTAAAACGTTTTTGAAAAATAAAAAAAAGTAAATTTAGAGCTTCCCGAGGCCCTTAGATATATCTTTATAATATGTTCAATGTGTATATATTTATGATGTACATTTTCCACTATATTTTATGGACGCAATTTTCTAGCTTTGACAGAACGCCGTTGATCGAGGCTGTCGAAAATGATCGGAAAGAAGTGGTGGCATTGTTGCGAAGGTGCGGCGCCCATCTAAACTCACCCGCTAAACACGTGGCGCAACAAATGTGCAAGTGAGTTTAATGATCGTCTACGGCGATCGATTTAAGTCAGGGCTGAGCTGATCTAGAATTATTACCTAATAAATTCACGAACCCTAAGTTAAGACTTTATTTTTGAACAAAAACAACTGCAGTTCAACAATTATTGTAAAATACTTATTCATTTTTCAATCGAAAATTACTTTATTATTTATCCGGATTCGGGGTCTCTTTTTTGTACGTGAATATGAATGTACGTGTTCACGTGAATGAAACAAAATAAATCACGTATGGTTAATATACCTGTATCATAGAAAGCTTAATCACGTGAACACGTATCTGAATTTTATTCACGTAAACACGTGAATTAATATAATTACGTGAACAGGCATTTATCGAAAATTTGATTGTATAAAAAGTAGTAATTTATTGAACAAAAAGAGTTTGTTAACTTTGTTAATAATGCCTACATGGTGGCCATATATTGAATTGCAAAAATCGATTTTAGGTACTGTTTATTTTCTTGTATTTTATTTGAAAATGTATCCTAATCACGGATTCATGTGAATAAAATTATAAATACACGTGAAATTATAAGCAACGGGTTATATAAATTGAACCTTTATTTCATGTGAACACGTGATAACGTGTGCACGTGAAATAAGGAGTTCAAATCCGGATCAATTTAAAAGTACGAATTTATTAAATGTTGAAATCCGTAGTGCAACAAATTATAACATAATTTTCGTACAGATTGTCCGAAAGTCAGTAATCTTTATTAGCCCGGTGAATTAACTATTCACGATCGTACGGACCAGTATACACAAAATTCATAATCCGATTTCATGACCGATGGAGGTCATTATTTATCTGATTACAATTATGTGTATATTAATTAATTAATTAATTATGTTGTTTTTGGAATAGCTCCGCAGCTAAAGGAAACGTGATTCGGCTTAAATCGTATGCAGCTGCTGGGGCCGATCCGACTACGGCTAAGGACATGTTTGGCAGAACACCATTGCACGCGGTACGTAGTGAATTTATTATTTCTTCTTTTCTTTATTCCATTTTAACTGCCTTTCAACTGTAACTGTTGTTTCGTGTCAAATCTACTCGCTATATAGTATCTCAAATAAAATAGGAAATGTTATTTATTTTGCTTATTTTTTGAGGTCTCTCGATATATGATGTTCTTATTTTAATATATGTATTTGTTTGAAACATTTTTAAGACTTAAATTGTGTTGAATATATTTGAGTGAAGATGATAACAATTTGAGATGAATTCGGAGAGACAACTTTCACAAACATTGGTAGTAATACTTACACAAGAACTAGCACTATCCCAATTATTGGGGGAGGGGAAGTACTATTTTCCCTGAATAATTGCAAAATTCGTTTATTTCATTGTTATCCGATTGTTCAACTATGAAACGAATATTTTTTTTCGTGTAGGAACCCAGGTACCGGAGTATTATTTTTCATGTAGAAGCTGACATAACATAATATGTAATCGTTAACCTGCTATGCTATGTGCGGAAACTTTTCACCCCCCGTTAGAGGGCCAACAAAATTCTCCTCTGACAAATATTTTCGAGTACAACGTAATAGTGATCACGTGAAATAAAATTCACGTACAAGAGCTTTTGAATAATGGTATAGATGAAAATAAACTGAAATTAATCGTAGACGCCTTCAAATTACGTATTTTAAATCGTCCACACATTCGGATTTATCCATTGCCCGTCAGGTTTCAGTTAACGCGTTAACAACTGCTGTGCATTAAACAATACAATATTGTTATGATTATTGTTATTATTATTATTATTATTATTATTATTATTATTATTATTATTACTATTACTATTGTTATGTAGGCTGCACTTACCAACCAATTGGACGTTGCCGAATACTTGCTGTCGCTGCAAACGACCGTCAGCGCGCTCGGACTTGTCGAGATCGCACCGCCGACCGATCTTCTGGGAGTCACCCCGATAGACATAGCCAGGGCGGCCGGACACACGTCCCTTGCTGACATGCTGCACCGGCACTTTTACGGCGACCAGCGGCTGCGAAACCACGATAAGAAGCCGGAGCCGCCGCAACCGGGAGACCTGTAAACAACTCGACTGCACCACTACCATGTATACCATCGGTTATTGTATAATTAATGATATTATTATTATTATTATTATTATTATTATTATTACTATTATATTTATCGATATCAATCATTTTCTCTACGTAATATTATTTTATTCCGTTATACGCAACGAGTGCCTACAAATACGGTTTTAAGCACGCTCGAGTCTGTACAGGTCGATCGCGGAGCGTCCGTGAGTCGAAAGTTCCGTCGCGAGAAAATAGTAAACGCGCGATAAACGAAGAAAAAACGAACCTTGTATTTGTATTTGTTCGTTTGTTCACCGACTACTCGGAGTCGCGCTAACACATAATTACATGTATTTATACGAAATATATTTTTATGACCGTAAACACGCATCTATAACCACGATAGATATGCGATTCAGCGATAACCGTATTTAACCACGTACATCGTTGGTTACGAGTCATAGTGGGTTACAATATCATTTTTGAAACACGTGAAGTACATTACACATCGGCATTTCAAATTCGGCACAGCCGTTTGAACAACATAAAACAATCGACCCGAATGCGTGCCACGAGTAAAATAGAGAACCGATAAAAAATATATTATAATCATTAAAACATATACATTGGTACACATATAGAGGTGCCGAGGGGTGTTTGGCAATTTGTTTGGAAATTTGTTTTTGGTATGATCGTTTGTCAATAAAAATATAATGGTGTTGATTAATACTTAAACGTAATTTTTAGAACGTATAAAACTGCTAAATCTATAGTTAAATTGTAAAACTATAACATTATGTGCCAAATAGATGCAGAAGGATGCGGAGAGCTTAGTCCCCGTGGATCACCTTGGGATGAATAATTTTAGTACTCCCGAGTTCTAGGCTAGATGTGCGTCTACGAACATAAATAATAATTTAACGTATTTTATTAAAAACAACAAGAATATAAATTACAACTTTACATTTTACCTAAGTCAATTGCAACGAATTTTGTTATGAAATTATTGTCACTCGAGATTGCTGTGAATTCAAATACAGCGGCGGTTTAGATAGGTACTTAAGAATTGTACCTGAAGTGTTACGGTTTATGTTTACGCACTTCGCACTAATTTAACTGTCTGATCAAAATAACCCGTTATCTGTATAGAGTCTATACGATAAGTATATTACTATGTAATATTTTCATTAAATTAAGTACAAAAGATTCTAGAAGAAATTTAATTCAAAATGTTTTTTAAAAAAGGAATGTTATGATGTAAAAAAATATACAAAAATATTGTTTTAAATTTAGCTATACATAAATGAAAATATTTATATTTTATAAATGTTTTGAGACAATTTTATGTATGAATCACGTTTTCAAAAAAAAAAGAACCGGATGGGCCTCGCTCTGCTGTACAGTTAGGGGTGGAGTGCACCTCGCTTATAGGATAGGTCATTATTATAATGGATTTGTTAAATTTGAATGCAATGATAGATATCATTGTATACGAATAACGATTCTGAACGGAGTTCATATGTTTGTCTAGGATATAATACATTGTTATTTATAAACATTGTAAAAAGTATATTTTATTTTGAAACGATAAATATATTTTTCAATTAGGATGGGTTGGCAGTTGCATACAGCGATATAGTTTGTCAGTCTAGAACATTCTACATTATATTATATTTTACATGTAATTTTATGTCAATATTCGCTGTTCAAACGCTTATAAAAAAAAATTGTGCCTATGGATTTTAATAATTTTTGAATGACATTAAGAACTACTTCTGTGGAATTTTCTATTACATTTTCAAGTATTTTGTAGAAGCCAAATTTTTTTTATCACCGATTATAAATATAAAATGTAAAAAAATCGAATATTTTAAATGCCTATAAGTGGCTTAAAAATCAATATAATATTTTGAAAAAAATATGACATAAAGGAAATACCAATCTTAACAGCTGGTAGAAATTTCAAAAATCTGCGACTTATACTTTTTGAATTATATAAAATATTTAAAATCGTTTGAGAATAAATCGCTATTTTATGCAATTTCGTAAATATTTAAATTTCAAACAGTCATAAAATTTTTTCCTCTGATTCCGGTAGAAATTTTTTTAAAGATTTTTGAAGAGTAGCTTATAGATAAACTAGTGTTAAAATTTTGAACCTTAAGTATGAACAGAAAAAATTTTATGAATTTTTATCTACAAAATAACTTGCAAATTATCGTGATTTTTACATATTTCGTATAAATTGGAACTTTGAGCACTTATAAAAAAAAATTGTGACTTACGATTTTAGATTTTTTTTTATCAGTTAATGAACAACTTATAAGAAACCTTGTATTAAATTTTCAAGATTTTCTGGGCAGCCAAAAAAATTTTATCGTTATTTAAAAAAAAAATACTTAAAAAAATTGAAAATTTCAATCGTCTATAAATAGCTTAATAAAAGTCAAAATACTTTGAAAATTTAATGGTGTATAGAGAACGCTAATCTAAACATTTGGTGAAAATTTCAAGTATTTACATCGATTAGTTTTTGAGTTATAGCAAAATAAAAAATTTGATTATGTCGAAAACTGGTTTTGCGTAAAAACTCCCGTTTTTCCCAAATTTTTTTATCGTTTTTCCCGTCGCATTTAAAAAATATTGGAAATTTTTTACTTTTGA
The DNA here is from genome assembly GCA_034509805.1 of Sipha maydis. NCBI lineage: Eukaryota > Metazoa > Arthropoda > Insecta > Hemiptera > Aphididae > Sipha > Sipha maydis. Next base: position 192,725 of record JASXSY010001205.1, on the reverse strand, counting down.
CCCCCCAGAGTACCAAATAGATTCACTTTTATTTCAGAAAAGTTGCTACGTAAGACAATCGAAGCATTTTTACTGCCCCAAATCGTGTCGACAGACACAAAAAAAGAAAAAAAAAACACACATCATTGTAAAATCAATACATTCTTCACTCCGTTCAGAATCTAAAAAAAAAAGTAACTATGAACTAGAGAAAATTATACATTAAATGTCTATTCATATGAAGCCTATAATGTTTTTGAGTATGTATTTTCAATATGTATAGTAAAAAGAAGCTGTACATCATCATGTTGAGCATTTTAAATTACATTGACACATAAAGAAATATAAAAATATAAGATGAAATTAAAATAATATAGGTAAATGATTTAAATCAAAATATTATGACTTAAACCATAGATGTATGTTTAATATAAGAGTACCTACCTATATTATTCTATACCTAGTAATTATTATTTTAAATTATATTATTAATTGTTATCAGTTTTGCGATTGAAAAAGGGTTCAATCCTCAAAAGATCTTATTGGAATTCATTGTGTTCGTCTATGTTTTAATAAGATTCTATTTACTTGTTAGATGAAAAAGGTGGAGAGGACTAGTATTGTTAACATTTTACTATAAAAATCAGAAAAAAAATGCATGAATCGTCTCACTTATAATAATTATATGCGCAGTCCCGGATTTAGGAGAGGCAAAGGGGAAGTTGCCCCGGCGGTAATTTTTTAACGGCGAAAACGAATGTTTTGAAGTTTTCTATTATACTAACATTTTTAGGAAGAATTATTAATCATTGAAAATGTGTATAATAAATAATAATAATAGCAGTTTAATAAATCGCTTACCGCAGAATTATTATTATTATTATTATTATTATTATTATTATTATTATTATTAGAACAACAAATAATTAAGGAAGCAAATTTTCCATAGATGGAAAAAAAATAGGAGAGAAAATTTCTCATGACTAGGGCAGAGGACTTGAAGCATTTGCACAGTCACAAAAATAAGAGAGTACAAAACAAATACGTTTCGTGCTTTCATAAAGCTAGTTTTGAAATTTTATTTTGCATATAAATGAATATTTTGAGTCCTTTTTGTTTTTAAGGCATATTTTACACTCTTAAACGCTATTTTATACTTTTTAAGACATATTTAACTTAAATCGATTTTTCCCAAAGTTACATTTTTATTTCAAACAATACAGTCAAAATGTTTGGATAAAAATTTGTTTATTTTTAATTTTTGCCGTGTAATATGGTTTTTGACTGTCTACGAGCACACATTTTTTTTAGAAGCGATAACGATCTAACACCGTTTCTTCACAGAAAATTAAGTAAAATGTATTTTGTTTATTTAGCTATGGTGTATAATATATTTAATTATGTAATTATTTTGACTTGTTTTAAACGCTCTTTATTTTATTTATACTTTTAAATAAATTGGCTAAAAAATTTTAAGGTGCATATTATGGGGTTTTTAAGTGCATAAGTGCTTGCATATTTAGAACTTTTTTAGAGCTACAAGTCCTGTGCCCTACTTATGACTTATTATTTGAAAAAAAGTATTAAAACTAAATAAATAAGTGTATTCAACTTTAACAGGTGTTATTATTTATATACATATATTATAATATTTTAATATATTTTAATGCAGCGGTATCAACTATCAAGTGACTATCAACCGTTGATAAATATAATAATATTTATTTAATAAGAAATGTGACACTTGCAACACCTCAATTACGCCACTGCCGTCGGACATCATGGTTATTTTAATTTCTGTTCTCCATCATTATTGTGTTTGTTGTGTTGTGCGTTCTACATTGCGCTCTCCAACAACTGCCAATGGTCTTTCAAACCGAGTCTGCCTTAAAAAAAAAAAAAATGATAATTTTTAAGAATATTTTCATAAGAATTTGAAAAATACATAGTTTTTCAATATTTATTGACGGCCTTAAAATATAAAATCTATATACAGTTATTTTGAAGAAAATATTATTTTCATATCATCGAATACGATTTAGTGTCAACAATTGATTTCCAAGACATATTTGTGTAAATCATACTACTCAAAAAAAACATTTTTAATAATGTAGTAATATATTAGTTATACAAACATGTATATTATTCTTAAAAATAGTAGTATACCTGTATAATGATTAGGGTTCGGAAGTTGTAGGAATTGTATATTGTTCTGAATGTTCTCAATTTATAGCAGACCAAGCTAGAAATCTGAACTATACAGTAGTGAGTTAATTATTATTATTATTATTATTATTATTCTATCGTTTGTTGGACTTCCGAGTCTCGTGGACCGCAGTCGTAATCTCATCATCTTTCAAGTCATATTGACTGAGAAACAAACGAGCTTAATATTTCTCAACAGCGGTTTTTCTTCGATCAATACGAGTGGAAAACGCATAATGTGGTGCTGAATTTTTATACTTAACACTAATAGCTCTATTAAATTATTACTACCGATGTTACAATATGTTTATATAAATCAAACGATTTCAATGACGCAGTTATTAATATCATTTTGTTTTCCTTATTATGGCTACGTCAACGGTACAATAGTTTATAATTTTAATATAATAATAGTAATAAAAGTATGTAAAGTGTGGCGTTTTAAAATCGACATCTAGGTGCCATATTCGTTAACCTGCCACTATTTATACATCGAATAAATAAATATAAAAAAAAAAATATAAATAAATACTAAATAAATACTCATAAAAAAATAGAATATAAAATACAACCAACTCTCTACCATGTCATCATATTTTTTAAACAGCAGTCAATAACTAATATCTTGTTCCACACTTCTAACTAAAATATTAAAAGCACTTAAGAAGTACATACACGGCGTGTATTTTGAACATTCCCAAGCAGTTTCACGCACGGATTCAGAATGTCTAATTATGGGGGTGGGACATTAATTAGCAATGGACATTATCGGGATTTATTTTAAAATTTGTTTGCATCAGGATAGTGATGATTGGGATGCAGTTTACTACGAAATTATTCATCTAAGTGTATCTAAATTTAAAATATTACATAGTATTACTATTTGTGTCCTAAATCTTGTTATTTTTTCATTATATTTTAGTAAACTTAAATAAATAATGTACTTGCATTTTTGTTGTAATGAGTAAACAAAAACATTTTTTTAAATTATTTGGGTTACTCATGATTTTTTTTTTTATCGCTTTTAAAATAATTAATTACATAACTTTTTGCAAGGCTGGGCATTAACGAATTAAAAAGTTAAAGTGTTAATTTTATCTTAACTTTTTAACTTAACTAGTTACTTGGATATATTCATTAACTTAACTATTAACTTATTAAATTTATTTTTTAATTAACGTGAAATTAACGAGTTGATTTTCATTTTTACGGAATAAGTTAAATTAATTTTTTTTATTCACTATTTCAAAAATTATATTTTTATCAAAAATATTTACCTTGATTTGTTTAAAGTTAAAAATTTTATATTTTTCCAAACATCCTGTACTCTAAAGGAACACCCTATGTATAGTGTATACATCAGATTATCAGAAAATATTTTGTAATAAAAGGTCTTACAATTTTATATTATTAAATTAATTATATCAAGTAACAACTAACAATAATAATAAGTTTAGACATAATAGCATAATGGCATTATAGCTATATATCTATATGGGTATATTATTGTTATCGACGAGTGACGAACTGAACTGACGACCGAAGTCGTCATTTTGGGAATTCGGGAAAAAATATGCGTAAAAAAAAATTAACTTTTTTTTAATTTAATAAAAAGTTTAAAAAAAATGTGTATTAACTTTTAACTTAACTGAGTTAACCTATAATTAAATTAACTTTTAACTTTTTGTTTTTTGGTATGTATTAACTTAACTGAGTTAAAAAAAATATTAACTTGCCCAGCCTTGACTTTTTGTACATTTAAATTAAACTTTTTGATTATTAAATCAATTATAAATTCCAATCAAATGTACAACTTAGTTTTATTATATCTTATGATTCTCAAATTACAAATAGTAGTTTTCTGTTACTTTTAGAGAAACGTTGAATCTCTTTTTCAATATTGAAGCTTATGTCCCTGTGAATGCGATGTTAACGTGAAGTTCTTAAAACGTTTTAATTAGAAATTACAGAACTATAAATAAAATTTACCAAAACTAATATCGTTTTGACAGAATATTATACCTTCAAAATGGAAGTATGTTATAAAAATAATGTAATATAAATTTTTCATGTTATCCTATTGAAATATAAAGTAATACCTATATATTATATACCTACTTTTATAATCATTTTAACCAGGCATTTTTATTTTATTTTTTTGAGAGAAATTTTTTGTTGTCCTGGAATCATATGGTAGAATTTCGCTTAAATCATGTGGAAACATTTTGCTATTTTTTTTTTTTTTATTGAGATTTGGAGGACGCCATTGCTCTCATGCTCCTTGTATCCGCGCTTGAGCAGTCATCACGTTACACCTTCAATAACTTCAATATATTAACGAAAAAATTACTATCCGATGGTGTACTTCTGCCATTAAAGTTCTTATTGAATTATTGAACGTTTTTAAACACAAATTTGTATAACATATTCATTAGTTACGTTTCCAGTGTCGATTTTAACATGATTGTAATACTACAATTATAGCATGTTGGATTTCAAGTTGACTAAAAACAAATACTTCGATACACCTACTAGGTACTTATATCCTACCTAGGTACCTATATTTAAATACATGTGATATGTTAACTCGTACAGTGTTCTATGAGTAATACGATTAACAACGTGCAATCGCAGTAATTATTATTAAAATTATTAGAACTATTTAGGCAACTAATAGCTATTTACATGCGGTAACTGAGCTAATTGGATTCGAGGGATTGATTAAACCATACGATTTGTGTATCGATATCGGATTATTATAAGTGTTTTTGTAAACAACGATAGAATATATTTCTGATATTATTAAGTTTGAAGATTTATTATACTAAACAAACTGTCGTATACGCCACGCAAAGGCTTGACGTATAACAACACAAAAATAAAGTATTTGTCGGTTGTTGGACACTCTAACCGTCAAACAAGCACGTAAATAAAAACCTAATAATTGGCCCGGAAGACTACCTTATTAATTGACAAAGAAGACGATCTAGCACTGCTTAATAGGATAGTCGAAAACAGGTTCTTTAAAAGGCTTACGGCTCTAAAGTTATTTTACACTCGAAACAACTGACAAAGAATAAGATCTGTTAATCTTCACCTAAACAATATTGTACTCTCCCCTCAAACTGACAAAGAATAAGATCTAGCACTGGATTGAGGTTTGAAATACAATATAGTTTCAATACCCTTTTTGTAAGTGTACCAACTTTTTCGTATACTCACACAAAGTACTTAAAATAAATTAATTACCAAACATGAACACCTTTCTACTAGTCGCTGGCCACAAAATGTCTCGGGTGAAACAGCTCTAAGAGCGCTTTCAGACGAGACACTTGTGGCCGGTTACTTGTGTCTGAAAAGAATCGCGCGACTAAGATAACATTGCTATAAATATACTCGTACACACGAGACACAGATACAGAGTCTGCGTCGCGCCACCCAATCGGCGTGTCTCGTCCCCGTCAGCCGTCAGACACAGTGTCTGAGTCTGAGCCATTGATAATATATGAACTTGAATTAGTACGTTCAGACGAGACACGCGTATTCGAATAACCGCAGAGTTATACAGTGTACAGTTATACGATATACGATTGCGTACGATTGTCCCTTTTAATAAAACGATTGCGTACGATTTCTCTACCTAGGCCTTAAAACATTGCGATATTTAGATTCGTATTTAAGAAGATTGTGAAATGGGGTATGAAAATTACCCTTTTCTTATCTATCCCCAACAATAGGATGCATCCAATAGAGCCTTTCATGATTTTTATTTTTATAATGTTTTCTTTTAAGCAATAAAGCTGGTAGTAGAGCTTCTTCTACTTCCATGGTTGAGTGAAAAATAAACAATAACCATTAAAATAAGTAATTGTAATTTAATCAGATACTCGTGTACGACAAGTGTCTCGTGTGAAAGACGCAGGGGCGGATCCAGAAATTTTTTAAGAAGGGGGCGCAAAAAATATTGTTTACTTACGACTAACCTACCTGAATTGTAACATAATACGTAAAAGCAACAAAAATCATGTTGGCCTATAGCCTTCAGGAATATATAAAATAAAAAATTGAATTAAAAAAACATTCTCAAGCAATTATTTATAAGTAAAAAATTTACTAACCGTGGCTATAACATACCAACACACTAGTCAATACACAATAAATATAAAATAATATTATTTTATTTTTCGTAATTGTATATTACTCTAGATAGTAGTTGTATTTAACCACGAAAATAATCGAAAACCCAATATATTTTAAACCTATTTTAGGTATTTGGGGGGGGGCGTACGCCCCCTTCGACCCCCCCCCCCCCCCCTGGATCCGCGCCTGAAAAGACGTTCACCCATGAAACACTTTTTGTGTCTTGTAGCGCGATTCTAGTGGCCGGCCACAAAGTGTCTCGTCTGAAAGCGCTTCTCGTGACAAACGTGTTTTTAGATTAGGGGTTCCACACACGACTGCAATCGCGCGACTGTTTTTGCATCTCGTTTCAATTAATCCGTACAAGTTCAATTATTATCACATTAATATCGGTCTTGATTAATCATTACGAGTGCTGTCAATAGCTCTTGTACTTAAAAATAATGGCATATGATTATTTTCGTGTTCACAAATTGCGCTTCTAGAAACACGAGCAGCGTCACTGACACGCTTCTGAAAAAATATTCAATGCCACTGACGCGCTGCTAAGAAGTGCTGCGTGTGAAGGGGCCGTTACTCTTCTATGACAAATTTGTGCACATTTCATTCGTTGAACAACGAATCAGATAAATGAAATCAAAAACGTCGAGTTTCCCGTCCATAATTGGTAGTCCCACCCAGGCCCGTACTGGCACCTCTTATGGGGCGGTTGCGAAAACATTTAAGGGCGCCTTAATTTTTGTCATTTAATCGTATTTTTTATAGGCTATAGATGCCTATAATAGACGCCATACGAAATAATAATAATAGGCTATAGATGAAGGTCCATTAGATTACATGTTAAAAAATCAATACATATGAGGGGCGCATTATACATTGTAACTTTCATGGGGCGCGTCGTGCATCTGCCCGGTTGCCCGGTGAGCACGTACGGGCCTGGTCCCACCGACGTAATGAGTCTCGAGCAAGGAAAAATGATAACATCGTAATTATATGATTAATTCGATTCGTTCGAAATGGGTAAATAAATGATGTTTGAACCTATTTCGCGTACGGATGTAATGCGCTGCGGGACGATATCGCATTATTTCGGAGAACCGTGACCTTGTTCGGTTATGGTTTATAAATAAAACAGTTTAAAAATACGCCATAGCTCGTTACACGCGCGCGTACTCAATTCCATAGAAACATTACATTTAAAGTAGAAAAAAAAATAATAATGCTTAGACACATCAAATTCACTAATGTATAAAACCTTGTAGTGCACGCAATATAAACAAAACATATTACAGTTACAGTGATCAACTACGTAGATTATTATATAACGTTGATTATAATTTTTATTTATTTATCGTTATGGATTTATCAGAGATCAAGGTAGCAGGGTTAAAAAGGTTGCAGGGTTAGAAGATGTGTGTTAATGTTCTGTGCCGCGGTCCGAACACGTGGCGGAGACGTGAACACGAATCTTTGTTGTTATTATTATTATTATTACAACTTCAATCCCGCCTACTGAAAAACATTAGCGTACTGATTTTAGTGCGTTTCACGCATTTTAGCACATCATTAAAGGGCCTGTACACGGTCAAATTTGTTTGTCAACTTTGTTTGTCAAACTTCATGTTTTCATCAAACAAAAGCGCATACGATCAAACCAATAAATCAAATAAATATATTAAACTTGGCCATAGTTTCGGTTTTCGCCTTGCCGTGAAGTGACGTTCGTGTGTAGTTATCATATTTGTGTCATTATAATAATAATTATAATAATGAGTGATACAGATAAGGCGTTTTTGGCATTGACACTAGCACTATGTTTAAAGAAAAAGAAAAAAGGTCGTCGATGGTCTAGAGAGTGGTTGAAGTTACGGGATAAATATACCCACGAAAACATGTCACGATATATGGAGATAAATTGTAAAAGAAATTCTTTTTCTGAAATATTGTTGTCATTCATCGCACACGTGTTCTCCATGGTTTCAAAGCGATAACTGAGATCTTATTTGACAAACACCGTTGCACACTATCAAATAGGTTTGTCAAACACACCGTCAATCAAAATTTCTATCAAACACGTCAAACATTTACATTGTTTGACAAGCACGTCAAACAAGCCTGCACACTTTCAAAAAAATTGACAAACACGTTTGTCAAACAAAAATTTGACAAATAATTTGACCGTGTACAGGGCACTTTAGTGTATGCGTACACGTTGTGTAACGGCGCAGCAGTACAGCAGCGGTTGTTATCGGGTAGATTTACGTCGTGTTTAATCGGACTCAGGGCTGTTTTGTTATTTTGCTCGTCGACACTGGAACACAGGCTTCGAGAGAGAGCTTTTGACCCGGAAACCGCTTCTCACGGCAAATCCCTCCATTCATTTCCGTTGTTGTTAAGCAATCACTAGTGGACTAGTATCCTAATTGACGTAACTACAGGCATTGCTCGCATTGTTCTGTAACATTCTCTGCTGAAACGAACCTTTGGGTTTCGCGTGCATACAGTGAAAGTTGATATCAAAATCACACTTTCTGCGAAATCTCGCTGCGTCTTGACCGTTCTGCGCAAACGTAAAACATCGACTACAACCAGTGCCGCGACTAGCGGGGGGTCGGAGGGTGCAGCCCCGGCTTAGAAAAATTGGGATCTAAAAATTTATAAAATTGTAGTGTATATTTGAGAGTAAACAATAAAAATCGTAAGACACAATGTTAAAAAAATAATGTTTCTCGCACCAGGGCCCCATAAAACCTATTTGCGACACTGACTACAACCTAGCAATCGTAACGATATTGTTACGTAGGTCTATACGCATTGAAACACCTCGGCTGTCAGAAGCACGCGGAACAATTATCATTGTCAGGTAGTATTTTATACCTATTTTATCGTATTATTTAATAAGATTTTTTTTTTTTTTTTTATAGACATTTTTTAATGACTAATAATCAATAAATAATGTACAACTATTTGTTCTTTGTTTTGTTTTCAAACCATCCCGGAGTTCGAGCGTACAAAGTGCATGGAATTATGGGTTTTATTCATTCAGTTGGAATGTTGGAAGACGTACAATGTACAATTAAACAAAACAAAGCATTCGATTCCGTCACTACACCGGCTTTCGCTAAACGTCGTGTTTTATGTGCGATTAATTACCAACGCTTCGAAACGTACACGAATAATACGACCGACACGACGAAAAACAAACAAAACCACGGTTGCTGGTATAACTGAGTCGGCCTAATTAATTCAACCGCCATAATCACGAATCACTGTTGCATAGGCAATTCGATTTGTGTAACAACAGAAAATATTGTTTGAAAATCGCAGTTAACAATCAATTGACCGCCATTAAATTTATTTTACTATTGTGAAAGATTCAAAAATCATGGCAATAAACCTGCTTACTAAATGATGTGCGTTACACACGGAAAACGTTCATTTTTGACCGCGCAAGAGCGAATGCGGTCGTTCCGAGTGTACCCATCTGTCGTTCGTAATTCAATTTACTAGTTAACAACTGTTACCGAATGAAATTATTGTATCCAACCCCTCCCTCATAAAAAAAAATTCAAAGTTTAAAGATAGTTTTTTTTTAATAATTGTTAATGTTATAGGTAATATATATATATAATAGCACAGAAATAATATGAAGCATGACTGATACAATATTATTATTATTAAAATTAACAATAAAAATAATTAATTAATCTCAAGTTTATTATTTTAACTTGCATGTTACAGTATCCACTCGCTTCTTATTTTCTAGGTGTAGCGGCTGCTAGCAATGGGGTTGAGCACCACCGGTTATATGTAGTGCTTTAAAAACGTAAGTAACTATCCTAATATTGTTGTTTTAAACTTCAATATTTCCTTTAATATTATGGTATATGGAAATATTTGTTTTAACAACATGAATCGCACGACAATATTATATTAAGTAATCGAACAATAAAAACTTTAAAATATCGTATACATGTTTACATTTACAACACATTTCACAATTGTACATTAATAATATAATTGTTGATTAGTTATAATTTCAATTCGAATTATGAGAATAATTGTAGTATTATAAATTCGTATTTTGCTTATACATGATGTATACACATAGGCGCCGACAGGAATTTCGTCATATTCGTATAGTATTTACGCTGATTTCTAAATAATGCTTCAATTATTTTCGTTTTTTATTTTTTATTTTTTGTTATTTTCGTTACAAAGTAATACAGGTTACAAGAAAATCCGATAGTGTTAATGATAATCTTTATTCTAATTTTTTAAATTGTATTCTTTTTTTTTTTTTAATTCAAAGGGGTGTAAGTGCATCCTCTTGTACTCTTCTCTCTCGGCGCCCATGTATATATATATAAAATAGAAGTACGTAAAACATTATTACTATATATAATAAATTAAATTGAAGACATTTACAGATTATATCAAAGGAAAAAATAATACTATAATAAAATAATTATATAAAAATAAATTAAACTAAAAATAACTGTAATATAAATTATAATCAAGGAATATAATTAACATTCAAGAGTATGATTACATTTTTGACAAATAAAATATAGAAAATAACAAATAAAATTATATTAGAAACAATTTTGATCATTTATAAAAAATATTTAATCAATTATTTTCAAGTACGTGCACTTAGCGTAGACTATATAGTAATCGAGATATAGATTATTATTACCAATGATTACAAAATAAACACAATTTTATAGCCAATGCTAGGCATTACGTTTTATTTCATAAAATTAGTATTTAAGATTAAGAAATTAATTAGTGTAAAGTTATCTGATATATGGTGATATAAATTATAGCTCAACATGAGTGTCAGGCATTATTTTCTTTAATCTACATTAAAATAGTTGATTATCTACCGATTCGATTAATGTATGAATTTTATAGTACTGTTTTCTTAATTATAGATAACACATGGAATATTTAACTTAATTCATTATCATTATTATAAGTAAAGCAAATGATTTTATATTTATAGTATATTGAATGTATAATATAATCTTTACGTATTATAATAACTAATAAGTCGTGTTAAACATGATAAAAGTTTTGTATTTAATTAGAGTAATGTATATACCTATAATTACACCTATAATACGTTTATGTGTAAAACTGTTGATATAATACTGTACTCAAAATACTCTCAAAAAATTATTTAATAATCCATCAATATAAAATGTTTTACAACTGATTAAATATTATCTAGTAGTTTATGTTTTATTTTTGCAGGGGAATATTAATAATACTTTAGAACTTTAATCAACAGAGGTGTAATAAAATGCGACTGACATATTCATTAAATTGATTATCTTAAATTTATTTTGCCATTCAAATAACCCAATAAAATTACTTAAAAATTTAGATTAAGTACGCCGTATAATTATAATTTAAAATTAAATGATAAAACAGTAGATAAAAAATAATATTTATATCTATAAAAAACCGTGATAATGTTTATAATTTGTATAATATAATTTAATAAACTATTTTAACAATTTTAACATTTCATATTGATCTTATACGTTATATTGTATTTAAGTGTGTGTATATATATATATATATATATATATATATATATATATATATATATAAATTGTGTGGTTCTATAGAAATTCGATATCAATATCGATTGTCATTTAGTATTTAACATCATATGTATTAGTAATACAATAATTAATACTGAAAATAACAAATTCAAAATTTTCAATAAAATTAATTTAAATGGGCATGTTTTGGTACATATGGAGGTACATAAAAATATTTTTTTAATATATAGATAAATATATAGAACTCATTTATTCATTTTCTGGCATAATACTGCTGAAGAATAAATATATTATCAAGCTACTTAAATTATATATGTAAGTATAAATTGTTGATATTTCCATTGATCTAACTAAAATCTTTTAGCTTTGTCACACTCGTACATTGACTTGATATCAATTATCTCATAAAATACGTAAGCAAATACTAAAACACGCGTTTGTAATTAGTGGCGGCTCGTGAGGTTCACATAAGGTGGTCACAAATAATTTGTAAGATACCTATGCAGATAGGTAAAAAAAAAAAATATTAATTCTATTATAGGTATGGGTACATATAATGTACTTATCAACATTATATGTACCCATACCTATAATAGAATTAATATTTTTTTTTTACCTATCTGCATAGGTATCTTACAAATTATTTGTGACCACCTTATGTGAACCTCACGAGCCGCCACTAGTTACAAACGCGTGTTTTAGTATTTGCTTACGTATTAGTATTAGTATTGGTACATAATAAGTTATTTTTTTCCTATTTATTTTTATTTTGCCATGACGAAGAACTTAGGGAACTTGATTAAGAAAACTACGTACTTATCAACATAGTTTTCTTAATCAAGTTCCCTAAGTTCTTCGTCATGGCAAAATAAAAATAAATAGGAAAAAAATAACTTATTATGTACGAGATATAAACACAAGACCTTGTTTCCACGATCGACGCAATACGCAACGATAAAAAATTAGTCCGGTGCACACATCGATTGTGCTCCAAACGACCATGTGTTACTATTCGACGTGCCTTCGCATTTAGCTAACTTTTGTACAGCCGCCCGGAGCACAACGAATGTGTGCTGCGTTATTTAGTCGCCAATAGACACACTTCACAACACGAAAAGCTGGGAAAATTTTTTTTTTTAACAAACATTTTTATTAATTGCAGACTACGTTTATAATAATCGATTATAATCTACTATTTACTCGGGCATACGTAAACTGCGCCCGAATTTTTATCTTAGTTGAAAAGGTATAGTGTAAACTGCGCCCGAAATGTTATCTATGTTAAAAAGGTATAATGTAAACTACGCCCGACTTATTAACTTATTCAATTTTCACTTATCAAAGTCTCTATGTTTGACGATTGTGTTCTTTTTCAAGTATATCACAAACATTTTATTTGGTAGACCTATAAATAAGTGAAGAAGCTCAGTATCTACCTGAAGTATGGGCTCAAGCATCAGCAGAGCCAACTTTAACCACAAATGCATGCGATTCTTTTCATTCTCACTTTAATTCCAGCTTTTATACAACTCATTCAAATATTTTCATGTTCATAGAAAAGTTAAAAGAAATTCAAATAGAAGTATACATTAAACTAAATAGTATAAATGAACCGTTTAAATTCCAAAACTCAAAAACAAAAAAAAAAACGCGAAATATTAGAAAATTTAATTAATAAATATAATAGTAGTCAAATTCCAATTGATGAATATGTATCCATCATATGTAATTATTTGTAATATTTAAAATTATTTTAATTTTTACAATTATATTTTATTTTTAATTATTCAAATTATTTGGCTGTATCAAATTAAGTATTTTACCTGTAATTTTACCCGGACGCAGTTTACATGCGTGATTTTGTGTTTACCTGTATTTTGGGCGCAGTTTACAATCGCCCATATAAAATAAAAATCTAATAATTATTTTTATAATTTTTTTGGGTGGTTCACGTGCTCCTGTGCATCATAGCACGAACCACCACTGTTTGTAACTGAATTATAAGAATTATGGAATACCAAAGGCTTAGAAGTGTAAAATAATTATCTATGTTTGTATACTATCATTCCGTTAAAAATATCTACAAGCTATAATGTATAATACAACCATATGTACAGTCTATTATATAATTCTCCGTATAGATTCATCGACATATATTTAGTATAAAAATATTTGATAAAAAAACTTAAAACTCTTACAACCTGCATTAACTAATAGGACAAGAAGTAAAATTAATACTTATACATCACTACGATAAAATTAATTTAATTTATCGAGATCCTGATATCAGACAAACTAGCATGGTAGCTTTATATTATATTATAATACATTGGTATGTATCACAACTTGCAGTTAATATAAAAAACAAAATCCTCTTACTTAACACACACAAAAAAAAAAAAAAAAATTGCCATAAAGAAAACTCAGGAAGCTTAATTCAGAATATCAAATACTTAACTAATTAATTATTTATTAAGCTATTATGCTTTATAAAATATAATTTAATGTTTATAAACTTATTCAAATGATACAATTTATCATTTGAATAAGTACATATTTAATATATACAAATAATAACTTTCTCGTCCACATTGTTAAAATAAGTATTGCACAGTTGTATGTAGATAATTATAATAATGGTTCGTTGCTAAGAATAATGAAACATGTGCTCTCATAGTTATCATATTATTATTATTCTGAACAGAACCACCAAACTTTTTCCTACCTTCTTATTTTACAATATAGTCTGTAGTATGTAAGTAGTTAATAAAATAATAATCAGGTTCAATAAATTCAAGTGATAATTGGGAAAATTTATAAATGCTTAGAATCATTTTAAAAATATGTTTCTGATATTTAAAGAAAACCACGAAAATCGTATGTAATCATATTTTAAAGTCATTAAAGTTGCCTTTAAATTACGATTGGTTTTTGTTAAGGCGATTGGGTACCAATCAATTTTTCCGTCAAAAACTACCCATTTAACTTCAATCGATTCAATCATTGTATTGAAGCGATAAGAATTCTGAAAAAATATATGAATTCGGCATGAAGTCTACTTGAGATCGGTCGGATTACATTTTTTAACTTTGCCCTCAAAATTTCACAAACTTGAATTAAATTTTTTGAAAAATATTAAATTTTGTAGTAGTGTTTAAAAAATAGTATTGAAAATAACTGAAAAAATGGCCCGACCGATTTCAAGTAGACTTCTCGTTGAATTCAAATTAGTTTTCAGAATTGTAATCACATCAATATAACGAGTGAACTAATTGAGTAAAATGTGTAATTTTTGACGGAAAAATTGTGCGAATCCTAAATAGTAACCGTGCGCGCGTCGTAAGTGTCGACTTGTGCGTGTGCGTACGAGAGTCACCATCGCTTGTTTTTCTTGGAATAAGTGCGCGCTCTCCGATAATGTGATACATAAATAGGTAAATCATTAAGATACTCCAAAAAAACAATATTACTATTATTGTGAATTAATTTAAATAATAAAGGTTGTTGCAAAACATTATAAAATATAATTCTGTGGTCGACGGTCGACGTTATTCGTCAAATAAATAACAATAAATCTACGTTTTCAGTCATAAACTCATAACCATTTTTTGTTATATCAATTGTTTTAAATTGTATAAATAAACATGAAACATAAAAGGCTCAAGAAAAAGCCACCATTGAGTAGAAGAAAAAAAATAAAGGCAATTTATTGACACTGTTACAGAACCGACAAATGTCTAAAATTGATACGGTTAGTATTTTTATTTCTATACAACATACAATTTTTTATAGCATAACATTTTTTTTAAACGATATATTATTTACTGATACTTTTAAATTGTAAATTATTGAAATTTTTGATCTAAAGATGAAAATAACGCAGTATTCAACATTGCTTGAAACTGTGTTTTTGTTAATTTTTATAGAGCATACAAATTGATTATTTATATTTTGTTTTAAATATGTATGATGACATTTAATGTATAATACTACAAGTGTAAAAAATAATTAAAATTGTTTTTTCAATAAGTATTTTTTTTTCTTACAACCAAATACAATATAGGAAATAGGTAAGTGATATAGGTAAATGTTATAATATACATCTAGTACCTATTGACGTACAATGTATAATATAAGTACATTTTATTTATGCATTGTATACGTAATGTAACCATCTAAAATAATAATAATATTATAGTGTACCTACGAGTACGTGCGGCACGACACGACACGCGACATCATAAATGAGAAATAGATCTGTGCGGCTTGCAGTGGTAGTAATGAGGGCGGGTGGAAGCACTCACATTAATGATCGTTTACTACTAACACACCACGCACGCACGCACTAAGAGAATTGCCATCAAATTGTCTATTCTCAACTCCTTGAAAACGATCGGTACCCAATCGCCGAAGTTAAACTCTTTATAGATCTATGATCAAGTTTAAATTAAAAATTTAAATCAACCATGATTATCTGAAGAATTAAATAAAGTGTAATTATTATAAAAATTGAAATCAAATTATTTTTCGTAAAGTACAACAAGCTAAAAGACTTATGATTATAAATTAAAGAAATAATGATTGTTTGTTATTCAGTGGTCAATACTGGCGTATTATATTATATTTTAATAATTCATTACCATATTAACGATACTAACTCAGATTTATTGAGAAATTCTATCACTTATGCATGTTCAAGTAAAAGTGGATATAAAACAAAGGCCTTTGGCCTATTTTATAAGTTAATTTAATTACATTGAAATATTAAATCAGTTACACTAAAAAAACCTTGCACTAGTACTTTCTTATTCGACGTTAAATTATATTGATGTAAATATTATAACAAAATATATAGTCAAGTTGGATATATTTCTATTCATAAAGAACTTGAATTATGCCTAGCATTATTAGAATACAAACAAATCATTTGCTTAGTCTTACTAACTACATATGAATACTATATCATTGATATTAATACAGGAGATCCGCCTGATACATTTTTTTTTTTTTATATATTATAATTAATAATATTTAAAATAATATTTTCTTAAAACTTTGGTCGAACATTTTAAATCCTTACTGCTGTATTTTGTGTAACATAGATTATTTACACGTCTGCAGAGGTTGATTCAACACCATTCATACGAAACGAGACAGCAACACGGCTTCGTCCATCTTGATCAAAGTCGACCGTTTCTGTCTCTTCGCGAGGTACTGCATGGTACACTGAAACATTTATATCATCCATAGGGGAGAAAAAGAATAAGTTATCAGAACAATAGTACGTTGGAAAAATTATGTTAATACAAGGCATCTGAAGCATGTAGTGTATATCATTGACTTATCACATTGTGTTGAAAAGTATAAAATCAATAATAAAAAGATAATTTTCTACTTTATTTATAAACACAATGTAATGATCAAAATAATAAGCTAATATTTATTAAGCTTATTCAATTTTCACCTAGGTCAACCACTACATTATTTTTGGTTATACTTCATGGGGAGCTACACGTTCCATTTTTACATATACAGTCATGTTTCAATCTTAATTCATTTCCAATAGATAATTATCAAAAATAATTATTTTATAATAAATTAATAATTCTCAGTTAGATATACTATTCAGCGTTAAAATAACTAGTTATTTTAGTAATCTGATGAATAATATTTTAAATATAATAAAAGTAATTTAATATTAAAATTATATGAATATTAAAATCTTAACTTCTTGGATATAAAACAAATAATTGTTCAAAATAAGACTGTTTTTACAAACTATTAGATAGTTTACTAACAGATTTTCCTCATATATTGACAAAAGATAACTAAATATAGAATAATTCAAGATTATAATTAATATATTTTATGATTGTATATATAAATATGCTTAACTCTATTTGCTATAAATTTACACAAGAGTTATGTTTCAAGGCAATTGTATTTTAAGTATATTTATATATTAATAAAAAAAAAAAAAAACACTATAATCATACTATCTAATATAGTTAAATAATTCTAATCTAAGATTTTATATCACATTAATTATGGCACACATAAAATAAAAACTAAACTACCCATAAAATAATGTAAAAGAATCTTTAATATTACCATGCTAAATATATAAAACAAAATACATTTTTTTCATCACATATTTTGAGTCAATTACTATAACATGATGCATTAAAAAGTTTCACTTCATGCCAATCAAACTGAAATTAAAAATAAATTAATAACATAAACAATAACTGTACTTAATAAAGTAAAAAGTTGTTTATTAATAACACATTCTTAAAAAAAAAAAAATAATTATAAATGAGGCATTAGAAATAGATATATTTTAAAAATAAAATAAACTACCTATTCATTTTGAATTATTTTAATTTAATAAATCTTAGTATTTTATTTTTGAAATGTCATTTATAAGGAACTTATAAAATAATACAAATTTTATAATGCACTAATTAGTATGTTTTTATTAATACTATGAGATAATTAAATTAAAGAAAATGGATAATCTTAATTTTTACTCATTAACTTAGTAAAATTATAAAATAATATATATTTAATAGTCAAATTATATGTTAGTGTTTTAAACTAAATATTATAAAGTTAAGAAAAAAATTATTAATTCAATATTATTTTTAGAAAAAAATTTATGATGAAAACATTTTTTTAAATTAACTATCAATTAAATTAATTTAATTGATTCTATGTATTTTAAATTTAATTATTTATTACATACTGAACTTACAAACATATGATTTTAAAATATATCAACTATTTAAACTACAAAAAAATAAAATAAATTTAAATAATAATAAAATACTGCATATTTAAGTACATAAACAAGTAAGCTTTTGTAAATGATTCAATAAAAATTCAAATACTGGTAAAATATTTGGTATTTAAAAATTTTCTTATTGATGTTAGAAATTTGTGATCTTTTTGTACATACGTTTTTCATAATTTCTGCCACAATAACAAATAAAATATTTTTTGTTGAAAATGAAAAATATTATTGAAACAGCTACTAAGACTGAAATAATACCTAAAACAAAAACAAACTATATTAATATACAATCATAGTTAATAAAAAAAATAAACCAATAGTTTTAGCAAACAAATTAAATAACATATTTTAATTATATTATATATAATGTATCACAATCAAAGAAAATGAAAATAAATTACATCAATGGATTTATATTTTCTATTATTACTATTATTTTAAATAATTTGACCTTAGATTTTGAATGTAGATACGGTAAAATAATATAACTCAATTAGTTATTCTTAGAAAATAATTAATTATATCTTACTGATATAAATGAAGAAATTATTTTCAGTATCTTTATGACATTCTTCATACCAATTATTAAGTAGAAGTGGTTTCACTACATTAATGAATTGGTTTAAATCACATGCTACTGAATCACATCCAGGAACATGAAGGAAATAGGGATCATGAGTACTACTATTTCTGTATGATACCTTTAGAATTATAATTAATCAATATAAGATCACTAACATAATTGAAAATATAACATTGACTTACAGTAACAACATAAGTATCATTTAGATATTCACTTTTTCTAAGTTCTAAAAATACAGCAGCAGTATATGGAGCTAATTTTTTATTATAAATATTTAAGGAATTTAACAATCCAACAACATTGGTATCGTGAGCAGAATATATCCACAATTTTACATCGGGGTTCAAAGTACCATTTCGTTTTCCTTTCATATTCTCAACAATTTCATTCAGCAACACCCCTAAAAATTAAAAATAATAAATCAATTAAATTATTATAAAAATATCTTACAAACTATGTGTAATTAAATTACACTGAGGAATAATTATATGGATAAAAAAAAAGTTAATAATTATTAATTATTTTCTGATTCAGATTTATATGGTATTATTTTAGTAATGAATATATAATATATATTCATTACTGAAATAATAGTAAAATAATAAAAATAATAATAAAATAATAATATTATTAATCTTATAAAAGTATTTTAAGTGTTTATATTTTATAATATTTTATATAAGATACATTAGCAGATAAAAAAATTGAAAAATATTTTAATATGTATACACATAATATATACTCTGATGTAAAAATAAATATTCATTTCAGACATTTTTCAGTTAGTTTCTTAATGATTATAAAAAAAGATTTTTTGATATAAAGCATAACAATTAATGTACAATTAACGATCATATGTATTACACTGCAGTTTTATTAGACAATTCAAAATTCAAAATTATTTATAATATTCTAAGATTAACATTAATAAATTATAAACAGCTTTTCACATTGGATGAAAAATTTAGTCATTAAATAAGTTAATCAACTAAATAGGTACCTATAACAACAAATAAGGAGTTAAAAAATAAAACAAACAAGTAAATTATCAATAGTGTACTCAACCTATGATGGATGAACATTAAGGTCAATAAAACTCTTTTTTTTTTTTTTAAATTCTGCGCTTAAAATTAAATACTTTAGCAATAAAATGTTAGATCAGTTATTAAAATTTAATTTATAATTTAAATATAATTATAGTTGTTAAATTATTCATTAGGTATATTAATTGTTTTTTTCATTAAATTATTTAACTTCTGTAATACAATTATTTTTAATTATGAGTAAATAAACTGAAATATTTTTATTATTTTATAAGTTTCTGCAGAAAATATATATTTTATAGGGATACATACCACAACTAAGTTTTTTCAATAATGGAGTAGATGTTGGCAATAAAAATGAAAATTCAGCAACTTCTTTCAACTTTTCAGGAAATATAGTTCGTGTCCAATTGGGTAGTGTATAATTGAACTGTGTCTAAGTGTGTATTTAAAAGTTATTAAAAATGTATAAATAATTCATGTTATAAATACATTTTATGTACTTGTTCAAATTTCAAAAATCAATATTGACTAGTACTTTCTATAACTATGTATACTTGTTTAGAATTAATGTGAATAAATTAATGATTAGGTTATTATATTCTCATTACCTCAACTAATAAGGTATCATATAAAGTTGATGTATCATAAATTATATCAGTCAAATTCAGTCCAGTATGTTTTCTTATATACTTGTATAATTCTTGATGATTTTCATTAAAATTTTGAACGTATGGTGAATCTTTAAGGTTGTTAAATTCTTTGACAAATCGAGGACAATTATTACCAAAAGACAGAGACTGAAAAATAATTTTGTAATTATATTATTAATTCACATATTAAAAAGCATTAACAGATACAATGTCATTATACGTACAATGTTAAAATATTGAATTTAGATTTAAAAGGTAAATAATCAGACATAAAAATAATAATAAATTCAAGTAACATTTATAATATCTTTAATTCTAAATAAAAATACATTGAAGAAAACAATTTTACCGTATCAAGATCACGTGGAATTGAATGTATAGGAATTGGTTGCCATAACTTTCCTACATTATTGTTCCATTGTTGAACTTTGCTTGGTGGGTACAATCCTGCTAAATTGGCAGCAGCACTCATTAAAGCACGGTCTACACTGGTACTACGTATGTATATATCATCTTTTGAATACTCCACAGGCAAAATATCACTGTATCTATTTCTTATCCACTGTCCAAATTCGTAATGTCTTTCTTTTCCTTGCTAAAAATATAAAATATACTAAATATTTTAGAAATTAAAACTTAAATATTCAAGTAAAACAAATTGTATATTCTTGATAAAGTTGTAAATTTAAAAGATAATACTAAAGATACAGAAATATAATAACTTAATATTTTATATCATTTTATAAATGTAATTGAGCCCAAAGGGGAAATAATTCATATAGTACAAGTTATAACGTACAAAATATATTATTACATTACATTTTAAAATCAATGCTCTTTAGAATGGCTGATAACTTGAGAAAAAAATTGTTTTTGAAATCATAGTGTAATATTTTATTTGAAGAGTATTTTAGAGTATGAAACTATGAAGAGTACTTACATTTGTTAACTGTCCATATCCCATGGGCCAGTAGGATTCATTTAAATAAGGATCGTTAGGGTATGATTGATCAGTAATTGCTCGATCACCATGTCTATAAAGCTGAAAAAAAAATTATAAGTAAGCAAATAAACAATAATATACAAGAAGCTTAAAAATGATTTGATTTCATTGTTTAGAATATTTTCTATACGAGTACAAAGTTTAATAATAACACATAACAGATTGCTAGACTATAACCGTTATTGGACTATTATGAACGACTATAACGTTAACATAAAGTAAGATACTACTGAGTAAATAATATGTTGACAAGAATGTGTTCAGTAACTTACCAACGAAACGAACACTACTTTGCCGTACTTTCGGGTCAGCGGATCGGTAGCCAAACATATTAAATTGATGGATACAAGTAAGACGGTGGCGAGCGCAATGAATCGCATTTCGCGCGTGTGTAGAGAAGCGCACGGAAGAGGAAAATACTGTGTCGTTCCTTCAACGAATGGAGATCACCACGTCCAGCAGGATTTTGCGCGTACAAACGTTCAAGCGGTGCACCGATAACGATATTCACCTAATCGACGATCGCCGTTGTCGTCATCGTCGTTGCACGAGACCTGCGGGGGGAAACAAAATAACAAATAAAATAATTATTGAAAATAGAGACGAACGGTGGATGCGTCCGAGCGCAACGGGCACCACGATCATTCCGTGCGGGCAACGCGTTGCACGTCACATCGGATGACCGGCGACGGAACAAACGCTGACCGCGGGATTAAACCGAACTTACCTGAAGCGTTTTCGAACTTCACCCCGTCGGCACGGCACGTCATGTCGCGGCGTCGGCAACCGGTGCAGTAGCAGTACTGTTACGAATAATACAATGTTAATGAGATAACATTAAACAATGATAACGGTAATAATAATAATAATAATAATAATAACAGTAATAACGACTTTGACGATGATCAGTTGTTGCCGAACTGATCGTTGGCAGATTGTTTGCAGCGTAAGCGTAATTATTGAAATCACAGTCGTTCTTATCAGTGCGGTTAACCCTCAGACCCCGTGGACCGAGCGCGGCGTGGAGGGCGTCGACAATCGCGTGAACACGGGAAACACGTAGTTCCTGTTTTGTGTGGTTTTTTTTTTTTCTCTTGTTCGTCTCGAAATCGGTTCGAGCAACGAACAAGCCGATTGTGCGAGTCGCAAGCAGTGTAATCGTTCTCGAACGATAAATATCGATCGTGCTCGTGCCCCCTTAATGCTGCCGTATGTTGCCGCAACAGATCCTCGACGAGTGCGGTGGTGATAATATTATTATACTGTCGCACGCCCATTGACGTGCCGGCCGAAATAGCTACGTTTCACACCGGAGACGCACAAGACACTTGCCATAGCGAATAAAATATTTTAAGTGTCTCTAACGCGCGCGTTCCGAGAGAGAAACGTTGTTATCGTGAGCACTTCCATGTCGGCTATCGAGGGAAAAATACCAAAATTAGTGTCTCTCACGTTAAACGGATCGCCCCGCGCCGGTGACGAATTCCCACTCGCGGAACCGTGAGGTGTTCGTTCACGAACGTTTTTCGCCTATCGATTTCGTACCGTTTTACATTACAATGATTGGCGTTGAGTTCGTAACAACGCGTTGCAATATTGTCCGGTACAACATTGACGGGGAACGACGATTGTTGTTTTTTTTTCTCTCTAAGTGCGCGTAACACATGCCATGTTTTAAATTACGTTTAACGAAATAATAAAACAACAAAATTGAATCGTTCACGTGCGTACTATATACGTATAAATATATTGGTAATATCATGTTTACTTACGCGCGGCGGCGGAGACGAGTACAAGTCGCTGTGGAGACGGGAAGCTGTGTGCGCATTCGAAGGCTGCCGTCGAAGGAAAAAAAAGTAAACGCTCTCTGGCGCTCGGACGGCGGTGAACTTCGCACGTACTCGGAAACGTCATTCGAGCAAGCACTCCTGACCTTTTTATGCTTCCTTATTCCTCGTTCCACTCCTTCTCCCCGACAAAACCGCAGACGAACGGTACGCGCGTCATAAATAATCATTAGAATAATGTAAATACGATCAAACAATTCGCACGGAGAGTACGGCGGGGTAAAGGTCAAACGGTGGTGCGACTGCCGGCAGGTAGTGTGTACACAGTGCCACAGTGGTTTTTCAATTGAAACAATGATCGAAGAAAATCAATAGACGCAGAAAAAAAAAAATGTTAAGAAACGAAGTAATCAGTGGCGTCGGACAAGGGGTGGCAGAGGGGTCAATTGACCTCTCAGATATAATCCAAGGTGGCCAAACATATACTTTTTACACATTAAAATTAAAAGGTATTCAATCGTAAATTACGTTTAATTTATACGTTTACGTATTTAAAATTGGTTTCATTTTCATGAATGTACTTATTATTATTTATTACATATTGTTATTTTTGATTATAACTTTAAGTATATACTATATAGTAAATGTAATTCATTTATATTAAATTTATTATATTAATTTATACATTGTTACTTTTATATATGACTTTAAGTATAAAATAAATATAGTTTTTATTTTGTTTCAATATATAAATATAATGTATTTATATTTATATTACACTATAATTTATATAATTCTTATATTATAATATACTATCTATATCAACATTAAAAGAATAACATTAAAAAAGGTTCTTATTTTGCAACAATTGACATTTAAGCCCCCCTAAAATTCAATCAAATCTCCACCTATGCATCTATCACAAATAAATATATAACAGTTGTTAGGTTTTTTATGTTTTGCCCCCCCCCCCTCATGAAAAATAGTTCCTGCGCCACTGGAAGTAATATAAGTATTACAGGATATAAGTAATATAAGTATTACATTGTGTATTTATTTGTTTTTATTAAATGCTCACATTGGACGCGAATTTGTAGGTATCGTACGAAAACTGGACGTACGAACGAGTGTGTTCAGTAATACGTTTTGTCCGTAAAATAGTCGGTGTCCCGGTGACAGTGGCGTGGCGAAGGAGATTTTTTTGGGCAACTGCCCCTAGTTAGTTGGTGGGTGGGTGGGTAGGTCGTGGGTGGATGTGTGGGTGATACTGATTAGGTATGAATATTGAATACTATGAGCAGTATGAACTAATTAAATTATAGTATGGTCCATAGATATTTAATAAGTATTAAGGAATATAATATAGGCAATATTTCATTTAACATAATGACAATAGTGTATGTTCAGCTGTTTGTGTGTTAAATTGTTATTAAAATAAATTAATAACCACCAAATTTCTTATCGATTATCCTATTTATGTTGCGTAGTCGTAGTGGGAATTTCCAACGGAACATACTCAGCAGTCCAGCCGAACCTAATAACTATCGGTAGACAGAGACAGAGTATAAAATATCATGAATTGTTATATCTTTTAATCTTTCCATTTAATTTATATTACATTAATCACTTAGCGAATTTATATTAATTTAGAAATTTTGTTTGTATGTGTTTTTTCGAGTATTGCGTATTTGCGTGCACGCTACTTACCTACCAGTTGTTACTCCTCGTCATTCATTGTATATTTATCGTTTAAATAGTGATTATTTAAAAGTTAAAAAATGATATTATTTACAATAATACAATATTACAATTTACAATGACAAAACCTCAAATATGAGCTTGTGGAAAAAATAAAAATGATATGAACTCCACTAATTGGATTCGACATACATCATCCTGTAAAATCAAGAAATCTAGAGATGAATCTAAATCTATTGCATTTTTTTTTAGTAATCCTAAAAAAACGATAATTACATTAGCAATAATTCAACAGCAATAGATAAAAAGCCCAGTGTCTCCCAAGCACCTTAAAATGTACAAATTCCTAATACCATAATTTGATATCTCCATACAATAATTGCTATGCTAACAGTACAGCCACAACAACACACATAAAAAAAAAAACTTAAAATGACCAAGTACAAACTGCAATAAAGAAATAAGTTGTAAAATATGTAAAAAATGTCTGTTTTGCCACAAAATCAATATAAAAAATAGAATCTTTGAAAAGGGAAGTTATGCATTACAATAATGTGAAAATAACTAAGGGAACACTTTGGCCAGTTTCGAGATATAAATTTCGAAAGTGAGTACCAACGTAGAGCATGCGGCAATACGGCCGCCGTCGGACTATTGCCGAAACGAGATTTTTCAAAAATTTTTTTGAACATGTTCCGGGAGAGCGCGGGCTTTGAAAATAATGTCAACGAAAGGGGAGGTCGTGATTAAAAAGGTGTTAAAATATCTAAGAGAACACTTTGGCCAGTTTCGAGATATAAATTTCGAAAGTGAGTACCAACGTAGAGCATGCGGCAATACGGCCGCCGTCGGACTATTGCCGAAACGAGATTTTTCAAAAATTTTTTTTTTGCATTCGGGTACATACGCTTGTGTGTGTAATTAATGTACACAAGTAACAATTCAGAGGCGACGTTAAACGGTGCCTCACGACGTCATCGGAATATTGCCGCCGACTGAAATATGATGGTTTGTGTACGTAATAATTTTTCGCGCATTTCTTATCGGATTATCGCTATTTTTAGTAATAAACATAGAATACAATTATCTAATTATAAAAAGAAAAAATGATATTTCATATTATTAAACTTCACGAAGAAGAATTTTTTTTCAAATAAAATCATAAATACGTTAAAAAATATTAGCGAAATGTGTGCTATCGGTCAGCCAAGAACCAAACTTTTAGAGTATTATTTCCTACAAAATGTTAGATGAGGCGCCGCCTCACTTGCCTCACACTCAAAACCGCCACTGAATATTACCCCAATGAAAGGATTTGTAAAATTAAAAACTTTTCAAATACCCGTTGGACATCACATCACCAAGTATTAAGTGTTATTTGTACTAAATATAAAGCTCTTATGAAAACACTAAAAGATTTGTCACTATGTCTTGATCGAGAAACTTCTTCTACTGCTAAAAATTTACAAATAGTTGTCTTCTTTTATGTTTGTAACTAATTTATTATTAATGAGAAATGTATTTGAGTATACAACTCCATTGTCTATTTACTTACAGTCGCCAAGTATAGATTTTATTCAAGCTCTAACAATGGTAGATAACTGTGCCAAAGGCCTATCAGATATGAGAAAAGATCATCTAGCAGATAAATTATTAAGCGATGCAAAACAATTTGCTGAAGATAATGGACTAAAACAGAAAAGTTTTCCAAATAAACGAAATATATTAAAAAAGGTTATGGATGGAGAAAAAAAAGGAAATGAGACAATATTCCCAAATCCAAATAATAGATATAAAATTGAAGTATATAACACAGTTTTAGATCAAATTGTATCATCAATATCATCCAGATTTGAAGGGGCTAGAAAGATTTTAGCAGATCTATCATTTTTTTCATATGAACGACTAATATCAATAAATGAAGGATGTTCTATACCTGAAGATTGTTTTATTTATCTTAAGACTTGGATTCCAAATTTACAAATTGATGAATTAAAAATGGAATATATTACATTTTCTAAATGCTTTATGGAACTCAAAAAAGGTATCAATATTAAAAAGTTACACAACGAATTAGAACGAAATGATAAAAATGATGACGATGAATTTAATGAGTTTTCTAGCAGTGATACTGAAATTGAACATAATACAGATTCAGATACATCAAAAATTACTGCTTTAGATATTATTAAATTATTAAATTCATATAATTTAATATCTGCCTTCCCAAATTTATATACAGCATATAAATATGCATGCACAATACCAGCAACATCAGCTTCATGTGAACGGTCTTTTTCTAAATTAAAATTGATTAAAACTAGATTAAGATCAACAATGAAACAAAATCTATTAGAACCGTTAATGTTTCTATCATGTGAAAAAGATATTGACATAAACGAGAATGAAGCTCTCAACAAGTTTGCAAATAGTTCACAGTTATTAAAAGAGACATTGTTGTTTAAATAAAAATAAATATATTTTATAATTTACTATTTTATTCTTTTATAACTTGACTATATTGTGAATAATTTATACTATATTAATTTTATAAATTTAAAGTACAGGTTGGAATAAAAATAAATAAAATTGTATATAATTAGGCTTAGGCAAAGTAAACTTTAAATTTGATTTTCCATTTATTTAAATTTCAGTTATTTCCTAATTTGTTAGTTAAAATAAATAGTAACTAATGATGTTTCAAGACTTAAAGTCCTAAAACTATTACCTACCTAAAATATAAGTTTATTGAATTCTGAGGATAATTAATATTATAATTATCTTTTATTTAATATTGTGATTACACTATTATTTACACTTCAGCATAATATTCTAGAACACTTGCTTACAAATTGTATTTAGAATTTCTTTATTATAAGAAATTAAAAATTACTTTTTTGAAAATAGTAGTGTAAAAAATTATGAGGGGGTATAATAAATCAATCTGTGGTGGCGTTGGGGGGGGTACCGAAAAAATGTATTCGCCCCTAGTAAAAAATGTTGTCGCCACGCCACTGCCCGGTGACATCGCATACGTGACGTTCTGAATGCAATGAATAATCTGTGTCTTCAATATAATTATATTCTTATCGGGAGACGGCTGTGTCGTCATCACTGTCGTAGAACCGAATGAGTGCGAAAAATATATTTGAAAATAAACGAATTTGATGAATTTCATCAGAATACGGAAGACTTACATAATGATCACATAAACAGTGGTGTATCCGTACGGATACCTGGGTATACCCGTCTACGTATTTTCGATTTACGGCATATACCCAATATAAAATATCATTTTACAGGTATACGCTCTTAAAATAACTCGAAAACCAAATAAAACCTATTTTCTTATTTATAGGAAATAATTATTATAATGTTTTAACGAATTATTCATTATACTTATCAATAGGGCAGAGGACTTGTAGCTCTAAAAAAGCTCTCAATATGCAAACACTTATGCACTTAAAAAATGTTACAGCTTTTTTATTTAAAAGAATTTGTAAAATAAATAGTGTTTAAAACAAGTCAAAACAATTATATAATTTAAATATATTATATACCATAGCCAAATAAACAAAATACATTTTACTTAATATTCTTAATATTTTGTAAAGAAACGACGTTAGATCATTATCGCTTCTAGAAAAAATGTGTGCTTGCAGACAGTCAAAAACCATATTATACGGCAAAAATTAAAAATAAATAAATTTTTATCCAAACATTTTGACTGTATTGTTTGAAATAAAAATGTCACTGGAAAAAATCGATTTAAGTTAAATATGCCTCAAAAAGTATAAAATAGCGTATAAAAGTGTAAAATATGCCCTAAAAACTAAAAGGACTCAAAATATGCATTTATATGCAAAATAAAATTTCAAAACTAGCTTTATGAAAGCATGAAACGTATTTGTTTCGTACTCTGCTATTTTTGTGACTATGCAAAACAAATATGCAAATGCTTCAAGTCGTCTGCTCTACTTATCAAAATACCTGACACCTGTATATGCAATGTTTAATGTATTTTAAGTTCAATTTATTTATACAATTTTGAAAAATAGATGTTATTAAAAATATACGATATGGACTATGAATGCTCAGCTCATGGTTCTCAACCTACATTTTATAATTTATAAGGCGCGGCAAATGCGTTTTCATAACCACTGATGCTATCAATAGTTTATCATGGCTTATTTATTAATTGTTGTTACTGCAATAACGAGAAAAAAATATTCAAGCGGAGCGATGAAAAATTTTTTAGGTGAAATATACATATTTTATTAGTGCGTATACCCATAAAAATATTTACCACTACAACACTGCACATAAGTGGTCACGTAAGTGATAATTTGAATCACTCCGATTCCATGAACACGTGTGTCCGAAAATCAAGCTGATAAATTGTTCAACATTCGTTTTTGACATTTTTCGACGCACTAAAGTGTATAAAATCCAAACAATTTCGGATTGTATTCGCACGTCAAAGCTGCACGTACGTACCTAGGCGTCCGAACAATTCGCAACCCGTCTGCGCGCTCTCACTGCATTTGGTAGATCGGGATGGTTTACGTACATGTACGTACGTGTTCGCTCAAATACACAAATCAAATTTGTACAAAAACGCATCCAATATGAGTTAAAAAAAAAAAAATAAATAATATTATTGTTGGAAGTTCAAAAGATATATTATGAATTTCGTTCATCAAAAGATTTCCATAACAATTACCACATTAAATGATATTGTACACATATAATAGTGGTTTTGTTATTTTCATGTGGCCCAGAACGGAAGAAAGTAGATATTTTTCGTTTTATTTGTATTTTACTGCAGGAATAGTTTTACGCTGACAACCAAAAAAACTACTGGTAAACTGATAAACATTTTACGGTTAATTTTTTTTTTTTTTTTTACAATATAATATCTTAATTAAGTATATAATAGCAATAGAAATTTTATTGCGCTGATTTCGAAAACCAGTGTCCAGTGTAGAAATCGTCGACCTGACCAACTCTATTCTTACTGTTGAAGTTTTCAATTTTACCAAATACAGATAGAACACGTTTCAAGTTGGTATGTATGTAAGCATTTTAGATTTTAGTCTTTCTCGGTATGATTACAATTTCCGCTACATTTTTATGAGCAAATGTAAGTATTATTGTTTACTATAGTCTATACTATATAAGGCATGTAGAGATATAGACTCTATAGTATAAGTTTGTGTATTTTTGATAAGTATTTATAATGAATCTTCTCGTGTCCAATCGTTTCAGTAGACAATTAAGATGACTTGTTAATTACTTCACAGGTTTGAGTAAATAACAATAGATACCTCAGAACATTTAACATTTAATACTACGACGAGTTTAAATTAATTAGGATCGATCAGTATTCAGAGGAAGGATATATGACCTTAAGTATAAGTACAGACATTATAAAAGCTCTCATTAATGAGGAATACATGAAGATGGTTTATCTCTCTTTCTCTTTCGCTCATTTATTCTCTTAAAAAAACGAAAAAATTAAATTAAATAAAACTAATAACAAAATGTGTTAGTATATTTTTTCATTTTTTTCATCCATCAAGTAGAAACAATATTAAAGTTTAATTAAATTAAATAAATTAAATAAAAAATATAAAAGTATGTATACATTTTTGTAATACATTCTAAAACTTTTTATATTGATAAATAATAAATAAAAAATACATTTTCGAGCCTAAATTTTAATAAACCAAAAAAGAATCAAATAATGTGTTATTGTATGCATTATACCCGATTCAAAAATTGATATTAAAATAATAATTATTGATTTATACAGTAAAAATGACCTTTAAACGATGTCGCATTCATTATAAGAATGGGCTATGAATAAATGATTAGTATTTTGATTATATTAAAATTATTTTATGCTGTTTCCAATATATAATTATACTACAATAGTATTATATTACAAATTATAATATGGTGATTATTCATGAATATAGCATATACGAAGATACATTGATTTAATAGGTACTAATATCTCAATGATTTCTATCTTTAGTATGTATTTTTTTTTTATTACATACGTTGAACATAAATAGTAATTTTTTACTCAATATATGTATCTAACCATGAACCAACAAATTTCATATAAATTTGAGATTTGTAAAATTCCGTGGAGAAATATTAAAAAAACTTGTAAGTAGAAAACCGGTTATCTCTACAATTTTTTTTTTTTTTGTAAATAATTGTAGAGGTATACAATATAAGAATTTCAGGCATACGTAAGGTGATGGAAAACCGAGCACATGCCTAGGACTTTTGTAGAGACTTGAAAATTGAGCCATAGATTAATATTTTTTATTTTCCTATAAGCGTATACTTTATGAGAAAATATTGTATATTAAATTTTCTTACTGTTAAATATCACCTTTAAAATTGTATTGAATGGCGAAATCATTTTTTATTTTAATTGTTTATCTTTCTCGAATTTTATAAACTAAAAATATTAAATCAACAAATGCGAATACATTTCTTTTTCTTTTTTTTACTATATAATTTGTACTTGGAAATATTAAATCTGCTTATTATTTATAATAAAATTAACGGTACCTCTATATATAACTAATTATTACTTATGGTATACTTAAAATATCTAGTATATTATACTTAAAGTTTATGAATAAGAATACACCAACAAAACTACTTTAAATATAATATGAATATACATGTATTCTGTATTCATTTTCAATTATTTTTATAATATTTTATTTTAAATACAGTTCATGCATTGTTGTTATATAATATTATTTATAGGTTTAAAAAATTTTTCAATTTCTAGTTTGAGGTGCTTGATCTTATACACAAAATTTTAATAATGCAGATACTGTCTGGATATTGTATAATCGATAAGAATATTAGTTTTAGTTGTTATTAGATAAGTTGAAAAAAAAAATCAAACATAATTATACCAAATAGTCTGCTGTATAAATATAAACAGTAACATTTCCCCACGAGTATATAATTCTTAGAATTGGTTTTCATTAAATCCATTTAAAACAACAAACCATGCTGTGTACCATTGTTCTTGGTATTATATTAAATTGTATTAACAAATGTACTAATATCAATGCAAATATTGAATAACCGATTGTTTTACACACTCTATCCAGCCATACAAATCTGAAAACAAATAATCGATTTTGTTCTATTAAATCAAGTAAATTCTTAGATAATTTTTTATTATCAAACAAAATTCTACAAAATTCTTCTTACCTTTTATATACAAGTTTTGCAATTGGAAGTCTATTGGAATCAATATTAAATAGATATTTCTGTGCGCCAATGGTTGCATTTTCAATGTATTCGTAAACTTCTAAATCTTGAAAATCGTAATTAAACTCTTTGCGATCTATAACTGGAATTTTATCAATTAATCCCAAAAAGTTTTGGTTTTCAAACTTCCATGTTTTCGTGGTAAAGTAAGATAAAGCTATCTGGATTATATAGATTTTTTGTTGCAGTTGTAGCAATTGTCTAAACAAAATAAACATCGAAGTCAATAAATGATACTTAAAATCCAAATGTAAATTTGTTATAAAATAATGAATGAACAAAAATATTAGTCTTAAAATGCATATTACTGTAAAAATATGTTTAAATTTGAATTAAGAATGGTTTTTTATAATGATTAAAGTACAATAAATAAAAAATATGACATAAAAATATTAAAATAACAGATATATATATATATATATATATATATAAACCATCTTCGTGAATGTAGGAAATATTAATGATGAAGCAGATTCTGAATTTAAATTAAGAATGCTGAAAGTATTGAATGGGATGTTGAGAGACTTGAGAGAATTAATTAGGATATTACGTTTAGTAGACAAGAACAATCAAAGAGAATATGAGATAGATCACATATTTTTTCTTCTAAATGAAGTATGCAGAGAGGAGAGTTATTGAGACTTTATTTATAAGCATGAGAAGGTAAAATATAATGCCATCGTAATGCCTGCGTAATCGATTCAATTTTATTATAATGGTTCTGGATAAGGCATGATCATAGAACCATATTTTTGCATTATTAATATAGTTAATACAATGATACAATGGTGTATACAAGTTAATACAATGGTGATTAATATATTGTCACATTGGGGTTCATTATTTTATTCTAATTTAAACGTATTATTTAATTCAAAATAAAAATAAAAAACAGATTATTAATTCAAAGAAAGTATTTTAAACGCATCTAATCAAAAAAAAAAAAAAAGAGTTCGAAATTTTTTTAAGTTTATTATACCAATTAAAGTTTGGAGATCATACCAATTATTATATATATAGTTTAACTTTTGTACTTATAGAAATCATAAATGTAAACAGTAAAATCAGTGACGATATATAGATGTAATAATCTAATACAAGTAACTAATATTAAAGTGTGTAGGAGGCTAATAAAATAAACATTAAATACTGAAATAAAGAACGAAACATTTATATTTTTTAATTTTATACAGATAAATAAATTTGATCATACTTGGATGGCTTTCCAGTGATATACATAATCGTATCAAAAAGAATAGCTGGCAAAACTTGCTTGATTATAGAGGTTAAATAAAAGTAGTAAAAACATGTTGTGTAATTGATTGATGGACGCCATAACATTTCTTCGAATGGGTGATTTTCAATAACTTTTGTACCAAAATCAATTAATTCTAAATTTGTCGCAGATTTCGCTAATGATGATGCACTGTTATAAACATGAATCGAATTATCTTCCGACAAACTATAAATCATAAAACAATCCATAGCAATGTGAAAAGAATAATTAAATAGGTATATTACATATATAATAAAAATTATATAATTAATTACAAGTATCTTATATTAATGAGTTTTTAAGCAGTTATTTAAAAAAAAATAACTCAAACACTAAATAAACATTAATTAACATGTTAGGGTACAAATAAATCAAAATGTTTTTGATTGAAATTTGAAATTCAAGTGCAACTATAAAACAAATGCATATAGTACATATATCAACACAATAATGTATAGCCACATCACATTATTAACAAGTAATAATTGTGTTGTAATACATTACCGTAAAGCGTATGCAGATTTTGAACAGGTATGATGTACTCGTGTGTGCAAAAGAGTATATTTTATACTTTTCCATTAAAATCGTTCTATTCAACTTAATATAAATAATATAAATTATAAGCTATTATAATTATTTATACTTTGATTGCGATCGATGCCAAGCTGCTACAATCATTGATTTTATGGAAATGTCAACAGGCATGTAATCGGCAACTAACATTTTATCAGTATATGCAATTCGAACGACTCCTTTACTCACAGCTATCATAAGTCCAATTGGCCCATTAAAATTGTCTATCCATCCTTTAATAGGATCATCAGTAGCAGTTGATATAACTGAAAGTATACAAATGTACATAACATTAATATAAATTATACATTTTAAGCATTATATTTATATTCTCTGCAATATTGTTTTAATTGAAAAATGTGTGTTTATAGTCTCAAAATGATTACAAATAGATTTGAATGTTAAACTATTAAAATTAATAATAAAATATTATATTCAACACTATTTGATGCTTTCGACAAATATTGTAATTATGAACATACACGATATGTATTAAATATGTAGCTCATAAAAATAAAATGCGATACCGAAGTCAAGATTTCGTATGTTGTCGTGTGTTTAGTTAAGTATAAATAAGCCATATTATTTGTATGTACATTTTGCAAACAATGATAATATAGATACTATGGGCGCAACCTGGGGTGTATCAAATTACAATGCTAGAAAGTCATAATTTTATTGAATTTCTTTTAAATTAAAACGAGAATAATAAAATATGAGCAAGTTTATATTACCTATAGGTGGTATCTGTGTATAAATTTAGATTTTTTTCTTTAAATCTATAGTTTGGAATAAATAAACAATTTCGTAGATCAAAATTTCATGTAGATATTAGGAAAAATGCCTCTTGATGATTTAGAGATGACTTGGAAATGTTGTTTATTTTATTTGTAATAAGGAGCTGTAATGTTTTTGCCGACGAAAATAATTCGCGCACTTGAACGGTTAAGTCAATTTTTTATAATGTCTTAACAGAAAGTTATAATGGAATAATGCATTAAGCACATTAGACTATGTTGTCGACATCGTATACCCACGAAATAAAACGTGTTTAACTGTTATGTCACATACTGATTTCATAACTAAACATATACATTGCGTATTTATTACTGCACACCTGTCTAATTTGAATATACATATGTAATATAACAGTATTAGAGCACAAATATTTGTACACGCATGATCCTACACCAATAAATTATATTAACGTCACATTGAATTACACACACACACATGGTATAAATACTAGCTGATTTACCCAGCTTCGTTCGAGTTCATTTTTAATAATTTTTAAAAATTAATTTTATCATTTATTTATTCTTGAGATACTTGTGCACGACTCCTTCTTATCCTGATTGTTTGAGCAAAGTTTCTTGCCTTGATATGATCAACTGATGTTCTCTTTCAACACGTTTTCGCCGTGCTTTTTGATTAGTGTAGTAGTGAACAACAAAAAAACAACTACTCGTTCGGGCCTTATAAGGTTTACTAATGCATCCCTTTCTTTTTTTTCGCAACAAAAGGTAACCTATATCCTTTTCCAAGGTCTAATCTATTTCTATACCAAATCTCATCAAAATCGATTCAGTAGTTTCGGAATCCATCGGATATACAAACCGTCGATCACGACATTTTTGTACATAAGATGTATATAAATTCAAATAATTTACATTTGAAGAAAACCTGTTATATATAGACTATATTTAATCTTAACCAAGAATGAATTGTAGAATATTCATATTTTATTGTGGACCCCCTTTTGTTGTTTACTTGGTCTTTTTATGATGTTCTTGATGCATATAGAACATATTTAATTTCTTATTTAATAATCATTTAAAATTAAAATATTATTTTTTCATGTAATTTTATCATGTATAATATTATGCTTATCTTACACAAAATGACTAACGCACGGAGTATTTTGTTTTCTATTCAATTTTCAGTATTAATATAAAACGTCTACAGGTGTTTATAGGGATATTAAAATCAGCAAGAGTATTATATGAATATTTAGGATTTCATGATTCAATATCTACTCAATTCAAATTAAAAATTGTAGAGCTCTTTATAATTTTTAATTTTTTGACTTGATATAGGTAATATGACAATTGTAACAATAATACTAATAGTAGCTGCAATTAATAGACATACAAAGCAAACATATTAACTGAAACCTATCCGTTTGATTATTATTGTTATAATTTTATGCCGTAAAAACAATTTTTGTACTTATTCGTTTAACATATTATTATTCAATTTGCAATAAAATCTTATGAAAATATATTAATAACTCACCAATCGTTGGTCTGAATATTACCATGGGCATATTTTTCCCTTCTTCTTTAATTATTTGTTCGGCTAGTAATTTTGTTAGTGTGTAAGTATTTGGATATTGTCCTAATAACCTATATCGAAATAAACTTAGTTATCATTCATGTAAATAAGAATATATTGACAATTTGAATAGACAATTTTTTATTTTATTTAAACAAAATAAATGCTAATGTTCAAATTTTAATTAATAGTTCTGTACTATGGATTATTTAACTATCAATATATAAAATAACAAAACCAATTCAAAATACAGTTTTATTGATTGAAAATAATTAGAGTTTTTTTATTTGTTATTTATTTAAACTATTCAAAATATAAAACCGAAAAATATCATCAACTATAACATTTAGTACCCTTAAAAATAAAATGTAATTAAATAATATTTTCCATAATATATGCATATTTGATTTAGAATTTAATCTGAATAAAGTCTACGTCATTACTAATTTAATTTTGTTAAAATGTATTTATTTTATGCCATCATCTATGTATAAAATGCTGAAATACTTAGTATCTTTAAAAAAATAATAATATTGTTATATTTTTAATAATTAAAATTATTGTTATTTTTATCCCGAATCCAAATAGTAATAAGAAAATAGATTTTATAAATGTTTGTGAAATGATTATTTTATTTATCACATTCTTTGATATGTTCAATAGTAGATTGATTTATATTACTTTATGTCATAGCCATAAGAATCCATCCCTTTTACTTCAAATAAAAATCATAATTTTACAGTCTTAGCTTTTAAAAGTTATTATGGAAAAAGTAAAACAAAAATATTTATTAAAAGAAAATTAATTAGTTTTCATGATTCACATTAAAGTAAATATTATTTTTTTTGTAGTAAGTTTTACTTTTTTGTTAAAATACTGCTCATAGTCGAGTCAATATTTTCTGCAATCGAAATTGCTTCTCTCCATCCAAATGGAGCTTCATAAATCTTTTCTTCAATACGTTCTCTTATACAATTACAATAGGCAGTTGATACGTGTAAAAATACCTAAAAAATGATATAGCAGTTAGTATAATATTTTTTTAAATGTTTGTACGTTTAACAAATCTATAATTTGTGAGAAAAAAGTTAAATATAATTGTTATTAAAATATTTATGTATATTGTATTTTTTTTCTAGATTTTTACCTACTTGAGATTGAACTTTATAGGTAAATTGTTTTAAATGAAACTTGAATAATTTGCATTATTTTGTTCTCTAAATTACATTTTGTATAGTAAGATTCTAAATTGTTCATAAGCGTTCAATCAGTAAAAAGATATATCATTAAAGTTAATCAAATTCAGTTGTATAATTATATTTTAAAACATATGAAATTAATTTTTAAAACCATAATTATAATGGGAAGTATAATTTCTTAGAAATTTTGCCCTTTCGAAATGCAGTAACTATTTATGATAAAAATTTTCATTATATTAGAAAACATATAGATGTCTTGTAATACATCTGTATCTTTATATAAACTATTAAAAACGTATTTCCACACTTACTTTTAAATTTTTCATTTGCTTAGATAACTGCACAACTTCACGCGTTCCTCTTACATTCATTAAAGTCGCGTCTCTTATCGGTTCATCAAACCGAACACTAGCAGCAACATGAAACACGACCGATATATTTTCAATTAAAAAATTATAATCAACATCCGATAATCCTAGCCGTAATTCAGTCATGTTGCCTAACACAGGAAATAGTTTTTCCTCCATCAAGCCAGGTCTCTGTTCTTTTATCGTGTCAAATAACTGCAAGCAAATAAATTAAAATATCAAATTTTTAAATAACTTGGTAATTAAAGGTCATTAATAAAAAAAAAAAAATAAAGTAATGCATAAATAGAAAAATCTAACAAAGAAATGTATTGAATTTTCTCGATATTATATTTTTATTGATTCGTTCTGTCTAATATAAATTATTAACAAATACTGAGTAATGTATATAGTACAAGAGTTAATTAGTGCTGGACTATATCAGATTTTTTTCAGTAGCAGCATAGTCGAGTCACTATGTTATGCTTATCAGTAATAATAATTATTAACATATTAATTAAAAGTATTTATATTAGCATAAGAATTAAGGTTTATAGCGTTAATTTAGTCATATAAACAAAAAATGAGTCGTAGTTCATGTAAAAAAAAAAAAAAATTTAACTTAAAAATTAATACAGTTGAGGTGTTAAGAATATACGGTAATACCTTAAAGCGATTAAAAAAGACACAAAGAAACACCGCATTACGTTGTACCCTTTTATCTGTTAGGGGGGGTTATTAAATTAATTTTTCAAACGTGTTAAATTCAAGCCGGTCAATTCCAATTCCCAAAGGTTGTTAAAATGTAATAATGCGTTGTTGGTATTTAAATATTTTACAGCTTATCGATCATTTCCATTAACATCGGTTGAAACAAATCATTCAAGTAACTTAAAGCTAATAAGTACTGTTTCGTAAAATATGCGTGTAAAGATCCGCTCAAACCGAAGCGGTAGCGGTAGCGGCAGCGATGGCGGTAACATCAGCGGTATTTATCGCTTTTAAATACCGCTTGTTCTAACCTAACCAGAACGAAATATTTCGCCGATAGTATTACTAGTTGACATTGTGACACCCATATGCGTACATGTATTTTATTTATTATTAACAACAAATTGTTAAATATTTTTTAATTTTTATTATACCATGAATATATATTATAAAAGCTAAAGTTCAAATGCAGAAGATTTATTATTGTTAGCTGTTGTAATGGATGATGAAGAACAAAAAAAGATACCATAGGCTTATAATATATTAACTACAACTGTTTTTAAATACGGTTTGAGCTGTTTCAATAACAAGTAATATAAAAATCATGCAGTATTTAATTTTTTAGACGTAAAAAACGAAAATGGGTTCATGAAATTAATAGCCAAAGAGAAACTTTAGGTGAATTTAATCATTTAATGCCTCAATTACGAAATTATGCAAAACGTTTTTTTATTTATTTTCGAATGACATCAAATTGTTTGAATATAGAGTCAAAATATGTCATTCAATGATAAGCTTTTTATAGATATTAATATATTAATGAATAAAATGTAGATAACTCATAGTTGGGATTTCACAACTAATTATCGCAGCGGTAAGCGAAAAATAAAAATATCGCACTCAATTTTGCGATAACATTTCCGCCGCGGTATTAATTTCGCCATAGTACGCTCGTATTCAAACGTTTGGACATAAAATTTCGCTACCGCTATCGCCACCACTACCACTTCGGTTTGAGCGGACCTTTAAGGTTAAGGAAGTAAAATATTAGCGACAGAAGTATAAACCTACTTGAAAATCTAACTCTAAAAATCGATCAAGTATTGGTGAAAACATTTCTTTGTTTATAATCGACATGTATCCCTTTTCTAGTAAAAAAATACAACAAATATAGCAAGTATTGTAGCTTATTTAAATATTTTGCTGATTATTGAAAAATTAAAA
The DNA here is from genome assembly GCA_034509805.1 of Sipha maydis. Classification (NCBI taxonomy): domain Eukaryota; kingdom Metazoa; phylum Arthropoda; class Insecta; order Hemiptera; family Aphididae; genus Sipha; species Sipha maydis. Next base: position 152,287 of record JASXSY010001205.1, on the reverse strand, counting down.
TATGGAACCAGCAAAAATATATAGGTCAGATATTGTTTAAAAAACTGCAAAATCCCAAAAATATGTTTATACGATCGATTAGGTAATGTAAAATAACAAATTAGAAGAAAATGGTCAGTAATCTAATAAGTATATATTTTCAATTTTACAAGTTCTTTTTTTAAATATAAGTGGATATTTTTTCATAAACTAAACTAATTTTGGTAATCCCTTAATATCTATTTTTCTTTTTTGTCCAAATACAAATAAATAATTAACAAACTAACCTCAATGTTAGTTAAAATTAAATGTGTATTTCAAGTATGGAACGCATTCAATTAGTAAGCAAATTTTAAAACAAGTTCGGTAATTCAAATAAAGAAAATTGTATGTATATGTTAACAAAAATAAAAATAAAATGAACTTATACAATTTTTACAAATAATATTAATTTTTCTAATTAAATACATTTTGAAGGTTTCATAAAAACCGAGTAAAAGTAGTATTAAATAAAATAAACGCATTTTCATTCATTGAATTTTTAATTGTTTATTATTAAACTATTAATTTTAAATAAGTATAATTTACTGTTTTCGAATTCTATGAATATTTTGTTGATATTTAAAATTTATTTAGTAGGTATAATTGACTCAACAGTATATCATTACGACTATAGACCCGTTGCCTTACAGTTCCTTAAATATTTTAAAATATCATAAAATGTATTAATTTTATATTGCGATATAATTAAAAATATATTAAGTTTATATACGATTATTTTTTATATATAATTAAGTACCTATACAACTATTACATACACACTCACATACTTATAAATATATAATTATATATATATATATATATATATATATATATATATATGCGAGTATACTTATAATATATTTAAGCAGTGTTAGTATATTAGTTTAATATAAATTAAATCATACTTTAGCGTTTAAGATATCTTTGATTCTAGCATTTGTATCCTTTCCTTTTTTATGTCTCATTAACACACAAATTTTACCGATGTCTGGACAAGAACGTACTAGTTTTTCAATTAAAACTTTGCCCATGAATCCTGTTGCACCGGTAACGAAAACATTTCGTCCCTTGAAGAACTCCACTATACTCATTTTATAAACTGAAAATTGCACACAACAATAAATTAATAAAAAAGTAAAAAAAAACAGTTAAATAAATTAAAATAAATTAAAACTACGTCATACTGTACGGCATAAATTAAAAGTTATAATGAACTTTTAATTATTCTGAAAATATTCCATTTACAAGTGATAGTCGATTGTACAATAATAATGCTCGCAAGTATTACAATATAATATTTAGTTTGTAAACAAATATAATTATTATTAATATTATATTAATATGTAAACAAAGACAGAGTAAAAAAAAAATTTAAATATTTAGTTTATAAGTGTATGATCATTTAATTTGTAATAAAATATTATATAAAAAATGTAATGAATATTTAACTATATTATGTTTTTATAAACTGTGTAGAACTTTAGTCACCAATTTATAGTTCAAATAATCTCTTTTTTTTTTCAAAATTATAATCAATCTAATTGTAACATTTATAAAAAGTTATTTTATTCTTGAACTTATAGTGAAGAAATAAATTATACGACGAGATTTTTGAAGTAAGATTTTTTTTAAAAAAAAAAAACAAATTGTATCTGCGACTAAATTTTATTTAATAACACAAGTGTTATAAAATATTAATATCATAGAAAAATATATAGGTTTTTAAATAATGATTAATAAATTTATATCACCTTTTTTGTATTGAACAACAGCAGCGTCAACAAAATAGTTTCTTCAAACTATTACTGTCCGAAAGCAATGCAATAATGGTAATGCGGTTAACTGTAGTAAAACTATGCAGACACGATGTAATTTTTTCAACAATCTATTGTGTCGAACATTAGGTTTCCTTAATTAAAATACAGGGCAACAAATGTTTCTTCTAATGTGAATTGTATCGGCTGGTGTCCAATCGATTTAAATATTACCATATTGTTTACGAACGTAATAGAAAATATATTATCACATTCATTAAAAATTAATAATAAAATAATTAATAATATAAGTTTATGTAAACAAAAAAGAATTTTTAAAATAAGGCGATTGATGTTTTCGATTTTATTATTTATATGTTTGATTAAATTATTATTGTCTTAAAACGATTATAAAATTATTAGGTATTATTGTTGAGAATTAAATAAAGTACTCTTTATTTTAAAAAAATCTGGTATATATAAACTTAAATGTAATTATTTTAAATTTTATAAAGACAAGATAAATATAAATTGTAAAATAAGATATATAAAAGTGAAATAAAATTAAAAAATACTGCCTCTAATTCAAATTTCTTCTTTCTTCAAATTAAAAAGTATTATTTTTGTAGTAAAACTTTCCTAAAATGTTCAATATTATATCATATATGTATAATAATTTTTTTACGTTATAAGAAAGAGCCAATTATTTTATACGTCTTGTTCATTAATTGGCAAAAATATACCTGTAATATTATAACTGGAATAAATCTACTTCAATTATAGTAATAATCACTTTATATTTAATTCATTAAGTATATATTATTTTATATATTATTTTTATATTTATGTTTGAATTAATAATTAATAAGTAAATTTTATGAAGAGAAATTTTAATTTGTTCTAATTTTATTTTTTTCTAGAAAATAAATAGCTATTAATATTATTATGATAAAATTAGCTACATATTTTTATCATTATATCTTACTTAATTAGTATAGTATCATTATTTATTTGTTCAATATTTATTGATTATTAATACCTATAAGAAATTATCTTTTATTTTCACATTTTATTAATTTGTATTACATTTTTAGATTTAAATTTTAAACGTGAACAACATCTACCTACGTCTACATGGATAGGTATATAACATTTAATTATATGTCAATGACATCAATAATGCGATAAGAGAATTCCAATTAGGCTGAAAGGTAAATTTTATAAAAGTGTAGTGAGACCAACTATGCTGTATGGTTCAGAGTGTTGGGCGGTTAACAGGAGAATAGAACAAAGTATGAGTGTCGCGGAAATGAGAATGCTTAGATGGTTAAGTGGAGTGACAAGAGAAGATAGAATAAGGAATGAATACGTGAGAGGTAGTGTTGGTGTAGCGCCAATTGTGGACAAGATGAGAGAAAATAGGCTGAGATGGTTTGGGCATGTGATGAGGCGAGAGGAAACGAATGCAGTAAGAGTGGTTATGAAGATGGACGTTGAAGGGAAAAGAGGAAGAGGAAGACCAAAAAAGAGATGGTTGGAGACTTTGGAGAATGACATGAGGGCTGTCGGTGTGTGCAGAGGAGATGTGATTGACCGAGTAAAGTGGAGGTGTAGGACAAGGGTGGTCGACCCCAAATAGTTGGGAGGAAGGCGAAGTAGAAGAAGAAGAAGAATGACATGAATAATGTTTATACCTACACGAGGTGATTCAAATTATTAATCAATTGGAGTTAATATTATTGATGGATGAGAGCAAGTAAAACGTATGACTTATTTAATTATTAAAATAATAAATGTTACCTTGGTGTTTTTATTAAGTATTTCTCCATTCTGTATTGCAACTTGTAGGTCCCAATAGAGTGAAGAATGCTTAAATAAATTGAATATCGTGGAAAAATTCGTATTATAATTATAAATATAATAATAATAATAATAATAATAATAATAATAATAATAATAATAATAATAATAATAATAATAATAATAATAATAATAATAATAATAATAATAATAATAATAATAATAATAATAATAATAATAATAATGAATATCTATATTATATACCTAATAATCACTTAAAATAAAATACTGGTTTACAATGTGTTTCCAGTAGCACTAATATAGAACACGAACCAGACATTGAATGATAAAAATGACAATATTAATACCCAGCTCATAAAAATAATCTACACAGGATTGATACTGCATTAACATGCAATCAAATATTTTGTATTATGATCAGCAGTGGCGTATTTTGGGAGATTCTCGGGGGGTGTCCAACATTCACAAGGAAAATTTTTAGAATTATTTATTGATGTAAAAAAACATTGAACTTACTTTTTGACAATTAACTATGTTAGGAATCGACAAAAAGTATTACATTTGAAACTCATGTACTTAAATGTACATGTCAAATTTATTAGGACTTTTTTATAGTCGGGGGATGTCCAGACATGGAAGATACCCCTCCAAAATACGTCACTGATGATCAGGGCTTGTAAGTTCATGCATTTGCATATCAATCTTGTTAAGTTGTATTTAATGTAAGATGACATAAAAATCCATTTCAAGGTACTACAGTTAAATATGTTAAGTCTTATTTTCCATGTTTTAGCGTATTTTAAGATTTTTTTTTGCCTATTTGTATTTATATCGTAATTATACATAATATCTAGCTATATTGGAGCGCATTTACTACGGTACAATTGTTTACATCTTTAAAAGTGGTCACTTTGATGGGAGGCAGTTGGCGCTTCAACTTGATTATTAAATGCCTTTTCTATAATACTCTATGGTCTGATTCTATACTAACGCTATGATAAAATTAATATTGCCCATATCGTGCGGTTTTCTTAAACCATGTTAGTGTAACATATATTAGATTCGGGACCGGACCATTTTGCTCATATTACGCAGATGCCCACATTGGGCGGAATCGACTATTTAATAAGTATTTATGTATTTATTTATTTCTATACATAAACTGTTTGCTTATTTATTTAAATATTAAAAATTAATACTTACGTTTTAAATAATTCATACATTGAGAACCATTTACTCTTTATTCTTCAATTAACGTATTAACAAACTCCACAAAATAAAATCTTACTGCGTACTTGTATAGACTATTGTTTTTCCTTGTTTTTAGGTAATTATTTAGTAGTTTATTCATCAGTATCTACAAATACAATCAAAACTATTTTGATAACAATTAGGTTAAGAATATCAGTGATTGGTACTTATATAAGATTCTGAACATCAAACATATTAATAGAAAGAATTTGATTTCGATCGTTAAAAATATTATATTTCTTAGCGATATAGTCAGTGTTCCAAAGCCTCTGTAGTTTTTAGTAACAGTCATCAGCTTCATCAGATGATTATAATTACACCAATGGTTAAAAAGTCTTGAGATGTAGAATAATTTCTAATGGCCTTTTTGTCAGTTAGGGGATAAAAAATAAGTGATTTTAAGTATAATAAATGCATTTACTAAATTAGGATCTGCAGCGTATAAATAATATATAAATCAATTAGATTAGGAGGGCGTCGTTCAAAACCGCACACTTTTAAAAACAGGTCGTCGTTCAAAACCGCACACTTTTATATCTTAATCCCACATATGTCCGTCAAATTAAACCGTTCAATACCGCACACATTGATATATACGATCTTATCTCGTATCAATAACGTATACATTTATCTAAGATAACATTATAGTTTGGTGCCGCATACCAGATAATCATATTTAATCAAGATCACAAAATAATAAGAATAAAACTTTCGGGATTATACTCAGATATGCTATATACGTTTAAAAAATAAAATAAAATACGATTGTAGTTTTTATTTTCCAAATATTAGTACCTAATAAGTTAACAACATTTAGTGTGATCGCACTAATGTGCTGTTAAACGTAAATCGAAATTGGATTTAAACGAAAAACCTTTAAAAATTATAAGGAAAGAATTATGTACGTCTTCAGTGAGTGCAGATAATATTGATGCTATGAGACAGTCTATGTATCGTGAAAGACGAAAAATTCTACCCCCTGTGCCTGTTATTGCATTTATATTAGCAGACGGAACTTTTACTTATTGCCCAAAACATTTTTATCAACAATATACCATCCACGGTGTTTGTAAACAATATTACGTACCACTTGTTTTTTGTTTTTTGCCATCAAAAACAAAAGATATTTATAAACATATGTGGGAAACATTAAAAGATTTATGTTTAAATAATGTCAATAGCGTATTTCAGCCTTCACTCTTACTATTAGATTTTGAACTTGGTGCTCACATTGCTGTTAAAGAAGTATTTCCTTAAATTATTTTTAAAAGCCTGTCGTTTCCATCCTGGTCAAGTATGGTACAGGAAAATCAGTTCCATTCCAGTATTAAAAAAAAACTATGACGATAAAATTCACAATCTGGACTCTGTTTAAAACTTTTTTTTGGTTTGCCTTATTTACCATCACATCTGATTTCTGAGGTATTTATTGAGATAATGGCTACTTGCCAAGAAGAAAAACAATATTATGATTTTGCTGATTACATATTGAGACCAATAAATTGTCACCAATGGTTGTGGGCAGAAGAGCCCAATAAAAGTACAAGAACGACGAATAGCGAAGAAAGTTACCATAGTCAACTTAAGCATGAATTATATGTTCCACATCCTACTATATTTCATTCGGTAAAAATATGAATTTAAAATAATAAATATATTTTGAGTTATTAATAAATTATTTTTGTTTTTTTTTTCTTCCAGATAGATGTGTTACAACAGCAACAGATAATGACAGAAACCAAATTTCGACTCATATGAAACGGCAACGAGAACCGAACACGCAAAGTATATAGGGAAAAAGAAAAATCTATTTTAAATTTATATGATCGTTTTATTAACAACGAAATAAGCATAATTGAATATTTAAAAACATTAGGATGTAAGTTTATTTCAATTTAATAATTTATTGAATTATTTTATATTATGATTTTTAATCAATAAAATATGTTTCATTCAATGTTAAAATTATGTAAAATGTGCGGTTATGAACGGTAAGTGTGCGGTTTTGATGACCACTGGATTAGGAGTATTATAGGTATAAATGTATTTTTTATTTTTGTTGAAGAAGAGCAATTTAATCGCATCGATTGTAAATTTTTATAGTACTTAGTAATTAAGTATAACTAGTTCAAATTATATCTTAATATACCTTTATTGTAACAATTTAAAACAATTTTTAATGGTTTTTTTTTTTTTTTTATCAGCGGATTTGGCGAAGCCTTAGTTGCCATCGGACCTTAGCACCACAGACTAGTTCGGTTACCTAGTAACCGCTAATAATCAATAACGCTTTTATTGAAAACGTTTTTCCATTATTTTTAACCAATTTTCAATCGTAAAATGTATGTTGAAATAATATTTATTTTGGACATCTGCTGGGATTTTTATTGCTTATGTTTGCCCGTCGTTCTCCAAACCGTTATATTTTAATACTAATAAGAATGAATAAAAAAAATAGAAAAATCCATCGAAACTTTCAGTGTTTTCTATATTAATTTTTTGTATGATTTTTTTATACGTATTATAATAAGTATAGTTAACCAAAGTAAATAATACATAGACGTACACATATTATTCACTGAAACATATAGCAGTGTACCTCTTAATAACTTTTTAATTAATGTATTTCGTCGTCAACCTACGTGTTTAGTTATTGGCTTATTTATGTCTGTTGTAATGCATATTTTATTTACACGGTACTTAGTCATAATGACATGTCAAGTTTGTCATATCGAATGCCATGTTTTAAATCAAATTCTATAAAATGAAATATTTATATCAATAGCTTCGGGGTAATAAGTTCAGAAAAAAATATTACCTAAAATAGATAAAATTATACGAGATATACGAGATTATATGATAAGATATATGTCATAAATTTGACGATCAATTAATAGCAAAATAATTATTCTCCAGGAAATATTTTTATTTTAAAATAGCTACTTCAATATATTTGTATAAGCATAATAAGCTCGTTGGTATTAAAAAGGCAAAACCTAATCATTTTACAATGGTTTTTGATCACGAAATATGGCTGTACTAAATCAGCAATATAATATGATTGCTGATGATCTAACTATAATTTCTGATACGGTGGTTTAATAATTGAAAACTTACTGCACCAATTTGTGTTTTCAGATCAAACTTGAGAGTCTCCACGTATCAGATGGAAATTGGGTCTTTCATGGGTCTGTCTCTTTAAGGCGTTAGTGAGCTTGAATAAACCTAACAACAATATAATCGAAAGACCGGTTTATGTCCGATGGAAATCGTGTGCTATTTTATATAGGTAAGATTAAGATGATTTAATGATAACGAATTTTAACGGAAGCGTAAAAATCTATAATAAAACACGAAAAATCAGGTACCTTGGTTTGATTTAGAGCTTGACCAGGCAGTCACAATAATATTATATATTACCTATATTGGTAATTTATTTTACTGTTTCGGTAATATTCAGTGACGTTGAATAACCAACAATTTGGTGGTTCAATAATAAATTATATCAATACATCAATAATATATTTTTATAAAAAATGTAAATTATCTCTAAATGATTAATCTGATTTTATAATGTAGCATAAATATATATACACACACACATCAATATTGTCAATATATATTAAAATATCTTTTTTAATAGATATTATTGTTTATTATAAGTATTTTTTTAAACGTTTGGCCAAGGTTGAATTTAAGCCAGCAAATATATCAGTTACTTCTTCATTAATTTTAAGAGTTATACTGTAAACAGGCTATGTATATACTATTTTCAATGTTTAATGTGAAGTGGAAATACGGCTCCAATTTCAGGCACATGACAAACTTGAAATATTTTATGTAAACTTCTTAAATATTTTGATTTATTATTTTCTATATCTATACTACGTTGTTGTTTTTCATTACTCATATCAGTTTCTTAAGCGCTGTCATCATTGTCATTTTCAACATTCACTTTATGTATACATTTTAAATTTTTATACATTGCGTCCTCATATTGAAAATATAATTTTAAAAATTGGATATTCATTTTTTAATTCATCACATTTTACACTGTTATTTAGAGACGTATTCAGAAATTTGACACCCGGGTGCCAACGTTTTTCTGCCCCCCTCCCCGCCACCCATGAATATTTCTAATCTTAGAATATTATCTTTGATAAAACAAAAAATTAACCAATTTATATAACTGTTTATCTACATAAAATGGGCTATGTAAAAATCTGATGCTATCTCGAAAAAAATGCTGCCCGGGGCGATCACCCCCTCTAGCCCCCCCTAAATACGTCACTGCTGTTATTATAGATATCGAAGATAGCTTTAAATACATATTTTAGGAATGATGTAGGATTAATTTTAGTTTTTTGTAGTTGTTGTACTGAAAAATGTGAAATGTCTTTCGATAAACTTTGCGATGAACAACTGAAATAGTTATTTATTGCCGTTAAAGCTAAATCAATTTTAAATGAGTATGTTTGAGTTTTGAACTTTTTTTAGAGTCATCGATATGAAACAATTTCTCCAATTTTTTTTTATTTTTTCTACTTCACTTCTGTGGTAGCTTCACGTAATTTATTAAACACTTCATCACAACACAGTTTTTTCAAATCTTTCACTGTCATTTCCAAGTTCATTATTGCGCTCAATAAGTCAATGTCAGGAGCTTGAATTATTTTTGTATTGGATTCAAAATCATAAATATTTTTGTGAAATCCAAAACAGTTAGTATAAATTTTTCAATTAACAAAAATCTATGAGACTATTTGCTTCACTACGTGTTTGAAATTAGAGACTTCAATATTTTTAATATATTCTAAAGTCTCAATTATATTATCAAAGGACTATTTAACTGTTTAAAGTGACATTGATTAATATAACCATCGAGTTATTTTAATCCTTTTCAATATTTTAACTCTTTCATGGGAATTTTTTCTTTATGACGATTTTCATAATATGTGACTAGTTTTTTACTACCAGATACAAAACTGTACAGTATTTTTAAATTACGAAATGTATCAACTGTACATGTGAAACTACTAGCAACTTGAACTACAATAAGATTCAGACGCAGAAGCGTGCAGAGACCTAGTTACATTTATTATAATTTTTATGGGTACATATTATTTCTTTTTTGTAAACTTTTCATAATATTTTAAAATTTATTTAGAAAAAATGATTAAGGTATTAATTAGTAAATAAAAATAATGTAAAAACTATTAACAATAACTATTCTGAAACAGGGTAGGCCTGGAATTACAGACTTTTTTTTTAACTTAACTATAGCAGCTGAATTGATGTGTGATTCAGTGATTTCATGTAGAGCAATATCTTTATTTTTTACCTTGCGTGAAATCCCTCAATAATCCAAGTCTTTTGAAAATTTTTACCAAAAAACATACTGAAAATGCAGTAAAATCTAGCTTAAGAACGGACGAAGGACCAGTCATGAATGTGACGCGACGAGCTAATAATTTAAATGTTGCGCTCGATTATGGTAGCCACTGCCAACCGAAATGCAGGTGCCTTGGTTTTAGGGAGTAGGCAACTCAATGTTGCGCTCGAACAGTACGCAGCTCAGCGGCGGCGACGAAGGAATGGGAGTGAATGGGAAACAAGTAATCTATACAAAGGAGTGCAGGAGTTAAATGTTAGTATCGGAGTAGGAAGTCTCTGTGACCGAATCGGCTTTGTGAAATGATCACAGAGCTCATACAAAAATCGTAATGAATACTTAAATTAAACTATTTCGCCATACGAAAGAAAAAAAAACTAAAAACTAAACTGAAACTACGTTTTTGAACATGACTGAACTGGTAATCGCAATTGGTAACTGGTGATCTCGGCTACCTGGGCGGCCTCTCACGCACCACTGAGAACGCTGATAGTCTTACGCATGGTCCGAATAGTTCATGGGAGGATACGTACAGGAATTTCAATAGTTTATGTGACAAATTACACAAATCACACTTACGTGGACAAGGAATAATAGCACATAGTGCAGGCAGTTGATTGACAGAAAACACCCCAATGAACAATGATGGCACTTGACGTATTATGCAAACGATTTTGGTAACCAGTCGGGTTTTATTGTATAGTAACTTCAAGTTGAAATATTTTATCAATAAGACTTGATACACTATATAAAAATATTTAATCATAATTAATTTGCCTCAGTGGCTTGCATAACAATAATTTATGTGTCGTCGCAATGCAGACGACAATTTATGCAATCATAAAAAATATGAAAAAGATAATAATAATAATTTGATGCCAGAATGGCCAACCGACATAAAAGAAAATTAAAATCAACCAATATATATTATTATTATTAAAAGAAAATGTCTTACATAATCGAACGACAAACAACAGAAATGGAGGAGCGATACTGTGACAGTCCAGAAAAAAAAGGAAAAACAACAATAAAAGTGGTATTCATTTAAGATACTCCACAAGTACATCGATGACCATGCTCCTGTGGATAATTTGAGCATTAAGATCCTGTTTGCAGGGTTGATATGGACCATTATCTATAAGGGCCATTTTTTCTTCAGTCAAAAGCTTCAAACCAACATTATCATTTAGATCGACAGATTGAATAAACATTCTTGAATTATTTAATATATAAATATACAGTTTAATGAGCGGGTATCAGATTAGGTATTTTATATTTATTATTATGATAATTATTTAAATTTTTGACAATTGTAGTATTATTTATAAAGGCTTTAAATACACAACATTTGAATAAAAAGTATTATTGTTTTTCATTATAAAATTGTAGATATTTTTGTTTTTGTTAAAATAGGTGTAATAATATTTAAGAAACCAAAAGTATATAAGTTATACTAATAATAATAAATTATTTTTTTGATTAAATATAAAATTATAAAGTGCTTTCCACCGTTTCTGAATATTTAACTGTTTCATTTTTAAATTTTTCATCAGTATTTAACAATTTATATTCTATTCAACAAGGAAAAAATGTTTAGTGAATAATTAACAAATTATTATGTAATACACAAAAAACGAATTAAAACATATCACGAAAAAATTGGAATACACGGTGTCACACAAGTGTAATGTAGTTTTACATTTGTTCAGTCACGTAATAATAAGTACAACAATAAGTACAAATATTTTAATTCTTATTGCACATATATTTTTTTTTGCTTGTTTTCATACATAATTATTACGTACAAAATATCATATTAATCAACTCATACCACCACCATCCTAAATAATAGGTAGTTCAAATTAACTTCTTGAAGAACGTGTTTGGTGCCACTGCTAATATTTGTTATATTTAATTTTCTATAGTACAATTTATTTTTCTTCTAAAGGACTTAAAAAAATTATAATACAATAAATATACAATAAATACCATATACAATAAATAAACAAAAACAAGCGTAAAACGTATATTAATATAAACGTGTTTATTATAATTTTATCAAATTATACTAAATATGCTTAAAAATATACAAGTTTTTTAAATCCTAATTATATAAATATATTTCCATATATTTTTTTTTTAATTAAAATACACATTCAAAGAAGCATTTAAATCTTAATATAGTAAAGATATTGTTAATAATATTTATATTTTATATTTATTATATATTTTTATGTGGTTTTTCCGATAATTTGTTTTTCAAAATTTTAAATTATTGAAAACTTGATGAATTTTAACTTGATATATTAGTCTTCTTATATTTTCTAAGTAAACTGAGGAAAATATAGTAGATTTTAAACATTAAAAAAGGGAATGAATTTTAAAATGCACCAAGCAAGTAAAACATAAAATGAAATCCATAAAATTCGATCTATCCAAATTAATCTGAAAAACATCAGTTTATTAATTTATAAATATTTTTTAATTTAAATATTCGTTTCATTTTGGTACTTACTTTTTCATCATTATTTTCGCGTTCTTCGATTTTTTAAGATCTGTCTTGAACAAATATTTTTGACATCCAATCACTACATTTTTGAACGTTTCTTCTGCACTGACATTTTGAAAATCAAAATCAAAATCTTCTTTTTCTGAATCTGGTATGTATTTAAGTAAACCTAAGAAATGTTCATTCGCGAACACCCATGTCTGTAGAGTGAAATACGACAGAGCTATTGTTGCTGAAAATATTTTTTGTTGCAGTGTGACTAAGTTACTGAAACATAAACAAAAAATTGGACCGTTCAAAACTTTTCCCAAAAAACATTATAAAAGAAGAATTTAAAAATCATGTTTTTATTTTTTTATAAATATATGTATTTATTAGATTTCACATAAAAACAATACTCTATTTCAGCAGTTTTCGATATTTTTATATTCGCGTATCACTTACATATTTTGATATTGATCATTTACCATTTGAGCAAAAAACCTTTTTTTTCACTAATTTTTCTTTTTATTTTTTTTGTTATTAATATTTTTATTACACAATCGACAGAAAAACTATATTTATAATAAGTGATAATAAGTGTAAGTGAGGATACTGGTGGCTATTGAAGAAGTTTTTGATTGAATGGACAACAATGAAAGGTGATACTTTGGCATTTTTCCCTTTTCAATAATAAAATGTATACATTTTTTTTCATATATGGACTATGCTTGACTTGGAAAAAAAATAGAAGTGGTATTCTGATAACACACACATTTTGCGTCTCAACCTTATTGAAAACTGAACATAATCCTGTTCATCCCCTTATGATACACTCAAACATGTTACCACAAGCCAATGAATATTTCATAATTTGTTATACATACTTTCAAAGTTCTAACCATAAAATCAATATATAAATAGAGTTTGCGTGTTTTTTTGTCTAAAGAGTTACCTCTTTAGATAAAAAAAAAACACGCGTACCAATTTAAAATTAGTTTTAAATTCCAATAAATAGTAAAAAAAAGTACTAAACTTTAATGTAATAGCAATAGGTACGCGATTGTGTATATCAACAAAAATGATCATTATTTATGTTTCATTATCATGGTTTATTTTTTAATAAAAAATATTCACTTTTTGTAAAAACTTAAATGGAGCACAAATAATTCAGTTGGGGTACTCAGTTTCCCCGCGTATCTCCCAAATCAAGCGTGGTGTTTGGAGACTTATTAATAAAATATTATAATAATTAATAATTTATTAAAATGAATAATTATGAATACTTTAATGAGATGGTTGATAATGTATTGAATGATTAAGGATGTTAATATCAAATGTATTAAATAATATTTAACATTAATAATAACAATAATACACTGAAAATTATTTCAAACACTTTCATCACATATCATCTACGAGATTTTCGCATACCATTGATTGATACTAGAATATACTACTCTATCCAATCACGCTAAAAAATGCTTAAAATTACTAGCACAAAATATTATATAATATCATATATACATAATTTCAAATTGTAAAAATGTTTATTATGAATTTAAGAAAATAAATTATTGAGGAAATTTTAAATTATTACATTAATACTAAAAAACAAAATTAATAATTATGTTTATGTTTAAAACCATGTATAGAAAACGTCAATATATTGATTTGGTGAAAATTTCAAGTTGTTGCGGTTTTTCGTTTTTGAGTTAGAGCATTTTATAAATACCGATATGATTTGTCAGTCTAGAATATTATACATTATATTACATTTTAGATTCTGATCGGAGTGATGGAATCTATTGGTTTTACAATGATGTGTGTTTTTTTTTTATTTTTTTATTTTTTTATTTTTATTTTTATTTTTTTTTTTTTTGTGTCTGACGCCACCTTTTTTGGCAGTAAAAATGCTTCGATTTGCTTATGTAACAACTTTTCTGAAAGGAAAGGAAATCTAGTTGGTACTTTGGGGGGTCAAAAGTAAAACCAACTCTCTGTTGTCTCTCTCTGTGTCTAAAACGTATGCAGAAGCAACTAAAACTCATAATACTCCCACAGAAAATATATCCGGTATTTTGTACATATTTTGTACGTATTTTGTAAAGTATTTTGTATGAGTCAAATTTTTTTTATCACCGATTATAAAAAAAAAATGTAAAAAAATCGAATATTTTAAATGCCTTTAAGTGGCTTAAAAATCAATATAATATTTTGAAAAAAATATGACATAAAGGAAATGCCAATCTTAACAGCTGGTAAAAATTTAAAAAATCTGCGACTTATACTTTTTGAATTATAACAAATATTTAAAATCGTTTGAGAATAAATCGCTGTTTTATGCAATTTCGTAAATATTTAAATTTCAAACAGTCATAAAATTTTTTCCTCTATTTCCGGTATAAATTTTTTTAAAGATTTTTGAAGAGTAGCTTATAGATAACCTAGTGTTAATATTTTGAACCTTATGTATGAACAGAAAAAATTTTATGAATTTTTATCTACAAAATAACTTGCAAATTTTCGCAATTTTTACATATTTCGTATAAATTGGAACTTTGAGCACTTATAAAAAAAAATTGTGACTTACGATTTTAGATTATTTTTTATCAAATAAGGAACAACTTATAAGAAACCTTGTATTAAATTTTCAAGATTTTCTGGTCGGCCAAAAAAATTTTATCGTTATTTAAAAAAAAAAATTAAAAAAATTGAAAATTTCAATTGTCTATAAATAGCTCAATAAAAGTCAAAATACTTTGAAAATTTAACGGAGTATAGAGAACGCTAATCTAAACAGTTGGTGAAAATTTCAAGTATTTACATCGATTAGTTTTTGATTTATAGCAAAATAAAAATTTGATTTTGTCGAAAACTGGTTTTGCGTAAAAACTCCCGTTTTTCCCTTATTTTTTTTAGGGTTTTTCCCGTAGCATTTAAAAAATATTGAAAATTTTTTACTTTTGACTCCCAAAGTACCAACTAGATTCACTTTCCTTTCAGAAAAGTTGCTCTATAAGCAAATCGAAGCATTTTTACTGCCAAAAAAGGTGTCGTCAGACACAAAAAAAAATAAAAAAAACACACATCATTGTAAAACCAATAGATTCCATCACTCCGATCAGAATCTAAAATAAAAAAATAAAAAAAAAAAACACACATCATTGTAAAACCAATAGATTCCATATAATAATAATATAATAAAATCAAATTACAATTATTATTATAACTATTCTGCCATACATTTAATGAATATAGTTAAAGAAATTAAATAAAAAACATTGTACATTAAAATTATAGTTTAATTATTTCACACTTATTTTATTATTTCCAATGGTTATAGATGAAAATTTCATTAAATACGAACACTTGGTAAATAGAAAAAACTTTTTGTACAAAAAATGTTTTTAAACAAAATAATCTCATGAAGTATATAAAAAAATATATGGTTTCCATTTGAAAAAATGGAAGTTTTATTCCGCGTGCCAGGCTTTATTGTATGGTGCAGTAGGACACTAACTGTTTATTAGGAAAAATAAAATATGCAGTTGATTTAATGAATATCTGCACTTGAATACTTAACTGCACACTTGAGAAGTACAATAAAATTTACTCCAACGAAGTTATTTAAAATTAGACATGTATTATTTTATTACTTGAAATCATCGGTTTAGTTTATTATTCATATTTTATAATATTAATTTTTATAAATTATATAATTATAATATAAATATTTGCTAATTGTTATAATTACTATTATAAAGAATGATTTATAAAAATAGTAAATAACCTTTCTTGGACCACTAAAATATTCACTCCAATACAAGGTCATTGAGTTAAATTATTTAGTGGTATCTTAAATCATGATCGCATTGTATAAAATATCATTATAATTGCTTAGCTAAAATATCGATGTAGATAAAATCAAATTACATTAAAACGAAAATAAATAATAACTTTTATTTTCTGTTCGTGTAGACCAAAAAAAAAGAACAATGTGATTCCCAAACTTTGTTTGAGTTTCGTGTAAACCAAATAATGTATGCAAACCGAGGAAACCTATAAATTCTATGCCAAAAGCCATCCATCTTTCTCGGGACCGAAAAATCAGTCTGTATTATCCAGTAATCCGAATTCGTGTTGATGATGGAATACTATACAACGATAATAATAGCGATTTGAATTTATGGCATTGAAACTGATTATGATATTATATTTTATACCAATAGAGTTAGATGTATGTTCAATGTGAAATACCACTAATTAACACTAAGTATTTAAATAAAATATATGAAAAAATTATAATTAATTAAGAGTAGTATAACTGAAATTTATTATGAAAGAGATTTATGGTCAATTATAATGGAAAAAATCGTTTGTTAAATAAATATCACTTTAATTAGCACAATCAATTCCTACTTCTTTTAAAAGTATTTTGTATACGTTTTTTTTTAAAGTAAAACCATTGATTTTATAATAAAAAAATACAATTTTATTTATATTATTGATAACCTATTTTTATCAAGTTGAATTCCAGCAATTACAGTGACATCTAGAGGCTAGGTCCTCCTAGGCGCTGCCAATTTTAACAGTAGGTTTTTGTACATTGTAAAATAAAAAGCCGAACATTGTGCTTGGATTATTTCAGTTTAGATATAGATGATAGATATCGATTTATTATTTCTTCCGATAGTTATAAGAATAAATAAAATGTAATTCATTGTAATGGAAGTTTGTTAAACAATGCGTACTTATTTCAAAATAAATACGTAATAAGCAGATAATGTTTAACAGATCAATGCTTTATTTTCAACAATTGTGTTGTTTAAGATGCCTATACTTGTTTACTGAGGAACTATTCATTCTCGTTTTACTTTGATTAAAACTTTGAAATTGCGAAAAATATTCTGACATATTTATACAATAATAATTCGATTATTACTTGAAAAACCAAAATGTATTTTTTTTTTCATTGAAATATGAACAGTTAATAATGTCCGTAAAATAAATTGTAAGACGAGGAAAAATGTTTATCGTCGTTATTTGATATTTGTAAAAGTAATATTTCAAAGTTTATTACATTCGATTTTAAATGGATACTTATCAGAAGTATGATTGAGTTAGTTAATTAATCTAAGTTAATTTAGCAAGTAAAATATCAGTGTTTAGATACATTTTTCTATAATCGAGTATGTAAATGTATGATATTTCGCTGTTTAGTAATGCAAAATAACATTTAATTTAATTAATACTAAACTTATATTTTGGTGAATTTTTGGCAAGTGAATGATATTGACAGCAAAGGGCCTAAATAGCATGTAATGCTAAAAAAATAAAAATAAACAAATATTATATGTATAATCTTTGAGCGTTAAGAAGATGAGTAAGTACTCGATTCTAATCTATGTCGATTAGTTTCCAGTTTCAATTGCACCGTTTTGTGAAATTAATTAATTTGTAAAGCTATCCGATTTTATAGTAAGATTATATATTTTTTTAAATTAAATTTCTAGGTAATGGCATTCAGTTCTTTTTTGCCTTTTGCCTTTTTTCTTTATTCTTCAGTTTTTATGCCTGTAACTTTTATTCTTTCAACAGAATATTTTAAATCACTTACATTAAAAAAAATATTCAATTAATTTCAAGAAATAATAGGTTAAAAATTTACATAAAAACCGTTTGAAAATATTGTTTACGTAATGTATTTTTTCTATTTACTTTAATAATTAAAATATCTAATTTCATTCTACGAGTAATGTTCACTCGACCTTGTTTAACTATGAAATCAAAATCATAAAATAAATTTATATTAAATTGCACGCCTACCAGTCAAAATTAATTCGTTAACTTTAATAAGCCAACAATTTTATTTTATTATTTTTTTATAACTTGGCTGAAAAAAAAGTTCGATTGAAATTCTATGATGATAATAACAAAGAAATCTGAAATCTTGTTTGTAAAATGATAAGCTACTTATGTTATTATAGTATTAAAAAAATACATTTTTTTTGTTTTTTAAAAATAGTTTTTAAAGTTGTTAAACTGGTTTTCATTCACAGTTTTATATATTTTGTCAATGAGGTTCGTTTTAACTGTATTTATTACAAGAGTATATTATTTAATAATAAATATAATTATTTATCTGAAAAGAATATCGAAATTGAATTTTATCCATACAAGGTGTGTTTTCATACATGATTACCAGTAAGTTTCAGGTATAATTTATTTATTTTATTATTTTTGGTGAAGTATACATATTATATTTATAATTGAAATATCATTTTTATTGAATTATAAATAGAAATTCATTTGAAGTAACAATTTTAAAAGTAAATGTTTATTTTTTATCCTTAAACTCTTGAAATAGAGATTTACGTATCAATTGATGATGAAAACAGCTCATTTAATGAATAATTGCATTATATCATAAGAAATAAAAACAACATATTATATTCGTGTTATTTTGTTTAAATGAAACTACAAAATTGTATGATTCTCATTGAACACCTAACTGAAGTTCGATAATTACCTACTTAATATTATACAATCTTACACTCACTATAAATGTTTGAATTATGGTAATTTTCTTGAGTTAAAACTAAAATTTCATAAAGTATCTTAATGATATATGAATATTCAATAGATAGTTAAATTATACATACATCAGTTCATATGGCAATTATCGTATAAATAAGCTAATATATGGCTGTGATGTTCAAATTTAGTTTCAAAATAGAAATAATTATTAAGAAATAAAATAAGTGGCAATGATTTTGATAATTACTGACACATGAATATAAAATTCTATCAGGAAAAATATGTGGTTGGGCATTATTTTGGCTGCGATTTGCTTGCGCACAATCTACAATTTTTACCTGAAATAACGTAACTCGTTTGCGCACATGATAAAGTTAAATCAACAACTAGTTTGCGCACAATCGAATATTTTAATTTTAATTTTACCTGAAACTTTCCGCTGGTATTTCGTTTGATTATAAGTTATAACTATCTTTCAATATATCAGGCGATTATCACAGCGCAAATTTAGTCTAACGTGACAATTTTCAGTGAGCGGAACGTATTGTACGACTTAACATTTATAATTTTTATCGTGGATTTCGTATTAAGTGTAGTATTTGAATCGCGTCGTGGTAATAAATGTATAAGTATAAACAATTTTAAGTTTACAAAAACTCGGAGTACAGAAAACTTTGGCTTGTATTTTCGTTGTACGAAAAAAAAAAATGCAAAGCTATTTTAAAACAACAATGTACTCAAGTAATACGGTTTATAAATGATCACACTGATTATAACGAATACACAACAAATGAAATAAAAAAAAAGAGATGATTCGCAGCAGTGTAAAACGTAAGGCCGAGACAGAACTACACATACAACCAAATAGGATTATAAAACGAGAGCTTCAAGTAAATCAAGACAATAATTTACAACATAGTGATATTCATTTACTTCGAAATTCCATGTATGCCACTAGGAAAAAACATTATTCCGACTCTACCGAAAGATCATGATGAGGCTAAAAGTCAACTTAAGGAAAGTTGTCATAGTAGATATTATGTGCCTTTATTTTAAGGTACTTTTGTGAGCAATTTGTTAAATTTAAGATTAACTGTGGCCAAACGAGTGGTACTTATGTGCGGAAACTAGTTGTCTTTTTGGTATTTGTGCGCAAACCAGGACCGCCCATTATTTTTATGGAAGTAGATGATTTTTAAGAATATTAATATTCGTTGGGACCCGTCATTTAAATTAATAATCCGTTTCGTTACTAATTAGTATTTATATAACTTTCTTAATATTATCATAATTAATTGAAATGGTGTTATTGGTTTGCATCAAATATCATATAATTAACTTTAAATGAATCACCCAGTGTATAGGTATGATAGTGTATTGTTTTCAAAAAGATACTCGCATATACGAGTATAATAAACGTAGTAAAAATTCCGATAGTACCAAAATACAATATTACTATCAGCAACAGTGGCGGTCAAACGGGAGGGGATGAGGGGGATAGATGACCCCCATGACCTTTTTTTAAATAGGTATTTTTATTTCATGCATATTATGCATAATATAATATAGGTATTCATCTATTTTCTATATAAAAAAAAAAAAACATAAATAATCATCTATGGTGAATTTTTACAGTACATGTAGACCTTATGTCTAACGACTATATTTAGTATATTTTTATACATTGTGTCATTGTGACCATTGTGTATGTGGTTTAATAATTATTATTACTAATCTACTATATTGCTATAATCTTGACTCATATCTATGAATTAGGCTATTATTATTATTTATATTTATTATGTCGTTGTCTATACAAAATATACGGGGAAATTCATTCACCGATAATCAAGAATATTCGATACCAAGTAACAATGAATAGTATTCATTGAATACCCTCCTTTTCGTAGATACCGATATCGACTCGGGCCATACGTATTCGTATTTTCCAGCTCTCAGTTATTAGTTGGTCTTATAACATTAAAGTTTACATCACAAAGTATAATAATTGTTATTTTGTCATTCAACTTATTAGCTTTATTTGATTAGAAAATGGCTGAGTTCTTGGATTTCCATATTAAAATCAAACGGTTTAACAAAAGATAAACATACAGAGATAATTCAATTATAGGCGATGATGGTTCTATGGTCGATCCTGAGAAATATTTTCGAGTATCTATTTGTCTCCCTTACATCGACTGTTTTATAAATCAATTGGAAGAAAGATTTTTGGTTCACCGTAAAATTTTTGGAGGTTTGTTTCATAATTAATATACAATAGTAGAATAGGTACTTAAGTTATACTATTTTAAAAATCAAATAATCTATAAAATAAAACATAATTTAGTGTTATATTATTTCCAAAATTAAAGTATTGATTGTAAATTTAATTTAATGATATTTAACAATAACTTTTCAAGGCTTTCAATGTTTATTTTCAAACGATTATGAATCAGAAGATTTTAATGAGCTAGTACATTTTTACCTATCTACTGATACGCAAACAGTAAAAGCGGAATTGAGTTTATGGAAAACAAAACTTTCACGCGTAGGAAAATCTCCAAAAAATGGACTAGATGCAATTAAGTTATGTAATTATGGATTATTTCCAAATGTGTACACTTTATTACAAATATTTTGTACACTTCCGGTATCAACGGCAATACCAGAAAGAATGTTTTCATGTCTTACACGGCTGAAAACATATTTAAGAAATACATTGGTCGAGGTAAATATGCTGTACTTATTATACAGTCTCTAAGCTGGAATAAAATATTTGTATATTGGTATTTGGTTATTGGAACAAGTATTAAATTAATAGTTCAAACATAAAACACTAAAATATTAATTGAAACCAACTTTTTAGGTTTTTTCATTTCTTTATTAATTTAATTATACGAATGTATGAAATGTAAATTTTGTACTTAATGTTTAACATAATATATTATATTATTATATGAATTGTGTAATTATATTATTTTAGAGTCGTCTCAATGGTTTAGCCACTATGACTGTTCATCGTGGGGTTGTCAATATAACTGCAGACGAAGTACTGGACGAATTGGCAAAAAAAATACAGAAAATTAGATTTAATAATATAAATATCATTAATATAATATAATTTTCGTGTTTAAGAATAAAGATTTTTATAAATAGTGTTTGTTAAAAAATCAGTTACATTCCCCCCCCCCCCCATAACAAAATCATTTGACCGCCACTGATCAGCAATGTCCAATAAAAAAGTTTTTAATTCTAATTGATAATAAGGAATAAAAAACAATACATCTTTGAAAACTTATTCTATATAATATTGTTTTTATTTAAATAATGTATACTTACATACTATGTGGTTTTCCAATGATTTTCATCAAAAAAGTGATAAACAAAGCGGGCAAAACTTGTTGAATAATAGTAAGAGAAGTGTAAATGAATTTTGAACCCGTAACTAGTACCCTCGGTCGCCAAAAAACTTCATCAAATGGATACTTTATAAAATATTTCACTCCAAATTTCAATAACATATTGTTGGTCACAGATTTATCTGTGGACGAGCTGTTGTACACAGAAATCTTATTGTCCATCGACGAGCTAAATTAGAATGCTTCTATATAATAACTATTTAAATAGTGTACATATAAGAATATATAACCGTATTAACATGCGTCCTCAGATTGATATAATACGAATATAAATAAAATATAAAGCTTAACATTAAATATTTTTTTTTTAACAGGAACATATTTTAAATTATTGTTATTATTATTAATCCTTTGTTTTTTTTTTTTTTTAATTTATTTATATGAGACATTATTTATAAATTCCATTATTTTATTATCTTACATCAAATATCTCGTTGAAGTAAAAAAAAAAATTAACTGCACTATAAAAACAATTCCAACACAGTTATGAATCTTAACTGATATTCAGAATATGCTTCATATTTAACGTTGTAGTAATAAATATTTTCTTTTTTTAAGCTCTTAGTATAATAAGACCTATTCATTTTTCAACGGGCGAGTTTTATTAGATTATATATTATTAAAAACATGTATGTGTGTATGTGTATATGATATAGCTGTAACTATATGTTCTGGTTTTATATTATTTATGGAACTTAAATTATTTAAATTCATTTAATGCTTGTATAAAATTAACAAATACTTGTGCATCCCGCTGTGATAAGCGGCTACAATCATCGCTTTAATTGACAAATCAACAGCCATAAAATCCGGAGTCTTATTTTTATCAGCACACGTGACAAGTGCTATTCCTTTACCACATGCTGTCAGCATACCTATTGGCCCGTTTACATTATCTATCCATCCGACAATAGGTTCTTTGATCGTCGATATGACTGTAAAATAAACACAACACAATTAATGAAGTGCTTTAACTAGATTTTATTAAATAAAATAATAAACATACACAAGAAACTCTGAGTATTATATTAATAGTGCAATAGTTCAAGTATGGCTACATACATTTGAAATGCATACAAGGCGAGCTAACATGGTGTGTGATGTTTGCTGATGACATAGTTATGGTAAGACAAAATCTGGAAGAAGTTAAAAATAGGTTGGATGAATGGAGGTTAGCCCTTGAAGGGAAGGAATTGAGAATTAGTAGAAATAAAACGGAGTATATAGAATAAGACTGGAGAAATATATTAAAAAGTTGAGGTTAAGTTGTCATTATGAAAAGTCTTGAACTTTAAATATTCAGGAACATTTGTACATGAGGACGGGGCTTTGGCATGGATGTAAAACATAGGATTAAGTACGGTTGGATGAAATGGAGAGAAGTCGGGCTTACAATGCAATAAGAGAATTTCAATAAGGTAGAAAAGTACATTTTACAGGAGTGAGACTAACTATGCTACAGGAACAGTTTTAGTTATTTGCCTAGGGGGAGGGGCAATATTTTTTGTTAGGTAAATACTTTAAGTACAGTAAAATTAGTCAGCAAGTACCTATATATATATATAACAAAAATTAGTGTTTTAAATGTAGGTAATGAGTTATTATTTAGGTATTGTAAAAAATATCAGTGTATTTATGCCTATATTTTAAGTAAAACTGTGGTTCTGACTACACTTTCCTATCATGTTATCAATTTTTAATTTTTGTTATCAGACGATAATTAATTTGCACCAAAGTATTACTATATAAATACATAATAATAATAATATAATTTATACAAATTATGCATATGCATATTTACATAAATGAAAATATTTGACGAAATAAAGAGTAAAATATCTCGTATTGGAGGGGCATGGTCCCTATGCCCCCCCTAAAAGCCACCCCTGCTACGCTATATGGTTTGGAGTGTTAGGAGGTTGACAAGAGAATAAAACAGAGTATAAGTGTTGCGGAAATGAAAATGCTTAGATGGATGAGTGGAGTGACAAGATATGATAGAATAAGGAATGAAAATGTGTGAGGTAGTATTGGTGTAGCGTCGATAGTGGACAATATGAGAGAAAATAATAGTGAGATGGTTTGGACATGTGATGAGACGAGAAGAAACAAAATCAGTATGAGTAGTTATGGAGATGAACGTTATAGAGAAAAAAGGAAGAGAAAGACCAAAAAAAGATATGGTTGGATACAATTTAGAATGATATGAGGGTTTTTGATGTAAGCGTTTGGGATGTAAAAAATCGATATGAATTTTGGTTTAAGACAAGGGTGGCCGTCCTCAAATAGTTGGGAGAAAGGAGAAGAAAGAAGAAGAATTTTATCAACACTATAACGCTTCATTATTGTAGTTGAAGCTTTATCACTGAATCGCAAAATAAACATTTTAATTAAACAGATTACAGACAATTTACCTATTGATGGTCTAAATATAATCATTTGCATCTTATTATCGTTTTTTTTTACTTCTTCGCCAATTATATTCTCGGCCAATAACTTTGTAAAAGTATATGTATTTGGAAATGATCCTAAAAATCTATATAAACATTTAAAATTTAATCAATGTACATAGTTGTTTTTTTTCCATTATTACAATGTAATACAAACATAATTGAAATTATTAATGGATATTTTTGGGTTCTTTATTGAAAAATAAATACCTGACTTGTACGAGTATAGTACTGTATAGTGTATATATTATGTATATACTATACAGCGTATAACATTCCAAGGGGATTTATTTATTTTTTTCTGTTTATGAAAAGATTTTGACATATTATCATTATCGGAGATCCTACTGTATACGTATACAAAAGAAACGAAACATGAAATTACCATTAAAAGAAATATAAACGTGTACATACATATAAAGATCATAGACATAATAATTATTACATTTTAGTACTTAACGAAAAGTTTGATATTTATGTTGAAAGAGGATTTGAAAATATTCCGAGAATGAGTCAAAAATGTCAAAGGAAAAACTATTTATAGCTAAAATTATATCGTATATCAAAAGGTATTAATACCGATAGAAACTTTAATAACTGACAAAAAATATTTTTTATTTAAAGTAAAAATTAAACTATTTATGTATTCATTACTGCACTTACTTTGTTGAACACGTTTGGGATATTTTTGGATCTAAGTTTTCTGCGATTGAAATTGCATCTTGCCAACTGCATGGCGATTCATAAATTTTCTCTTCCACATAAACCCTGTTACAATTACAGTACGTTGTTGATACATGTAAAAACACCTGTAATATTGTCGTGTTATAAAATACAGCGTCATGAAATGTAGTTGCTCGATTAAAGTGTACTATTGATTAGTATGGCATTTATTTATTCAACTTAACATCATCATATTTTTAATTGCATTGAAATTAACAAATACTACCTATATACTCCCTACAAGCGTAATTGCCATACTCCCGAGAGGATTATGAACAATATTTTAATGATATTAATATTATTCACTGAACAAATAGTATAGGAGTGTGTTTTTAAAACAATATATAGTTATAGTTGTTGACCTCGAACATGAAATGTCAGATCGGATCAATAAAAAAATAACGTATTTTTATATGATGTTAGAAAATTTAGAAAGTTATGTGTTGCTTGTGTAGTATAGTAATTATAATATTTATATATTAATTCAATACTATCAACTTTGGCTCTGTTTAAGATAGATAAATCGTTTGTATTAAATAAAAAAAAAATAATAAACGCTATAAATAATTTGACTAGGACATTTTAAGAATCCTAAAATAAAGTATAGATATAATTAAATATTAAATTTATACATATTTACATAATATGTTAATATGTTAATATTATTATATTAATATTACTTTATAATAAAATGTATCTGATAATATCTATGCATACTTACCAAAATATTTTTCATTTGTCTTGCCAATCGTACAACTTCACGGGTTCCTCTAACATTTTTTATAATTGCTTCGTGCATGGGTTCGTTAAAACGAACTGTTGCAGCTACATGAAATACGATTGTTACATTTTCAACCAACATATTGTAATCGTCATCGTTTAATCCTAATCGGATTTTACCCAAGTCGCCTTTTACAGGTATGATTTTATTCTCAGCAACACCAGGGTTCTCCGTTTTTAACTTTTCAAACAGCTAGTGCAATAATAATCAATTATATCTTAAATCATTATTTTAAGGCGTTTTGATTAATGTTATTACGGTTATAGAAAATCACATTCAAGTTGGGAAGAATAAAATATTGAAATATATTACTCGTAAAATAACAATATTTTATACAAAATAAATTTTAAAATTTGTTTATTGCCTATATTTGGTTGTATTAAGTGTCAGAAATCAACAGTAAAATATAATTATTTATTCTATCACTTATCTTAACTGCATAGATATTCACAATTCGAAGTATATTTTACTTTTGTGCGATACTGATTCTTTAATAAAGTACCTAATGTAGATTATTATTATAATTTTTAATTAATCATTACCTAAATGAATTATTTAAATTATAAATAACTGTATAGTATAACAATTTAACTGAATTTAAACATTTTAAACATTATTTTATTGTTGAATATTAAGTTATAGGTACTTAAAACATAGTTGTGTCGTGCAAACACATAAAATTCCTTTTTTTACTTTTAACACAAGTATATTATTTTATGTACCTATATATGATTGAAATAAACTGTTTTATAATATAATATACAATTTTTCTTTAAGATTCTGAACGGAGTGATGGAATCTATTGGTTTTACAATGTTGTGTGTCTTTTTTTTATTTTTTTATTTTTGTGTCCGACGACACCTTTTTTGGCAGTAAAAATGCTTCAATTTGCTTAAGTAGCAACTTTTCTGAAAGGAAAATGAATGTAGATGGTACTTTGGCTATTCTAAAATCCAACTTTTCAATACTTTTTAAAAAAATCGAAAAAAACGATAAAAAAATTACGTAAAAACGGGAAATTTTACGCAAAATCACGTTTTTACAAATTACATTTTTCTAAAATGCTCTAACTCAAAAACCAAAAATCGCAACAACTTGAAATTTTCACCAAATTTTTATATTGACGTTTTCTATACATGGTTAAGATTTCAAAGTATTTTGACATATTTATAGACAATTTTAAATTTTCGATTTTTGTAAAATTTTTGTTTTTAAACATCTATAAAATTTAATTGGCAGACCGAAAACTCTTGAAAATTTAATACAAGATTTATAATAAGTTAAACTTATCGTAACTAAAAAATATCGGTGATCGGTTTACTCAAATTTTTTTTATAAGCCATTAATGCTCAAATTTGTATACAATGTGTAAAAATCACGATAATTTGCAAGTTATTTTGTTGATAAAAATTCATAACATTTTTTCTGTTCATACTTAAGGTTCAAAATTTTAACACTAGGTTATCTATAAGCTATTCTTAAAAAATCTTTAAAAAGATTTCTACCAGGCTTAGAGGAAAACATTTTATGACTGTTTGACATTCAAATATTTACGAAATTGCATATAATAGCGATTTATTCTCAAACGATTTTAAATATTTGTTATAATTCAAAAAGTATAAGTCGCAGATTTTTGAAATTTTTATCAACTATTGAAATTGGCATTTCCTTTATGTCATATTTTTTTCAAAATATTATATTGATTTTTAAGCCACTTATAGGCATTTAAAATATTCGATTTTTTTACATTTTTTTTTTATAATCGGTGATAAAAAAAATTTGGCTCGTACAAAATACTTTACAAAATACGTACAAAATACCGGATATATTTTCTGTGTGAGTATTATGAGTTTTAGTTGCTTCTGCATACGTTTTAGGCACAGAGTTGTTAAGATGGTCGGTAGTCTTGGTCTTTGAAGGTAATTTTTTTGAAAGATTTTTGAATGTTGGACAGCCCCTGAAATTTGCTGTGTGGTACATAGAACAGAGAGCCCATTTGGCAGGACTGGAGCGTTCATTAGTGCACTACTCGGAAAGGTGACCCTCTCCACATTTGACGCAGCGAGGAGAATGTTTGCAGTAATTGCGAATGTGATCGTACGATTGACATCTAAAGCATTGTGGTGGACCCGTTGACTTTGTGTGCCGTTTTTCAACTATTACCTAGGTGTTTAGTAACGACGTGATTTTATGAATATCCACATTATTTTCGTTCGGAGTGACCTCTATGAAAAATAACGGGAGGGGGCGTTTGAATTTGTCTATGACATTTTGCACCTGCACGACTGAATGCCCAAGTTCGGATAGAGCGGAAACGATATCGGTACTTGTGGTGGTGAAATGTAGATTTCTGATGGCAATCTTGTATGAGCGGTATGAGCGAGGTTGAAATCAATGAAATTCGGCGTCGGTTTCATTTAAATGTTTAGTGATTTTTTTGAAGTTGACTCACCCCAAAGGCTGAACAATGAGGAATTGCGACGAAGATTTACAGGTGAAGCCTTTTGGGCCGGTGAGATTTAATAATACATTGTTGAAAGATGCGTAGTTTTTGATGTTTTTGATATAGAGCGGAGGAGCCGGCAAGTCGTCTACTTGATCGATATCGGTGATAGGTGGTTCAATATGATCGTCGAAGAAACTATCGGATGGAGAGGTGGTTACTTTTAAGTCGGTGTCTTTGAGGTAGAGAGCGGCGTATCTATTTGGTGAAATAAATTTTTTGGTTTTTTTATCCTCGTGAATCGGTCACATGGATGAATTTGAAAGATTCCGTTTGGAAGTTTGACCAATGTTGTTCATTATGACGTTAATTGTTGGTATCGTACTATTGAATGTACTATAAAACTAACGAGCGTGATACAATGATAACGGTGCGTAAACGAAACGAATCTGCGTGTGGTCATGTTGAGCGATACGACCGAACTGACAATTTTTCTTATTTTTATTTAAAAATAAAATTTGCTTTACTTAATATTTGAACAGAAAATATTTTTCTAATATATTTAATTTACAAAAAAACGGATAAAAAAAAAAAATGTGGAAATACACACGGAGAATATTTATTTTAAAATCATAGTCATAAAATCTATCAATTGAGATACATATGAGCCCGTGGAAATAGGGAATATTTCCAAAAATTATGAAAAATTACAATGGAGCACAAACATACCATTTGGATATTATTCGTAAATATACAATTTTGAGTTAAAATTAATAAACTAGTTATTAACATGCTTCACTCTGAATATGCAAGAGCAACGATCGATAGTAAAATGCTTTAAATTTCAAAACAAAAAAATAAAATCGTCGTTAAACTCGCATATACGAGTTCACGAGGACAAATTAATAATTATGTACCTATGTCAGAAACATTATTTGTTCATAGTATTTTGCTTGGATTAGAATAAATTATACATAGATGAATAACTTTATGATATTATTCATATCATATACAACCAGTATTTACCTATAAACATAAGACCTTATTTTTTTTTTTTTTTACATATAATTTTATTTAAATGCTCATACCGGTAAATTCAACATATCATTGACTCTTGAGGTGACATCAGAGTCTTTATAATGTCTTATTAGAACGTAAATATTTTTGATGCCTGGACAAGACCGTAATAATTTTTCAATTAATACTTTTCCCATAAATCCGGTACCACCTGTTATGAAAATGTTTTGTCCCTCATAGAATTTTTTGATTCCCATTATCGACTGAAATCACACAATTTTTAATTTAATGAAATAAAATTGATTGCATTAAAAATATTAATTCTATAATTAGTATAACTATCAATAGTTTAAAGATGAATAAAATAATTAAGATTAATTACAATTAAATTATTTATAGGCAGATACTTAAGATTTATTATACCAAAAAATCAACGATTTCTTTTTTTTTTTTTTTTTGACAACATTTCATTAGGTTCAGAACCAATTACACATTTAATTTATTACTGTCGGTCTGTTACCTAGAAAAAGTTTTTTTTAAATCGAGTATTACTCTACGGTCATAGATACAAGTATATTTTCACTGGTTTATCGTTGTAATTCATAAGGTTTAATGTCTACTAAGTAAAAAAAAAAATCCCATTTAAATTCTTCGTTTTGTTTGGAATCTAAATTCAGAATATTATAAAATCTTCTGTAGAATTATTCAAGGTTTTTCAGTGGACACAATCATTAAATTAACATTATAATATGTTATTGTAAAAGAGTGAGTAAGATAGTTTTATGAGATCTGTTCGAAGCTGGTATTTTAATTAAAAAAGTAAGCGTTATATTCTTACAAAAAAATTATTTTTTAGGTAAATCATTTAGTATGTAGGAAAATCTATCTTTTTTGTGTAAAATATAATTAGTATACTTAGAAGTTCACAATCAATAAATAAAATATTAATACATTGATATATTTTTTAATTGTCCACCAAACAGATGGTCAGTTCACATACTAGTACTTAAAATAAGTTCAATTTCTGTGTAAGTATTATAAAAAAATATTAATTTAAAAATGTGATAAGATACTTAAACTTATTACTTAAACTTATACTTAAACGTCGATTTTTAGTATAAAGTATCTGTATACATATTGTATTGATTATAATACAAAAAAATTGGTGTAAATTAAAATTTTACCTTTTATCCAATAACAATCGGCGAATAAAATGAATAATGTACGGTAGCTAGTAAAAAAACTTGCAGGAGCACTCGACTTTTACCACGTCTTAACACGATAATAGATATTAATTAAGTTGTTAATAATATGATTGATGTTAAAAAAATATGATGAGTGCATGTATAATTATGAATGCTAATATTTGATGTTCCCTATTGTACACGATAATTAATTTCCTTATTTAAAATTCAAGTACCAACGCATTATATTTATATTTATTACCACAATATACCCATTTGACAACTGAAATAATTTACATTATTACATTATTATTATCTTTCAGAAGTATAGTTAGCATACGAGTCGGGAAAAAAAGTCATCGTCTAAATGCATAAAAATTGTACCTACTCGTGCTTAATGTATTATTCTACCTATATATCATAGTTCGATTTTTAAATTATTTTTTATTTCTTAATTGTTTAAAGGTTAATCGATTATAATAATTTATACACAAACTTCTCAAAGGAATATATAAATATACACAGTAATCGTTTTAATTGTTTAACACTTGTTTCTGTTATAATATTTATAGAAATATAAAATAACTAAATAGATAATAACTTTTTTCAGTCCAAACAATGAATTACACTTCAGATGATTTTTAAAAAATAACAATTGTTTTAATGACGTCCAAAAAACATATGATTATTCTATATTGTTTAATGCGAAAAATAAAGTATACACTTTGCAACTGTTAATTCGATTGATTACATGATTTTATAAACTATAATCAGAGTTTCCTCCTTATCCTATGAAATACTGTAATAACTCGTCGTAACCAATGTGTTGAAAAATAATAAATGTAAAATTTTTATTTTTTTGGAAAGTTATGTGTACTTTTTATTTAATTAACACACTGTGCTAACTGGGAATAAACTAAAGAAAATTTTGTTATCGATCTAATTCGTACGGAGGCACGTTAATCATTGATATTACTTATAAGTTCCTATATTTAATAATTCTACTTACGACCGAAGTAAATAAAAGTACGTATGTATGACATTTTAAGCTTATGTTTTACTTCAACATATATAAATATGATTGCTCATCCCATTTTTTGGTACCAATACCGATAAAAAATAAAGTGACTTTGTTAATAATAATAATAATAAAACAAGACAAACGCATTAAGAATGATAAGTTGTAGGTATATAATGTACAATAGTTTCTATTCCCAGGCACTCAAGTAGTTGGTCTTGTTTTCAACTAAATATTTCGTGAGGTTTGAACAAAATAATGTGTTATCTTAATGTGTAGGTAATATACGATATAGGCCGGATACTTTTTGTTGGATTTGAAAAAAAAAAAATAATGTTTATCTTGATGTGTTTCCTATACGCCGCCGTACAACAGTCTAGGTCGCCCGAAGAGATAAAATGAGACGAGAATATATTATCATAAATCAGTATAATGTGTACTTTTTTTGTTAGTCCAAACTATTATGTTTCCGAATAACGTTGTATGGTTTTTAAACTAAACAATATATTTTCTTATAGTAATAACATTTATAGCAAATAAAGGATATCGTAGTAGTTTCATATGTTTAGTGCATTGTGAAAGGGTGCAAAAAGTTTATACTTCAGGGAAGAAAATCTAAACGCATGTAAATAAGACAGCTATGATTTCTCAAAACGCATAAATATAGAAAAACTTCGTACACTTTTATTGAATAAAAATTATAGAACAAACAGCAATAGGTAGTATATTTTGTTCGCTAGGTATTACCTAACTTACAGTTCAAACAGTGTGTTTTATGTATTTATGTCACTCAAATACGCATCTAATATTTTAACGTATAATAATTTTTAACTGGCTATTCAAATAACACTCATATAAGGATAAGAATCGAGTAAAACAATGTTGTGAATGAGAAATAAACTAGAATATTGAAAAATAAATTGGGGAACCAAATTTTGGAAATAATTAAATACATTTTTAATAAATATAAAATCAACAAAATATTTACTATAGATAAATTACATTTAAAACATGTTTCAAGTTTCACTGAAAATTTAAACAATTTAAATTGAATTTACTAGATACAATAATTTTCAGTGTGTATGTATTCAAAAACTTTTTCTAAAAATCAACGTAACATGATAAAGGGTTAGAATATATATATACATTACTATGCATTTTTTGTTTATATATATATATATATATATATATAGATATATGTGTGAGTAGAAAAAAGATAGATATTTAAAATATTATTATTCTATTGATAAAAAATAAAACTTAACGTAATCAAAACCCGATTAATTTACGATTAATGAAGATTTTAATGATCACTAAATACGCTGATATTAGACCTAAATAGTCTAGACGTTTTTACATTAATTTAATTTTGCCTTAAAAGAAATATTTGATAAGTATGTGAATCATCGCTTTAATGATATATTTCTATAGTAGCATTAATTCTATAAAAATATAAACTCATCTCTTTATTTTCATGTAATAACACCATAACTTAAGAAATTCTATATGTATGAAAAAAAATCAGATTTAAAAGTTTTGAATTTATGAGATTTATTTGTCATACGTGTCCATAATACATAAGCGGTTCATTTAAAAATAAAACGTTTTAATCGATTATAAAAATTGAAATAAAAATAAAAATCTTGCAATCCTTTGAGATTTAATAGGTTGTTTGATCATTCAAAATAATAAAAAATATTATTATTTTAGATAGTTTTAAATAGTAAGTAATATTAAACGTCATA
Source organism: Sipha maydis (assembly GCA_034509805.1). Classification (NCBI taxonomy): domain Eukaryota; kingdom Metazoa; phylum Arthropoda; class Insecta; order Hemiptera; family Aphididae; genus Sipha; species Sipha maydis. The sequence goes on along the minus strand of JASXSY010001205.1, from coordinate 118,240 downwards.
AATGTAAATGCTTTTAAATTTGATTTAATTGGGAAATCATATTAATAATAATATGTATACAAAACGTAAATATAATCGATTAAGATTTTTTATCCACTTGTAGATTCATCCCATCTACATCCCAGAAAGTATAATTTTTTAAAAAAAAAAAAACTATTACAGTGAAAAAATACACTTTATTTTTATAAAACATGCTATGAAGAAAAAACTAAACTAATTTCTTGAAACATAGGATTGCCTCGACAAAATGCAAAGTATTTGAATACATTTTACACATATTTTCACTTTTTTTCAAATACAAGTTATAATCTTAAACATAAATAAGTATTTGTACATTTAAGTAATTAACAGTAAATATTTTATATTGAAATTTTAGTAGGTACTATACATAAATAATATACAAAATGAACGATATTTAAAATAATTAATAAGGGTATTAATTGAGAAACGAAGGACGTGGGGGTCACAACTAAATATAATTAAAAACATTAGATTTTACCTGTGCACTTTTCGAAATTTAAATTTGTGCACGTCAATAATTCTTCTAGTCTATGATCTATAAATTAATATAAATATAATATCAATAATAATATAGTACATATATATGGCTTAGAATATTTATTTAAGATACAGACAATTTAAATATTTTACTCTCTGAAAGAGTAATGAAGATCTTACGACAATCTGTTTTCAACAATATGACTATAGTAGGTATACTAAGAATTGATGGTATTCTATATTATTAAAATCGATTGAAAATAAAAAAGAGTATAATCAATTGCAATAAATAGCGGTTATATGGGGGGGAGGGGAAATATAAAATAACAATTAATTTTTGTGATGGCTACTTTTCAAAAAATAGTATAATTAAATACTGTACGTAAAATAATGGTTATGGACATCGGGCGCCTATATGGGTTTCACCACTCAACCCCCACTGCCCCTGCTATATGTACCAAACGACTATTCGATATTTATTCGGCTACTATATTATCTACCTCCACGAAGAATTTACCAAAACTGAGTTCTTTCCTACTGATCGGTAGCGAGCTCTGTCGTTCCCCAGTTAGTTGTGTGACAAGTGCCATTCGGTGTGTACCCGTCTTCCTTTCTTCAGGTATATGAATTAGCTCATCGTTCTTTTCTGTTTATTATTATTTTTTTTTTTTTAATCACTATTGCATTAAATAACTTCATGTTCTTTATTGATTGGGTGTTTTTGTTTTCTCAGTTCTTCGTTTTAAGACGATTTTGAAGACTTAACATCACCGAGAAGTAAATAGGGATTTACGTGAAGTAAGTACTTGTTTGTTTTTTTATTTTTTGTGAAAAACTGATCTATCGAGTATAAAATAAATGTTATTTGGAACTCTATAATGATCATTTTATTGGTATGAAATTAGCAAATATGCAATACTCAAATTTAATAATATCCATAGCCACTAAAATAATAATACTTTCACATGTTGATTGATTCGCTTCTCTTTATTACACTATTTTTCTACTTTGTACTTATTATTCATCTGTAAATACATGTATTATTCTAAGTTCGACTTAATATAAGATTAAATTCATTTAGAATTCAATACATATTATTATTATTTCAAGCATCTATATCAATAATACTTGTAATAATAATATATTCGTACTTTTTTTTTTTTAATCTAAAAATATTAATATTTTTTTTGTATAGATTTGAGGAACTGCTCTATAATCGTTATTATTAAATTTTCTGATATACTATGTAAATATAATTTTTTTGATATTTTATTCTTTGAAGATGTTATAAGTAAAGAAAACGATTTTTGTTATATTCTTATAATGCATATATGATACTGTATATATTGTAATATTATATACTATAATATAGTATATAATATATTAGTATATAGTATAATATACATATATATGTATATGCTGTAATATTGTGTGCTGTTTACTATAACTTTTGTGAAAACAATTCAGTATCTTGGCTGAAATTACAAAGGGATGCGTTTAATATGTTTATTTTTCATTAGTGTGCATGTATTCAACGACGTTTCACGTACATTTATTTTTTTGTTTTTGATAAAAAATGGTTTTTTTTTGTGAGACTTTCATGTAAACTTCTGTTGGTTTTCTATTTCAGAAAGGAATATGTTTGATTTATATAACAAATATATCAATGTAAGATTTTTTTTTCATAAACTTTCTTTAAAACGTATTAAAATATGAATGTTATTATTTATAATTAAGTGTGAATAACGTAATAATAATTAATTGATTTTTGTTAATAAAATATTTATTCGTGTTTTATTTTCTTATAATTCAAGTTTTTTTTTATAAATTCTTTTGAAATTAGATCAAACGTCAGTAATAATATAAAATCATAACTTTTTCAACTAAGACAATATTTCACGAAAGTAATTATTGTAGGCTTAAATATAATAATACTAAACTAAGACTAAAGCATTTGATTTCCAAATCTATAAATTAATATTTAATTTTAATTTCAATACCCGAACAAAAAAATCCTAGATCCACTATTTCCATGTAAAATCTAAAATCACCAAAAATCTAAAAAATTATCAAAATACTATAATTTTAGCACTTTGAAATAACAACTTTCTAAAATTGCATACGACGGGAATCCGTTTTAGAAAAACAAAATAATATTAACGATATTATATATTGACAGTAATTTGAACCGATCGTTTAAAATAATGGGTTTGAGTTAGCATATTTAGGATTGTTAAACGAATATTTTATTTTCTATTCCTTTCGGTTAGTTAATAATGAATTTGTAGAGGTGCAATCGAGAAACGAAAACGTATACTTCATGTCATAGTAAACGGTCAAAAAATGTACAAAAGCCTCTTGCAAATGATTCGGCCTAGGCTTTTCCGAGACACGGCGATTGGTCGAAAATTGCGATAGCGCGACAACAACGATCGGTACAACTACGTGAAACCAACATTGGAAATACCATAGGCACTCGGGTGAACTCGAAACGCTTTAAACGACTCCGTTTTAACCGCTCATTCGAACTAGGAACCATTTCGCCACATGGGCGCCCATATGTAACTTTTCAGGGGGGGGGAAATAAAAAAAATTCTTAAATTCATGGTAAAGAAATGTTTAATACCTTTTTAAGTATTAAATAGCTTTTTAAATACTTCTCAGGACACAATATTTTCAATGGTATTTTAAATACTTATTTGTACTGAATACTTTGTTTTTTTCGAACATTTTATTTGTATTTAAATATTTGGTTGGAAAAATAACCAGAAGGTTTGTGAAAACCAGGTTTCTAAAAATATATATTCAATTACAACATTTCCTTTTGTATTATTAGATAGGTAACTGTTAATATCAGATACAATATCTGCCTTAATGGTTATACGGATACGAGAATAAGATATATTTTCCCACTAATTACCATATAGCTGTGTAAGCCTGCATCGTTTTTATTTATTAATTCAAAAACTTGTGTAGTCGTGTTTTTGTACAATACCCACTGGCTACTACAATGTGGGGAGATGGTAATTTGCGCCAATTGTATGACTTGTAATTTGCGCCACCAATAGGTAAATTTAAGCGCGTATGTAATTTGCGCCAAAATATAAAAATTAAATATGTATTTTGCGCCACATCTAAAAATTAGTTTTGGTAATTTGCGCCACAACAGAAAACAAAATGGAACATGTAATCTGCACCACACTTTCAACTTTAACTGTAGGAATTTACCAGCAGATAAATTTAACCGATAACATATCGGAAATGCGATAATACCAACGCGTTCCATGTTTCTACTAATAATAATAAGTACAGGCAAAATCGAATAGGTACGTCTAATATAATAAAAATTATCAATTATCATAATATCAAGTAATATTGATCAGCTGTATCTTGATATTTCAATTAGTCCGATATTAATCGCGTGTGCGTTCATATTTTTTATTTCACATTTCAAAACTATATTAATGTATAAACAGTGTTCGGAATAGAAAACTAATAATTTATCTAGATAAAGATAGTTATACTAAATTTTATCTAGATAAAGATAAAAATAAGTACATTTTTATCTAGATAAATATGAGATAATTTCATGTTTGATTTTGAAAATATTCAGGATACTACAGCCTACAGATATTAGGTAAAAAATTCATAATTAAAAACATTTTAAAATAAATATCATTTTTTTAACTCATTTTCAAACATTAATAAACATAAAATATAAAATAATTTTTTTTGAAATAAACTTCTTAAGAAAATGACAAATCATTCTCTAACTTAATAATAAAAAAAAACCTTAGATTTGAAAAATAAAATAACAATATATTTCTGTCTTTTTTTTTTTAACAAATTTCAAACATTTTGAAAATAACTTATAATATAAAGAGTTAATATTTTTAAAATAAACTTCATAAGAATATTGTCATCTTGTCAGTTATTATCTGTGTAATAGGTATATGATGTACAGAAAAATGTAAAAATGAAAATATAAAAACATTTTAAATTTTCAAATTTTATTTTTATTCCATTTAAATAAATTATCTAGATTGGTACTCATAGATAATAAGATTTTTATCTGGATGAAGATAAAGATAACTGATTATAAATTTATCTAGATAACTTATCTAGATACATTTATCTAGATATTTCCCTACACTGTGTATAAATAATAAATATATTAAATTATTTACTAATTTTAAAGTGGCTCAAATTAAAATTTTAAAAAGCGGCGCAAATTACATATATATATTTTTTTTTTGGGGTTGTATTTGGCGCAAATTACATACGCCCACAATGCGTCTGTCTGCCTGTCCGATGAAAGTGCAGTTTTAAGTTTTTACGGTGTTAAAATCCAGTCAAGTATAATTTAGTAGTTACACGAATAATAATTATCAGAAACCTACTATTAGACTCGTATCTGAGTAGTATTTGTAATACTGCGCAAGCAAAGTATTCGAATGGTATCTTGAATACTTGGAAAATAAATGTACGCTGAGTGTTCACACGAACGCTTTTTAAACGTGTTCTTCGCAGCGCTGATGATGTTTGCTTCGCCGGCGCGTCGCGTCGATCGTTGTCGTGCGTCCTCCGGACAAGAGCTGCGAAACGATCGGCGTGTCATGTATGTGTGTGATTGTTACAGCGAACATGGCTGGTAAGTACGGCAAAGGAAGCGGCGGCGGCGGCGACGGCGCCGGCGGCAGAGGAGGCGACGGCGGCCGGACGGAAAAGTTCTCGCTGCCCGGGCCGCGCGCGCCCCTCTACCCGCTGTGCACGCCGGCACAGATCAGACACGCGGAGCTGAGCGAGCTGCGCACGGACGACAGGGTTTGGGCGGCGTACGAGCGGGGCTGGTTCGACCTGATGACCTCGTACATGAGCTCGCAGCTGATGCAGGGCGAGATGCCGGCCGTGTACTGCAACGCGCCGCTGTCCGTGTACCCGGCCGGCGGAGTCGACGACAATCGCTGCCCGCGGCACTCGCCCGGCGGCCCCGGTCCGCTGTCCGCGACCGGGCCCTGCCGCGGCGAGTGTCACGGCAGCCGCGGCCAGTGCTGCTGCAAGTGCGAGCGGGCCAAACGGTCCGACGATCGGCCGCTGGCCAAACGGTCCGCCGGTCAGCCGCAGGCGTCACAGCCGCCCGCGGGATACCCGCGCCCCGCGGCCTTGGTCCTCAGCACGTACCCACTTCCCGCGGCCCCGGCGCCTCCCGTGAGCTATCGCCCCGCGACCCCGGCCCCCCGCAAAGGAGGCCCGCGTCAGCGGAGCGAGATCGTCATACAGGCTACCGGCAGCTCGCCCGACGCCGTCGACGGCGGGTCGAAGGCCAAACAACCCGTTGTCAAGATAAAGATCGTGTCTCCGGATTCAACCGAGATCGAGTTCAAGAAATCCACTACGGAATCCAAGCAAGGAGAACCGTCGGAATCCGATACCGAATCTTCTGTCGAATCCTATTCCGACAGCGATTCCGAGTAAACGTACTTAAAGGGCGACCGTGTTTTTAAATACGTCGTTCTGAAAAAAAAAAAAAAATACATTTATTTATCCTTTTTTTATCAGTATTTAACACGATGCGTCTTACGTATACAAATCATTGATCCTTAGTAGAATTGATTTCATTTTATCAACACGATTATTTTCACAGCAGAAATATATTGAAATTTCTCACGACTTCAGCGGGACTGGAGATCTCTGGAGATCTCGAATTTTTGTTTTTTTTTGTTTTGAAGTCGTGCAAATTAATTTGACTCATTTTTGAACTTCATTTCTCGACACCAGTTTTTAGATTTTATTTGATTATGACTTCTTATGAATCCTAATGACTTACACCTTGTGGATTTGTATTCACTTAAGATTTATTAAATTTATTTAAATGTTTTTTATCCATCGCAAACACTTGGTGTTTGATATCATTTAATATTTCAATAAAAAAATTAAAAATATTGCAATGAATTATAGACTACTTTTTTTTATAAATCACAGCCAAATCGGAGCGCTAGTTATTTTAAATATTTTTAGGCAATTGATTCTATGAATTATAATTAATCTTTGAGATTTTTCACTAAAAATAACCATGTTAAAAAAAAGGAAAATAATTGTAATGCATTTATAATAGCTAATTAATGAATACAAGACAAAAAAACATGTTAAACCTTTTTATTTACCAAACAGTTTAATATAAAAATTTCTAGATAAGCGATGTGTCAATAATTTATTTTATTTATCCAATTGGAATTTAATATATAAAGGTACATCAATTGAACTAAAAATTGGCAGTGTTTTCGAAAAAACTATTTGTGTTATGAAAATTGTTTGTCTTTTTTTATTAAGGACCATTGATTTTATACCAAAAGCCTTGAATTATATTATTATTTTATAAACCTTGGTGTTTCATAATGTAACTTAATCAAATTATTTTATTATTATTATTCATATTCCTCTATTGTTCACACATGAAAACATTTTGAATGCATAAAAAATATTTTAATATTTATATTATAAGCATATTATATTATCTATTTATATGTTACAATACATAATTCAATAATTACATTACCAAGAATTGTTTTCATTCCGCATGTATTTTTTAAAAGATGTATATATGTCAACATAATTGAATTTCAAATTATTCTTTAAAAAAAAATCGGTAAATAAGGCAATAATATTAAGACATACAATAATTTTCTTGAAGCTTTACATCAGTGTATAAGCTTTACGAGTGATGGACATCGAATGATGAAAATGCCATATTTCGTACAATAATAAATTATGTGAATTATTATTCCATTGAATAATTGTATACAGAAAAATCTGTATCAAAAATGAAAACATTTGGTTTGTTATGTAAAATATTATCGATTTATCATAATGTGTGAAATCTAGTTCAGCGGAAACACATTAGATATTTTTAAAACCATTTCTGACTTTTCTAAGAAAAATATCTATAAATTATTCCACCTTCTCAAACGATGGACACAATATGTTGGATATAATAATTTCTATGGATTTTAGATGTTTATAGTAAAATTTTTAAAAGATTCGTAAAACGCAATCAGTTCAAATATAATTTATAACTAAGTACATAATTTGTTGCCGGCTGAAAACATACGATTTTTGTAAATGTTATTTTTCACTTTTATTCTATTTAAATTTAAATGTATTAATTGTTGACATTTAATTTTCTTATAATTTTTCAGATCTGTTATATACCCATGTCATTAAAAAATTGTAATTCATATCCACATTTTTCTATTTGCAATGAAAAAAAAAAAAACTATTTAATTATAACCTATTAATAACAGAATAACTTCATCGAATGAATTAATAAATTAACTTCACAAATAAAACGAAAGAATTAGCAATACTTTATAATAGTATATAAATTGGTATCAGAAAAATGGTTTGAGAAAATATGCTGAACTATTTGATTTTTGTTTAACGATGAAAGAACAACAAGTGAAATTTTATAATTATTAATTATTAATAACCACATAATTTTTCATATGATATTATTTTAATCGACTATCAAATCTAAAATGTATTTATTGTCTCTATTAATTAATGATAATGTCGTCTATAATTTTTAAACTAAGAGGTATTTTATGTTTTTATTAGGCACGTGTTGATAATTTTAAGTAATTCAAAAATCAATGCAATAACTATAGAATAAAACAATTTTAATTATTTGATTGATTTTAATAAGTTAATTTTGTCCGAGAAATGTAGGTATTTATATTTTCAATGTTATTAATTAATATTTAATTAAGAACTTATAAGTTTGTTTAAAACCAATTTAAAGTTTTGCGTCGTATAAAGTAATTTGTTTATAGTTTTAAACAAAATATATAAAGAAACTTGACTGCTGAGGTTAAAAGTTTTAAATTATATTTATATTTAAAAAATAACAGAAAATTTGAATTTCACATGTTTAGTATTGATCTAAAATGTATTTAATTTTATTTCTGCTTACAAATACATGTTGAAATTAATGTTTACAATGCATCATAATTGATTTCCTGAGCTCATTATTTAAATGTAATAGTTTGTTTAACGTATGTAGTATACTCTAGTAAAATTATAATTAATATATTTTACTGGGTTTTTTTTTACAAACACTGTTTTTATGTGTTCAAAGTAAAATTTAAAAAAAATACAGAACCGACTTTGATCACATTTTTGGAAATGAATTAGTAGTTACCAAAACGCAGTCGGAAAATAATAATTATTTTGATAAAATGTGATACAATTTTTGTATTGTTTTCTATGTTATCGAAATATATAGATATACACATATTTATGACTACTGCGTCAATAGTACTGGTACACCGGTATTAAGTACAGAAGAACAAAATAGTAATACATTTGAATTATATAATAATGTCAACTCAACAGACAACAATTCATGTTAAGCACCACTAGTTGATCTTAAATTACTTTCTAAAGGCTATACAGAAATATATATATATATAGTTTTAATATATATATATATATATATATATTATTTTTATTTTAATTGCTATTTGTGTAAACAAAAATGTTAATACTTATTAGTATTATTACCCTCGAGAAAGATATAATAGTGATATATTTGAGATTAAGGGTAAGTAATTAATATGTACATAATTTTTATTTTTTATTTTTTAATTTTTAATTTATTTCATTAATATAAAAAAAAAAAAAATCGTATTTTCTTTGATATCTCATGATTTTACATCAATTACTTTATTTAAAATATTTTTTTTCAATTCTAAGTTACTTATTATTGATCTTTTTTATATTTATTTACATTTTATTTAATAATAATTAATAATATTAATTTGTTATTGATTCTGAAAATAATATAACCAATAATATACATATATCTATACATTGTGGCAAACCCGTGCATCCTTACCGTCATAAATTGAAACTTTATCATTGTTTCTGGGAAGGATACTTTTCTGGAAGAACTCTTGGAAAGCAAATTACAAGATATGTAAAACTATTGATTCAAATCGGCAATATATATATGAAGTAGTTCCAGTTTCATAAACATTACCTTATATGGAGCTACATCATCATTATAAGCTGAAATACATCAACTGCAGAAAGTCAACGGAACATCTTAATATTATCAACTAATATGAGTCAAATAATAAATTTTCTATGTTTACACTAATTATTAAAATCCCTACATATTTTTATTAAATTTGCCATTTTACGACAACATTTATTCAATAATAATTATTCTATCAAAACTATATTGTAAATTTACTGATTTTGGCAACTACTAAAATTAAAATTATATTTTATTAATAATTATGATATACATTTGCACTACTTGAAAATAAATCATTTATCATCAGCATAAATATGAAATAAATTAAAACTTTATAATTTATTTATTTATATAAATATAGGACATATAATATATTATATATATACATATTATGTCCTAGGCTTTATAAAAAATTAACTGTTACGATAGGCCTTTTTAGAAACTCAAATTTAAAATGTTGCACTCGGTTTTGTGATAATGCAAAGTATTAGTTTATTTACGTATTATAATTATTTTACAATTTTTTAAATTAAAATTACGTTAAAGCATGTTTAAATAACATAATTTGATTTATCACTGAAATTTGGATAAACTTGTTCTTCATGAGCATTTAAATAATAGTTTCAGTAGTAAATTAATATATTTATAACTTTGTTTAATTTTTTAATTTATTAAAATTAAAGTATTTAATATATAATATTATCTCATAACAATAAACGTCAATAAACAATAATCGTCGGAAATTTGTTGAGTTACAGATATGGTAGAATTTGATAATTCAGATATGGTCCACCAAGAGAAAACCTATGTAAGTTAATTTTAAACAATTATATATTTTTTTATTCTTTAATTTAAAAAAATATAATTAATGATAATAATTATAACATTCGAGATTTTAGTATATCAAATACCTAACTAATCATTGAATAAAATAATAACGTGTAATCATTTAAAATTGTTTTCGATTATACGATGATAACATTATTACTATATTTATTATAATGGATCATTAATATTCAACGATAATATATATATAAATAATTTACTCATACATATAGACACCGAGAAGATTTCATTTTATTAAATTAAATTTAAATAAGATCAAAAACCAAAATATAAGTCTTATACGTCCTAGTGTAATGATATAATTCCCCACAACAATTTTCAGAAAGTAAAAAAACGCCAAGCTCTAAATTAAAACTATTATATTCTTGCAACGAAAAAAAAACTTGTCCAAAAACTGTACTGATATCTAACTTTGTAAATCAAACTTTTAATTTACGAGATACTTTTACTATTTCTCTAAATTTCTCTCTTTTCTCCTTAGTTATAAATATTATATTTGTACCTGTTTTGTTTTCTGTTTGATTTATACATGTAATTATTTAAAATACATTTAAAAGGCAAACAACAATATTTAAATCAGCCACCAAGTATTGGATAGTGATATTATTATCATTATCATTATGTCTATCAAGATAAATTTCTCTAAGACTCGGTGAATCCTCTATCGAAGAATACTTACTTGCGAAATATGTTATAGTAGGTGTATTTATTTTTTTTTTGCATTACAATTTTTTGAACGAAATAAAATGATGCACGGTTGTAAAACGTACGGAGATATACACGCGAACAAACCATGAAGTAAAATAACGAAATAAACAAAAGAGTAAGTGCAATGGTCGTCGGTTAAAACATATACCATGCGTATTTTTTATTTATTTTTTTGTTTTATTATAATATTACAGATACAGAATTAATAGTCGTTGTTTATTAACGAACGTAGTGGGGGTCACCGTCAGTCATCATCATAGGCGTGCGCAGACTTTAATTGCAGATGCAGCATATAAAATTAAACAGTCCATTTTTAACAATCGGCCAAATTATTGTTGAACAGTTAAAATGATTGATCATATTATATATAGGCTGTGTTATTGTTACCAAAGTGGCTATAAGAGTGTAATTATTTTTTTTTCAACAATTGACAAATGTAAACATACTTCCTAACATTTACGCATTGCTTTTGAAAACATCAATTTACAATTACCATCAGACATTATTAGTTGTGTAACATAAAATCATAGAATAATTAGTCAATTTATTTATTTATTTTTCTTAATCAAATAAAAATTACTTATGATTTATATTAAATTATTATATAATGAATTGGCCTAACCAATCAATCGGCCCAAAAAATGTGGCAGATGCAGCACATGAACCTCCTGCTGACCAGTGCGCTCGTCTATGGTCATCGATACTAAATGTATATATATATATATATATATATATATATATATATTTTCATGAAAATAGACGAAAACTCCTGATTTGATGTTTATAGTATAAACTTTATACTACACCTACCTATACAGGGCCGTCCCTAAGGCAGGGCGAACGGGGCCCTCGCCCCGGGCCCCGCGTTCTCACCACAGTTGGACAGGATTTATTATATTAAGTTTAATTATATGATATGTTGCGTTATGAATTTATTTACTTATTCATATTGTTGTAAATGCAGGGTGCTAAATTTGTGAAGTCTATTTGCGCAAATTTGAGTTTCAAAATGCAACTGATGCGTGATAATGACATTTTCGATATTTAAGGCCCCGCAATTTCACTCTGTCCCAAGCCCCGCAAATCATCAGGACGGCCCTGTACCTATACATATGGTTTACGAAAATTGCGCAGCGGCGAAGTCGTTTTTCCCAGGCAATCTTTGACCGATAATAATATTATCTTCATAGATTTTTGACGGCGACATACGTCAATGTAGACAGACGCGACAAGCTTGATGTTATTTTTGTCTACAAATCGCGAAATTCCGACCGACGATAATTGCTATCGTGTATTTGATAAAGCCTTCACAATATATCTAGATGCATTTGTTATGTTAATTTCGGTCTTGACACGTATATATTATATTATTACATTTTATTATTTTTATGCTGCGGCATCATTTTCGTCGTCATCATGAGTTTTATATAAATAAAATTACAAAATAATTAATGAATAATCCAATGTGATCACACACTGCAGTCGGCAATTCGGCATATTATCACGTATTATTCTAATATTATAATATAAATACAAAATATACATGTACATATAAAGTATAGGTAGTAATAAGAAATAATCATTAAGACTATAATAGGATTTTAAAATTATGTTAAAATAAATGTTATAAATATTTGTTGGCATAATCAAAAATTAAGTCTAAGTGAGAAATGTTTTTACAATTATAAAATGTTGGTAGTACATACACAATAGCTAGAAATTGTATAGTTATAGGGACTATTTAGTATATTTACTAGAATGACTAGGATCTTGTCATACATCCATTAATTACACCAGAGAAGAGGTAATAGAAGAGGTAATCACCATTTAAGGAGGCATTTCGGGAGGCATTTTTGGGCAATTTTTTAGTTTTTTTTTAATTTTTCTTCTATTGTTCCCTAATCACCGCCAATAAAAATCTGTATAAAAATTTTTGTCAATTTTCATAAATTAATTTTTTCTCTATCTTGATTGAATGTTTTTTCATTTTTTCGTCCAATCACCTACTTTTACACCATTAGAAATGAGGGTAAGGGTTAGTTCAGAATGTTCATTCTTGTCTTATCTGAAAGCTGTGGGTATATGTATAAACAATTCATAAAAATATTTGCATTCATATTGCCCCTCCGGCCGTCGTGAATGCCACTTAACCCCATTTGGTTGCGCAGAGTGTTGTACGGTCGACCGTTATTCCATTGCTGGCGCGACGCGCTTTTTCTTTTTTTATGCTTGGCTTGCAGGTCAACCGACTTGCTTAATAATATCGTATCATATCATTATTTTATAGTATAGCGTACAATAAATTGTATAGTAATTTTTCTTACTAAATCTAATTTACCTTTCACAGAGCATAGCATAAACATTCTAATTTTTGAGGAAAGTTTTTTATTCCCGTGAATATTATTTTTAAATAAAAATTGTCCATACAACTTTTTATAATACATGTGCTTTTACTTAAACCTATATATTGCAATCAGTAGGTAAACATCACTTACTTTAAATTTTGTCCGTAATATTTTATAGTTTTTGTATTTATTAATAATGAAGATAAATAATTTTAAAATAAATTTTTAGTATTTTCACATATATTGCAGCAGATAATTTGATTTCGGAGCCTGTTGTAATTATCCGTGAAATATTTATAATTGTATTGTAATATTGTATTGTCTTATACAGCTTTGAAAGTAGAACTATTTTAATGATTCATCAAATATAATAAAAAAATATTATATTATTATCTACTATAAATATAGATAGAGGAAAGGCAATGAATTTTTATTTTCTTATTAAGTAAATCATAATGGTTCAAACCAGAGCTTTTTGTTTGGTACGTGTATTAATATATAAGTGTACACTTATCCACTTCCTTAAATAATTAAATTATATTAATACCTATTAATTCTATCTAATTTAATTAAATATATTTTTAAAGTTGATATATACGTGTATAATAAATGTATTTACCCATATATTACAATTAAACGTGTCCAAAAGTTTTTATACAATTTATTTTTATGAATTTATAACAATATTATAATATTATAACTATGATATTATCGTCAAGCAATTTTGATGTAGGTATATGTATATTTTTATCGAGGTATTGTGTCTTTTGTTATCAAACGAATATTTATATTTACAGATATAGGTGAACTTATGTGGAATGGCGGAAAAAAATTTAAGTTAATACATAAAGTTTTAATCGATGACTCGTTACTCTCGAAGTAACTTTAAAGAATACTAAATTATAAATATTAAATCGCAAAAATTATATACATTTTCGTAAATGCAACGTTTTTAACTGCTGGAAATTTAATAACGCCTAAAAGAACACTGTTTGGTGCCAGAAAATGTCAACATGTTAGTATATTTGTATCAAAACCGTCAATTATTGTTATAGAACATTATCTGATATTCATTTCAACAGATTCTGTTTAATCGTTTATTATATTCTGATTTTGTTAAATTTTTTAGTAATATTTTTTCTTTATTATGAACTTTTTATAATTTACAAAAAAAAGGCCATCATTTCATTTCAGTTATTATGCATTATATCGTTGAAAAAAATTATATCTTTTATTATTTAGTTAATTATATAAAATTAAAAGTTAAATATTATGAAAGTGTTTATAATTGATATTTGTACGAATGTATTTACTAATTTGTGAAAAAAATTGTATTGATCATATTTTTCGAAAATGATATTTTGTCTTACATGTAAATCGTTGTCAGTGGCGCGTCGAAACTAAACAATTTAGGTAGGATATGTGCTCATAAAAGGATAAGACCTGACCCACGATTGGATTTAGAGCTTAATAATATTTGCATTACATGAAAAATATTATTATGTAAATAAGACATGTGAATTAATCTACCAATTAGTGTTTACTAACAAGTTAATTATCAACCATGTTTTTTTATATAATTCACCATAATTTATGACTTGTTGATTCAAACACTGGAGACTGGAGCAACTCACCCAACATTGGAATATTATTAGATAGAGCAGATACCTTACCTGAATATAGGGTTCGACGCCACTGATTGTTCTTTGATTACTTTATTTAAATTATTTGTACGAATAAATTATTTTTTATATGGTGGTGAAATTAAATTTAGTGAATATCGAAATGTTAATTATTTTAATCACAAAACAATTTTTATTATTACTAATTAATAAATCTTAAATATATTTAATATATTTATAAAATTACATAATACATGCCAAAATTGTATTTTTTTTTTATACGAATATATTATGCATATAAATAGTATAATTATATTCGTATAAAAAAAAAAAAAAATAATAATAATAATAATAATAATAAAAATTTAAAATAAAATAAAATTGTAGTAGATATTATGTTCTGATTTTCCTTAAACAACAATAAAGAATTTCCAAACCCCTGTGCCACTTAAAAAGTTACTTATCACGTAATTACATGGACTCTAAATACACGTGTACTCGTGTATTTTAACAAACCAAACTTTTAGCACACTTTCCATAAACCACATATGTACGTGTTTTAAGATACACATTAAATAGAAACCCTAAACCTTTAAATCTGCGAATATCCATTATTAAGAAATGGAACTAAAAAGAGGAAGACTGAGATTCATCCCCGAGCGTATAAATATAAAAGGTACACTTTTCGTAGTTTATAGTCTACTGTTGAATACTAGTTTTATATTTTTTAACTTTGTTACTGACAATGTATTTAAAACTAAATAAGTTTGATTCTTATTATAAGAAAAAAATTGTAGGGAAGGGTAATTGATCTTTGATCTTTGATAAGGAGTAATTTTAACATTTTCTGCTGGCGTAAAAACTCACGTCTGCTCTCTATCTCTTTTTATTAAAAATACCCGCAAATAATTACGAAGAAGTAACTTGTATACTTATACTGGTCATACATTTACATTAACTACAATTAAAATATACATATTGTGATGGTATAATACAAATAATATGTATGCTGTATGGAACTTTTAAATTTAAAACCAATGTACCATTACTCTAAAAAAAAACTATTCTGATAGAAAGAGTTTGGGTATAACAAGTTATAAATTAAATAAAGATGAATGTTACAGTAGTAGAATTAAGTTTCTTAACAAGGTAGATTAAACTTATAATGTTCTAACTTTTGAAAAAAAGAACATATAGGTAGGTAAGAGTATTATATTAAAATATTGTTTTATCCTCCGTGTTTTATAATCAACTTGAATTTGAAAATAATCAAAAGTTTCAAGTGCCTATAAACAGCACAAATGTCATCAAAATATTTATATATGTATTCAGTAATTGAGTCAATTTGATTAACATTTATAGAATAAAAAACAAATAAGTAATATCTTATAGTCGAAATTCGTTGAAATACCCAATTTTGTCAACAATACATTTTGTAATTTTTATACAACTTTTTACAACTTTCCGATGAATGAATGTAAAAATATGAATTTTAAACTACAGAAATGTGATAGATTCTCATCATTCTGTTAAGTTTAGTATTTAAACAATCATACATTTTTATTTTTTTATTTAAAAATAAATTCAATTTTTTTCATTAATTAGTAAAATATATGTATGTATAAAACATTGTATATAATTTTCTATACTATTTGTAAAATCAAATTAATTTTATCGACAGCTTGAAAAACAAAATATAAAAAAATATGAAATTTTCAAATATCTATAAATAACTTAAGAAAATCTTTTGTTAATTATACCATTTATAGCGAAAATTATATAAGCATTCACTATATATTTCATGTCTTAATAATTATCAATGTTTGAATTATGATGGAAACAATAATTAAAGTACGTCAAAAATTAATTGTCATAAATGTTATAGTATTTTTGTAATTTTTTATCAATTTTCACAATTATTAAGAAAACTGTTAATAATGCACCACAAATCGACCTCAAATTAATAACTAGACAAAAATTCTTATCAGAAACCTCCAATGATTGCGACGAGATCGTAGTCATTTTTCTGGTCGAAATCACACACACAGACAAAAAAAAAATGCATTTAAAAAATCAATGTATTCTTTGTTTCATATCAAATCTAACATGTTGAAGGTATTTATATAAACGATGTCAATGATTATAATATTTCATAAAATAAACCACTCTAAGATAATAAATAAGGCCTGGATTTTATTTATCAGAAACTAGTAATTATAATTTCAGTATTGCACTAAAAAATACTGAAAATTGTGTTTGAAAATTAAAAGTTGTATTAAAAAATAACGTTTAGCTATAATTCATAAAACTTTATTTATTTTATAAAATTTTTAAACTCTAAAAAATAAAAACAATAGAGTACTTGAAAAAATGTTTTACATTGAATTATAAAGGTTTTTTAAATTTTCAAACTTAAATTTTCTTTATTTTCATAACAACGGAAAAACTTGACATCATTTTCGGAATATTCACAAAAAAATAAAAGAACACGATCACACAAAATGCACGGCCTCGATGAAAAATAGATTGTCATATAATCAAGTTTTACAAATTATATTGAAATATTAAATATAAACTTGTCTATATGGATTGTAATTACGACAAATCCAATAATCCTAATAGGAAACGACTGATACGACTTTAAAAATAATCAAACTTTCGTGAAGACCTGAGGCAGAACTAAATATGATTGAAGGCGGGATTTTCTACGGGCCTTGTCATCAAAGATGCCTCGCAGTAAAATGCTGTACTTTTTAATGAAATGTCAGTTCAAATAAATAAAATCATGGACTATTCAAACAATACTACTTATATGTATACTGATTAATGATTATTGATCGCATTTTATTGAATACGAATTATCCGATACCAATACGATGATATTTAGATTGCTATTTATAAATATGAAAAATACATTATTATAATGATATGTCCTTAGTATTATTTCTCTAACTTGTTAACGGGAGTTACTTATTACATACATTACCGGTTACTGTAATAAAAACCAAAAAAATATTCTTAATACTAAAATTAATTAAAAATTATCAAAGACGCATCATGTCTTAAACGTCACTAACTGGTCTTACGATGATTTCGATACAAAACGAGCGTACTAAAAAATGTAATTTAACGTTGTAATTGAAGACTTTTGCTTAAGATCATAGGAAAAAAAAAATGTTCATTGCAAATACAAAACTATTATTATTGATATTGTAATAACAATTCAATAAATAATAAATTTACTATGAATATTTAATTATTTTTTTATTGTATACAAATAAATAGTCCAATGTTTAGAAAGTTGGATTACAGATATAATAAGGCCTGCAAAAAAATACATATCCACGAGGCTCAATGGTCGTAGTTCCGACATTGACAACAACTAAATATACAATAATGTCAATATACAATAAATAATGCAAACAATATATATCAATAAATTATACATTTCAAACTTGAACAATGTTATGGATATTTTACATAAAATAGTTAAAATTGTTTTATAAATGATTAAATTCAACAAAATTGTACCTAATAAAAATGAAAATTGTTTGGAAATTGTGAAAAATTGCACTTTTTAACATATTAGATTTTAATTCCTAATGACACGCAACGCATTTATAATCTACTTAGCAATAAATTGAAGCAGTAGAAGAAAAGTTGCAAATATAAAAACATCCACGCATTAGTAATAAATAAGGCAGAGGACTTATAGCTCTAAAAATGCACTAAATATGGAAGCACTTTTACACTTAAAAATCCTGTAATATGCACTTATATTTTTTTTAAGTGATTTATTTAAAACAATTTATAAATCATTTAAATTTGCGTAACCTTAAATCGTTTTTTAGATCCTTCGTTAAAGTTACAATAATTACAGTACCTATACTGTAAGTATACTATCCTATATTGTATTTTAGGACTGTAACGTTAGTCGAAAATACATAGACACCAAATTCCGATAAATTACTCTGTTAATAGTCGACTGCTAAAAGACATTAACTTTCGGCATTTTAATATTAAAACATCACAGAAAGATGAAAATCTGACATAAATTACGAGTAGTCCCCACATACGGAGATGGTAAAATTAAGATAAAATGACTACAATTTTAAATAATTAACGAACAGCGATTGATAAAATTCAGTACAATGGTATTTTTTGATATTATTTATACGTTCTGTCGGAAATTTTGTGATGTAGAAAACGTTCTGTTTATAAATGAAAATTGGTGACCTTTGAGACGTATTTCTAGGAAAACCTGCGTCTGCAAACAGTCATCAACCATATTATATGATTACAATTTAAAATTATTTTTAGTTCAACATTATTGTGATTGTATGTTATTTAAAATAAAAACATAGACGGAAAAATGTTGGTAAAATGATAATTTATTTAAAATATGCATCTACAAAGAAGCAATATGCCCTAAAAACAAAAAGTACTCAAATGTGCATTTATATGCAAAATAAATTTTCAAGACTAGCTTTATAGAAGCATGAAACGTACTTGTTTCGTATTCTGCTATTTTTGCGATTGTGCAAAACAAATATGCAAATGCTACAAGTCCTCTGCCCTAGTAATAAATAATGATTTGTACAATTATATACGATTTTTTTATCCTCAACAAATAAAAATAAAACTTTTTTCTTCAGTCAACACTAAATACTACTGTAATGATCCGCGTTTCTATGTGTTCAGCTGCGGGAGTAGGAGGGAATGGGGAATACGTCTTTAATTTATATTAATTGGGAACTCGTCGTTAATTTATATTAATTCTAAACTATACCACTACGTCAAAAATATTAAATTTTACTTATTGAACTGTACAGGAACAAATCAAAGTTAATTTTGATGTAACTACAATTGAGCATTTTTTATGACTTTACTATAACCGACCTGGGACAGATATTGGTAATCATCAATGATTTTATATAAGGCAACTACGTACTCGTATCTGTATTATCTGGATAACATTTTTTCTCCCTAACACCTTTGTCGAGTCAAAAAAAACATCATGTTAGCATTACTGCTGTTACATAAATACGAGTAAAGTGAGTAGATTATTTTTTTTGAGAAATTATTATTTTCGTTACGAGATCGTGGATATATCACGAAGGTACACTTTGCCCACGAATCGTAACGAAAAAAAATTAACAGACGTTCAATATTCGTAGGACACAACGTATTTACGTTACCTCAGACGGCAGACCGACTTTTCGAGAACAGTACATTGTAAAAAGTCCTGAGTTTCGGGGGCGTCGAATCTATATTAAATATCTAATTAAGTTCTGAATATGTGCATCGCCATTACTACTGTATAATACAATTTAACGCGCCTAATCCGTATTGTGATGTGCAATGATTGTAATTTGTGTAGGTAGTCGTAGGTATGTAATAGTTTACGTGAAATCGTCATAAACGTCACAAATAATCCAAATAATATATATACTTATTATTACTCGCTAATTTATAATATGCCATCACGTAAATTACGCGACTGATATCAATATTATTTAATATTAATGTTGAATTACAGTAATATAATGCATTATGAAAATTAACTGACACAGAAAGCAAATGAAACGCACTAATAAATACATCTTTTGACACGCGTTTTTCAGCTGATGTCCAGAACATCGATGTACACCGGGCACGGAAGTTTTAATCAGCGACGTAATAACTACAATTGTAAAATGTTCCGTGCCACAATCACGTCAAAAATTACGATTTTTCCGGCCGCCGCTGCCGACTCGTTATCACATATCGGTCGCGGCGATATCGCAGTCATTATTACTACCATTACTCCCACAGTACTACTTGTACCACGGGCTTAGGGCAACAATCGACAACACAGTTACTGTAGTAACAGCTACGGTCCGATGTACGCTTGTACCGCAGTCGGTTAGTGCTACGACGACAGCCGGCCACTTCCCGAACGATTACGGCGACGACAACGTCAATATTGCAGCCCCCGTCAACGAGTGCGATAAATGTTTGTTATCGCTGTTCGCTCGTTGTCAACGCGAATGAACGATTTGGGAGGTTTTATTTTTTATTGTTTATTTTTTTTTTTCACACTCTTGTTATTCGCGTTTTTCAAGCACCACGTTATGCGTCCAGTTTCGTACATGTAGGCACGGGAACGTGGTCGGCAATCGGCGTGTACCCGCGCGTGCGGTGAACAGTGGGCATTCGTTGTCGTGTCGCCCGACCACGGACACCGAGAACACAGATCGGTGCCGTTGTCGCTTCTCACAGCCGCCGCCCACCGTTTGGCCGTCGGTAGTCGCCGGTAGCAAGGCGGAAAACGGCGAAAACGTCGGCCTCGCTTGTGCGTGTACCGCGGCCACCGACCGTCATGGCTCACAGGCGACCGGTCGGCGGTACGTCGTCGTCCGTCACGTACAACGAGAACGCTATCAGACTGCTGGAATCGCTGCAGAACGATTTCAAATGCCTGTCCATGGAGACGAAGAAGAAGTATCCGCAGATCAAAGAGGTGCGTTCCGTTGTCATCTCGGGCGGTCTATTCACTGAGTGTTTATTTTTGATTTACTGTGGTCACTTTATTTTATTGATTTTTTCATGTTCTTATGTGTGTTTGCAGGCATCTGAAGAGGCCATCGTCAAGTTAAGGAATTCGGCAGCTGTCGCGGCCGATCACTTACTACAGCAGCAACAACCTCACCATCATCATCATCATGAAATCTATTATGTCGTCAATCAGATACTTTATCCTGTGGTCCAAGGGTGTGAGACCAAGGAGCCAAAAATCGTTAAGGTATACATATAACAATAGGACACATTGGTGCCTTGCTATCTGATGCTTAAATTGGTATTACTTTTCAATGTATTATTTCTTGCTGTCTATAGATGTGTCTTGGAACAATACAAAAACTTATCACCCACCGGGCTGTTGATCAAAAAGGTGCACGTTACATCACTGATACTCTATGGATGTTAATGGAATCTGGTACTGAGCATGTCAAAGTATTGCAGAGTGTCACGCTGTTATTGACAACTGATTGTGTTGTGCGTGGTGAAACATTGGCTCGGGTAATTATAACTATCATATATATTTACTTTGTGATTCATTATTGGTGATCATAATGTTTTAAAATGATTTTTTTTTTTTTTTTCATAACTGTGCTTTATAGAATTTGGTGTTGTGTTTTCGACTTCATTTTACCAAAGATTCTCAGGCTGTTATAAATACAGCAGGTGCTACTGTACGTCAACTTGTAGCTCTAGTATTTGAACGTGTTATGCAAGAAGATGAACAACAAGAGCAACAACTCAAAGATCATAATGTAGGAAGTGGTAATGATAACAATGAATATAATACCCAACAGCAACGGAACGGAGCTGATATATCTATATCATCTCAAGATCAACGACAACAGCAAATTAGTAGAGCCCAACAATTATCTTCCCATCATTATCATCAATACAATGGTAGTAATGTGAGTGGCAGTGATATCGCCAGTGCAGTAGGTGCATTGGGTCCGTGCGCTGCAGATGCATTTCTTATGTTCCAGGTATTATAATATGTTCAACAACATTTAATTTTAACTTTATATACAAATATATATTAATATTATCTTATTTTATTTTATTTTAGGATCTTGTGCGATTGGTCAATACTGACCGTCCTTATTGGCTAGTGGGTATGACAGAAATGACCCGTACATTTGGTCTGGAATTGTTGGAGTCTGTTTTGTCTGATTTTCAACCTGTATTTTTCAAAGTAAATAGTTATTACTAGGGTTCGGATTTGAAGGCAAATGCCTTTCTTTTATTAATCATAATAGAAAAATAATTTTTATACAAAAATGTATTTCATTTAATTTCTTAGACGATGGACCTTTTTTTTTTTT
Source organism: Sipha maydis (assembly GCA_034509805.1). Classification (NCBI taxonomy): domain Eukaryota; kingdom Metazoa; phylum Arthropoda; class Insecta; order Hemiptera; family Aphididae; genus Sipha; species Sipha maydis. The sequence goes on along the minus strand of JASXSY010001205.1, from coordinate 95,304 downwards.
TGCCTTTTTTTGCCTTTTTACTTATAAATGCCTTTTTGCCTTTTTTTGACCTTTTGTACTTATAAATGCCTATTTTGTGTTTAATTTTTCAGTTGATTTTATAATTTTATACACAGCTTGCGTATTATCGCTACAATTAGGTTTTATTATTCGCAATATTTATCAATAAAGCTTATTAAAATACATGGTAGTCAATTTTTTTTTTAATACCTATTTGTTTATTTTGCATTAAAGTAACTGGTACAACTCAAGTAAGTTAATATTTAAAATTTTTTTTAACTAATTCTTAGGACAAACCTGGTTAAAGAAAAAGGTACCTAATCTATTTATACAAAATAGCATAAACTTAATGTAGTTTAGTATTCATGCTCATTTTTAATTTTTATTTTTCTCAAAATGTATGCATTTGAAAGTGTTTACAAAATGTTCACTATTTTATTTTGTAGTATATTTATGAATTGCTTTTTTATATAAATTGCCTTTTTTTGCCTTTTTTTACATTTTAAATGCTTTTTTTATTGATTATATTGCCTTTAAATCCGAACCCTAGTTATTACGTTCATTTTATTAATTTTTGTTGTATGTAAGATATATCTATGTGTCAATGTATTCGTTTGTAGGGTAAATACGATTTTTATAGAATTTTTAATATACATAACAAAGCATTCAATTAAATTTTTAATTGTTATATAGTAGTCTTAACTAGTTTTCTGTAATTTTTAACTAATGCCATTCCAAATTGATATAGTTTTTGTATAAAAATAAATAAGTGTAGCCTAGAGTATTAAGATATGTAATATGTCGCGGTTTTTTGAATTTGTGTTTTATTTGACATTGAATTTTTAATTGGAAACCAGTCGAAAATACTCATATTTTGAATCCAGGATACACATTTTATTTATTTATTTCAACACTTAAATTATTTATATATGATTAAACCATTTACTATTTTTATTTTTATTTTATTGTATTATTAGATAATTACATTTTAAATAATAAAATGTGAACACTTTATCTAATGATTTTGACCTAATTTTGGTATTTTTATTTTCACATATTCAAATATTGATTCAAATAGCTTATAAATAGTTTTAACTGTAATAATTACCATTAATTTCATTAGAGTCTATTAATTACCATTTTGCTTACTTATATCATATATGTTACTTTCTTTTATTTATTATTTTAAATTATCTTATGAATAAATATAATAATAATTTTAAATGTGCAATTTTTGTTCTAAAAAATAATTAGCTATCAACAATTACACTATAGTATTATAATTTTATTGATTTTTATTTTCATCCAAAGTTGAGACTTCTAATTACTTAATCGTTCAATATTTAATTATACATACAGTTTATATATTGACTATTTTGATTGTATATTTTCATAATATCATACAAAAATATTCATGTATCATATAAATAATATACATTTTTGAAGAAGTCTAAATGAATTGATGATTGCAGAGACGTTAATAGTCAATTCTTGAAAAACTTTTGGATAATTTAAAAATAAATACTTATAAAAACACATAATAAAATAAATACAAATTTACAAATTTTACACTTAGCGCATAGAAACACATAGCTAGTATACTTTCTTACTAATATTTCAATTTCATTAAATAAGTGACTTCTGCAATCATTGATTCAAATATTTATACATACGTTTTATATTTATTTTATTAGTGTTAAATAATCTTAAAACTTTATTTATTAATAATATTTAATTTATACCAACAGGTTTTTAATTATGTACATTATTAATTTTCAGCATTCAGAGTTTGGGTTCCTATTAAAAGAGCGTGTATGTGCATTAGTTATTAAGTTATTTTCGCCTAATATCAAACATCACAGTGGTAGTAATATTGCTGGCAGGAGAAATACCATCACCAACACTGGAACTGGTGTTTCGTCTGGCTCAGGCAGTAATAATTCTTCAGTTATGATGATGGGAGTTACTGGTGGAACTGGTAGTCCTACATTAAATAACCGTGGTGATGACAGACCACATTACGCTATTACAGTTCGACTATTGCGTCTCGTATCCATATTGGTTCGCAAATACCATAAACTTTTGGTATGTATAATAAAACAATGATTTAAAATGTATTGATTTTTTACCAGTTTATTTATGATACTTTTTGACAAAACCTATGTAATATATATTTTATTAAGACTATTGAAGTAATCATAAAATTTAAAGAAAATTAATAAAGAGTGCATTTTAGTATAATAAAATAAATAGTTTATAATCATACTCCATGCTTAGCATTTATTTATTTATTTCTATGTATAAACTATTTATTTTTATATTAATTTACAAATATTAACCATTTACTCATTTATATTTTATTTTTTATTATTTTATTAATACATTTTTTCATGAATATTATATAGATTACTGAGTGCGAGATATTTTTATCATTAATTGTCAAGTTTTTGGATGCTGACAAACCAGCATGGCAACGTTCAGTTGCCCTGGAAGTGTTGCACCGGTTAGTGGTTGAACCTGGTCTGTTGGCCGCATTTTGTGCATGCTATGATCTCAAGGTACATAGTACCAAAATATTTCGAGACATCATCGACTCACTAGCTAGTTATGTACAATCGCTATTCAATCCTTCAATGATGGTATCTGGAAGTGGGTCTATGAACAATGCATCGATGATGGGTTTGTATTTTATTGGATGTTTTGTATTTTTTTTTTAACTAATAACAATTTGTCTTCACAGCAGCAACAGCAAATGCAGTTCTTCAAGGACAGTCTTCAACTGTATTGACTGGCATGCCAGTCGGACCAGGAGTTTCTCCCCAACCAGGGTTTTATAGTCGCAATGGTGTATGGCTACCAGTAGTGATTCAACTACCAACAGGTCAAGCTAAATCTATCTAGTAAGTATAATAATATTTAAGTATATTTTATTTATTATATTAAATCTATAGTATCATTGTATATAATATTTTAATAACTTTACTTGATTGTCTGTCAATAATCAATAAATATTTTATAAAGTATATTACTTTATTTAAAAACAATTTTGTTTTTTCTAATAAATAGCTTAGAAATGAATGACAAACATGACGAACCACCACAGATAGCTGATGGTTATGGTATTTCTGTAGCATATGCATGCTTGGTTGATGCTGTTCGTGCTATTCAGATTGAAGTACGCCCTGATATACATCAACCTGTCGCATCTTTGCAATCTTCGACTACTATACTATCATCTAGTGGGGATGACGATACTTATGGTTATCGTCAACAGACTGATAGCACTGATCAAAATACCTCTATCAAAGATAATAGTGATGATAGCGAAGAGCAAAAAACATCAGGTACCAAGAGATCACCATTACATGAACAAATAATTAACAGTAGTTGGTGTGGACTACTAACGACGTTTTGCCCATTAATTGAATCATGGTAAGTTAAATTTTTCATACAGAATAACTTAGTAATATAATTATATAATATTCTGTTTATGATATAATTAACTATATTATAATTTATATTATTTTAGCACTGATGAAGGTATTACAGAAAACATGTTAAAAGCTATGCAAGCATACATTGGTTTATGTGGTCAACTGGATATGCGAGGGCCACGTGATGCTTTTATCACGGCTGTATGTCGTGCATGCTTACCACCTCATTACAACCTTACTGTATTTAGTGGAGTAGGTAATAATTGTTGTACAAGTCAACAGCTTTCAACACCAGTTCAGTATACCACTTCTTCAACAATGTATGATGATCATCATCATCACCAACAATACAACTCAGCCACTAGTAATTCGTATGGTTCAGAATCTACTGATTATAAACAGCAACAAGTTGTAGTTGCTGTAGGTACACCATTAGCTACTCCGTCATCAGTACTGCAGGCTATGTCATCATCAACATCAGGTGAGACTTAAACTACTACTTTCCATACTTCAAAACTGATGTGTTATTCTATTTTGGTACTATTTCATAAAGAAAATAGTTTTATTTATTTAAAAGTATATGTATGTTTGTAGGTACTTCATTGCTGAACCATGGACCTGTGATGCTTACTGCCAAAAATCTACAGTGCATGCGTGCTTTATTAGTACTTGCACACTGCCATGGCTCTATTCTAGGTTCTTCATGGCACTTAGTGTTAACTACTTTACAGGTAATTTAGACTATGATTTAAATGGTTTAATTATGTATTAAATGTGTGCATATTTTTTTGTTGTGTAAATTTAATTCAAAAATGTTAATTATAAATTATTGATTTTTGTTTGTAGCATCTTGTTTGGATACTAGGACTTAAACCATCAACAGGTGGCAGTCTTAAGGCTGGAAATAGTGGTGCTACATCAGTATCAAATAGACACTCTGGAGTTTCTAACTCTGGTACTACGTCTGATGGCACTGTTGTAGGTTCATTATCGTCATCTTCTGCAGCTGTAGCAACAACTTCATCATCAAATGTAGCAGTCATTACTACAGCTGTTATGGCAGCAGACCTGCCTGTTTTATCTACAATGCTCAGCCGACTTTTTGAATCTAGCCGATATCTAGATGATGTAGCTCTCCATCATTTAATTGATGCTCTTTGCAAATTATCACATGAAGCAATGGAGTTAGCCTATTGCAATCGAGTAATTTTGTTTGAAAATTTATTGTTACGAATATACATGTCTGATTCTTATGATCAAACTATGATTTATCTGTACATAATTTAACAAATTGTATTTCATGTGTAGGAACCATCACTGTTCGCAGTCGCTAAACTGTTAGAAACCGGATTAGTTAATCTCTCTAGAATAGATATTTTGTGGAGACCTGTGACAAACCACATGTTAGATGTGTGCCAACATCCACATATAAGAATGCGTGAATGGGGTGTTGAAGCCATTACATACTTAGTTAAAGCAGCTTTGCAATACAAGTATCAACCGCCATTAAAAGATAATCAAGTTAGTATTGATGTTGTTTAAACATTTTTTAATAATTTTTTATCATTGCCAAAAGAAAATTCTCATAAATATGTATCTTATGTTGAAGAAAAAATTAATTTGCTATTACATTCAAGTAATTATTCAAATTTCCGTATTTACTCTCTTTTATAGATTTTTGATTATATTCATGAAATATTTATAAAAGTAAAAATTATTAGAGAGTTGTATTTTTTTGTATTTTCTTCTATTAATTGATTATTTATATTTTTAATTTTAATTACAGAAACTACAGACATTGTTACTCAGTCCATTAGCACAGTTGTCATTAAATATGCATGGTGATGTCAGGCAACGACAATTAGAGTGTGTGTTGCAAGTACTGCATGGTTCAGGTGAAACATTATCTCATGGTTGGCCATTGGTTTTGAACATACTTGGAGCTGTATCGGACCGTCATGGGTACTATATTATTTAATTATTTTTATATTAATTATTTAGTATAAATTATTAATATTATATTTTATTATATATTATATTATAATTATATTATGTATAAATTATATTTTATATAATACATATTTTTATATTATTGGTGACAGTTGGTTAAATATTAAAATTTCAAATACTTTTATCATTTTTCAGAGAAAACCTTATAAGAATAGCATTCCAGTGTTTGCAACTGGTGGTTACTGACTTTTTACCACTGATGCCCTGCAAATGTTTACCATTGTGTCTAGAAACTACAGCTAAGTTTGGCATGCAGACACGTGAACTGAACATATCATTGACAGCAGTTGGACTTATGGTATTTATTCTTTTTTGATAAACATACTAATTAATTGAAATAGGTAAAATAAATTTAAAAGATAAATAAAATATTTTGGTAATCCTAGACTTGTATAAAATATTTATAATTCAATAAATTTTAATTTTTAATTGAAAAGTTTAGTTAATCATTTATAATTATTTAAAATTATAATATTTATTAACATATTATCAATACCCAGAAAGTTTTTATGTGTTATCTGTTAAATACCTAACTATTAAACATAAATTATTATTCTGATATAAAAAAAAATTGAGTTAATATTTTTCTTTTGTAATCTAATTATTCTTATATTTATCCCAGGATTGAAATTTAATTATTTTTTTTTTTATGGAAATGTATATTATATTAAGAAATGATCTTTGAAACAATTATTAAAAAATAATCGTATTTACTTTGCATTTTATGTTTTTTCAGTGGAACGTAGCTGATTATTTCAACCAAAACAAAGATAAACTTCTTTGCAACAATAGTAGTGACAACAATAAACAAAAAGAAACTCGAAGTACTAATGGCGAAGAAACTACTGAAAGTAATGTTGAATTATCGGAGTCAGAGAAGACCTTAACTGATGCGCAAGAATTATTGTATCCCGATTTTCCTGGTGTCATCACATTAGCGGAAATGTCAGAATTTGATAAACTGTGGATGTGTTTGTTTACCAAATTGGGTAAGTATACTTAATATATATAATTTGATCTTAATTTATTTCAACGTTCTGTGTACATTTTAGGTGAACTGTGTATCGATCCTAGAGCTCCTGTTAGGAAGTCTGCTGGACAAACATTGTTCTCTACAATTTCGGCCCACGCCAATTTGTTGACACCATCATCATGGAATGCAGTTCTTTGGCAGGTAATAAAATGTCTATAAGTTTTTTCCATTTTTCCACAGCAATATAATATTTTGCAATATGATTGTAATTATGTTATAGGTTTTATTTCCATTAATGAATAAAGTACAGATGCTCTGTGAGTCAGCCAGTGATTCAACGTGCAACACCGTAACAGCTTCCGACTCTTCTGGTGGTGGTAGTGGAGGAGGCAATAGTAGTAGTGGAGGTGGTGGTGGTACCATTTTGATACATCATTCCCGAAATACTGATCAGAAACAATGGGCCGAAACTCAGGTTAGATTTGGTCTTAATTTAATAATACTGTTTGAGTTTATCTTAGTATGGGAATTAAGTCTCAACATATATAATAAGTAATACTTCCCATAATATATGTTTATTTAATTTTTAATTTATAATGTGTATTCATTTTTAAGGTATCGACGTTGTATGGTTTAGCTAGGGTGTTTAATGCAGAGAAATACTCCATGACAGTTGGTGGAGATTTCATCAAAGCCTGGTCACTTTTATTAGAGTATATGGAAAAAGCAGCTTCAAATAAAAATGTTGAGGTTTGTTTGAGTAGTAAAATTAGTATAATTTAATTTTTTTATTTATTTGCTTGAACTTATATGTATTTTATTATTCTCACATATTTTGGTTCTAGGTTTCATTAGCTGGGTTACGTTCATTGCACGAACTTTTAATGGTATACAGTAGCAGTAATAGCGATGGTGATAATACTAATAAGAATACGACGGTAACAAATGACAATAATCCTGCAGCTTCTGATCGTTTGCGGAAAGATGATGATTGGCAAAATAAAAAGAGTAACGGTGAATCACCATTCGTTACAACTATTCAGAATTCAGCATTACCATCGCCATCATCAGCGGAAGATGAAATTTGGGCGTGTACTTGGACTGTATGGATGCGAATTGCTATGTCAGCTACTACAACTACTGGAATTGACTCTCCTGACTCTACACTGCCTACGCCTACCAGTACGAGCTCTAACAACAGTTCATCAGCAACAACGGTAGAAGATCGCTGGCGTCGTGAATACCAGCAACAGCAGCAGTCTCTGCAACATAAACAACAATTCTTAACAGCTCTTTTGCAAATATTCCCATTGATATTCACACATATTAAGACCAGGTGAGTGTTTATTAAAAGAGTAAAATAATGTTATAATATTATTAATGTTATTTTACTTAACTCTGAACACCATTGTGATGATGTATTATTTATACTTATTTTTTGTTTTCATACTAAGGTTTACTGATAAAGACTTGAAAAATCTGTTTCACGTGTTGGATGCAGCAGCTGCTGTGGACGGATCGGCAGCTGTGGTTCTGTCTGACAGTCATCACCATCACCATCATCACCACTATCACCATCAGCAGCAACAACAAAATTATTATGGTGGTAGCTATAATCAACAGCAGCTTACCCGGTTACAAGATGAAATTTTGCAATGTCTGGAAACGTTGGAAAGAGAAACTTTGCTTTTTGACGATGATGAGTTTGGTAACGAGGTTACCTCAACATTAGGAGCAGCTGAAAACAACACAGCAAATAATGTTGAAATTGGTAAAAAGAGTCCAATGACATTAGCAGAGCAACAGCAACAACGACGACAGCAGCTGGTTGAGAGATTCCTTTGTCCACTTTTTGATCAATTATTAAAGTTTTGTCGCTTTGTATGTCCTCCCCTACCATCCACTGCACAAAGTAACACTGCTAGTAACGTTGGCGATCGACAACAATTAACAAACGGTGTCGATCACTTCCATCACCATAATAAAGTATGTGTAACGATATACTAATTATTATTATTTTTTGCTGAATTTTGCGTGGGTAGTTCGCAGCAGCAGTGGCGGTCGATTCAAATTACGTAGCGTTTGGTGAGAAAGCAGTGCTTATGGTAGTTGATTTATATGGAATGACAGCCGCTGAAAAATGTGTTGTCAAGGGTGAAATATTAAGAAGAATAATTGAAGTAAATAATAACCTTTTTTACGTTTTACATTTCAGTTTTGGTGTTTTATTTATTTTACTCCTAATTCATACACAGGTGTTTTCTGTACCCTTGGCTGGTCGGTATTCATCTAATCCACCGTCCACGTCTTCATTCCATTACCATTTAGATGTGGCCCCTTCGTCGGGAAACGCGCAACAACAACACGTACAACAGCAGCAACAGCAGCACCTTATGTTGGTCAGGAGGCGACAGCAACAGCAACAAAACACTTGGAAATTACTTGTGGTCGGTTTAATGAATGTGTTGTCAGTAGGCGTACCATTAGCCCGTGACTACCGGGGTGACGATTACCTTTCCATCTGGTCTCCGTTGGGTTCCGTTTTGGAAGATATATTATTCCCGAAAAAGTTTGTTTTTAACTTATAAATTAAAAATAGTTGGTCTTGGTCGGTTTTTTTGTGACGACTTCGCAACAAACGTGGAAACTAAAGAGGTTAACTATTTTCCTTGGTTTTGACTTTTAGCTTACCGCCAGTATCCGGGATGGTAAAAAACAACAAATTAGTGGACGACAATGATGAAAACGAATCCGTGATTATTGACTGTCAGTTGGTAGAGTTCCTGAAGGACGAAATATTATCGCAGTCAACTAACGTGCCCAGAGAATTCATTATGCGCGTGGTGGTGTTATTAAATCGAGGATCGGTATTATCTACCAGTACAGCATCAACGATACCTAATTATCCTTATGGTGGTGGTATGTATTTATTAAAAACATAAATTAAACCTCTTCATCCGTTATAAATATACTTTTAAAATTAGAAATTGTTGTTGTTTTGACATATATTGTCGGCTATTTTTAATACTGTTTCTCCCAAATACAACTTTTGCAATTTATTCATAAAGATGTTTGTTATAATCTGGTATGGTATAGGATATGATACTATGATGATGGTAGACTGTCGCGAAGGAGGTGGTGTTGTAGGTACTGGTGCAGGAAATGTCACGAGTGGGTCCTCACCGCCATCCTTATTACGCGAACAGTTCGCTAAAGTTTGTTTCGAGACATTACTACAATTTTCATTAGTTGACGGTATTTCATCATCATCATCGCCTTCACTACATGAATTCACAGCAGCAGACAGTGGTGGTACCAACGACTGCTCAGCAGATGCCGAATTGATAACCGGAAAATTGGCAGTTACAGCGCTGTTACATCGATTCCAGGAAGTGGTTGAGAAGTTTTGTCATGATCAGAACTTGACCGGAAAATGTCCGTTGCCGAGGTAAAAATGCGTTGTCTTGAAAGTAATCAAATGTACTATACGAAATATATAACTTATTTTATATAAGCTTACAGTAATAACAATAGAAGTAGTTTTAAATTCAAGTTAGAAGAAAGTTTACTAAGAAAATTTTATTTTATTCTTACATTTTATATTTTAAAGGTTTTAAACATGTTGATTGTTAGTTTATGACAATTTTGTTATAACAATTATTAAATATAATATTATTATTATTTAAATATTTTATAACAATTTTGTTTCAGTTTGTTTTTCAGTTTGTTATTGGACGTTAATATAAATAATAATTCTTTATTACTTTAATAAGTGTATATTATGTCTATTATTCATGTTTCAAATTATATTTATTTAAAGTAGGTACAAATTTTAAAATATAACATAGTAATAATCTAACACTTCACTGTAGCGTACTATAGTTAATTAACATTTTATTTATTAGTTTTTTCTTGATCATAAAATTTCTGAATACAACATACATGTATATCATATATCTGTTTAGTTGTTTATAAGGTAATAGTCAGTGATGTAGTCCTAAAAAAAATTCTTGATTATACACCAATTGTAAGTAAAAAGGGTGAGTAAGATTAATTCCCTATTAACTCCTCCCTCCATTTTTTTTGTCTATGAGCAATGCGAAAAAAATATTTAAATTCAAAAATAATAAAATTTAATTTAAGATTATTGTAGTGACTTGCAACTGTGTATCAATTTTTAAACTATATATCCGTGCAATAAAATTAAAAATAAATATGTAAAATGTAAAAATAATAACCGTTCCTAATTTACTTGATAAAAACGTAATACATTTGATATTTTTGATTATTATATAAAAAAAGGTCGACATTCGTTAATAATGTTCATAGCTCTAAAGTTCATGGTATAACTAGTATACTCGTATATCTTCGTATCACAAATTATATAATAAGTAGGTACTACATTACTGATAATAATGTAACATCGTGTTTGTAGGTACCGCATGTCGGAAATTTCATTCGTATTGAAAGCTATTGCTACACTGATCGTATCGCTGAAGAAAACTCCCGACAAAGGTAAGCATCATCGAATCTTTGTTTCACTGATTGTTGAACTTTTAGGACGTTTTAATTATTTTGCCAGTACAAATACCATTTAAAAATGTAAACTAATCTGTATGCATGTGTGTTTTATCCGTTCAGTTAACAAAGCAGTATGGGATCAACTGGTTAGACTGTACCCTTGCCTCGTGCGGTGTGTGCCGTACACCCAACAATGTTGTTCATCGCCTCAAGTCACGGACTCTTTAACCGAAGCTCTGCTCCAATACGGTGATCTGTTGCTCAAAGCACCGCCTATCGTTGCCGATGCTCAACAACAATAATTTAAAAGTGACCTTCACAGCAGGACATTCCTTTCTGCTGCTGACGCTGCTCGCGTACGCTTTAATGTAAATAAAAATAAATTTCAATATCATCCTTGTCATCGCTGACGCTCCGCATGAACGATCATTCGTCTGCGCAATCCCCCCATGTGTTATTATTTATATATTATTATTATCATTATTATTATTATTAGGTACCTACCTATTATTATTGCGTCGGCGTTGATTTTGTTTTATTTATAACCTAGTAATAATAGTATTAGTAGTGGTAATAACATAAATCGTAGATATAACTATTATAGTAGGTATTATTAATATTATTTATATTATTATTATTATTATGATAATAACACATTTCGTCTCGTAGGCGTATGTGTATTTATGTATATTTGTGTGTTTATTTTTTTTTTTTTCATTTATGAAAGATACCGATTGAATAATGAGCTTATATAGTGTGAACGTATTATCACGTGATAATCGATTACCGACTAAAATTAACCTGCCGCCAATGTGTACATACTATAACCATTAAATGGTTATTTAAAAAAATAAAGACGGTGGCCATTTTATAGTAATAAGTTATTTTTAAATTACCGATGACGATTATATCGTTATCGTCTTTGCTAATTATTTTCAGATATTTTATATGCATTTATAATTTATATGGGGGGGGGAGAGATTCCAGAGTATATTTTTATTATTAATTTTTTTTTTTTTATTATTATTATTATTATTATTATTATGTATTTTCAAATTCAAGATATTGTGTTTTTATTTTTATTTCCTTCTTAATAACATGTTATTTGCAGTAGAAATATTTATACTTTTGTTTTTCTTAAGCTTATATTATCTTATATTGACGTTTTACTTATATTATTTTATACTGTAATACGTGCTGCGTGAGTGTAAATAAACTATATTAAATATTTACATAAATTAGTATGCGATGTCTGCATACGTTTTATTATTTAAACTAATTATATGAAGGGGATAATACACAGAGTAATGGCTTTTACAATTCTAAATGTAAAACCGAAAGTATAATATCAATGTAATGTCTGCGAATAGAACCAATGATAATATATCACGTCTCACAAAAGTGTGTTGGCGCTTTTGGTAACATTGATTTACACACGTATTCATTTTTTCATACAGATAATATTATTTTATTTTCATTTATATTATACTTTTGTAGTTGTTGACAACAAATAAAAGACTCTGCAGAATTGTAGACCGTGGTGGATTTACCAAATAATAATAAATTCCATTATTTAAGTATTGTTGAATGGTAAAACGTTTGTTTTGAAATGATTGAAACTTATTCCATTTGTTTCCCAAAATAAATTTACGTGGTACTTTGTACATTTTAAGTAACACGTTATTGTTCGGGTTTTTATACATACACTATAAACAATTTTGTACTTAGACACAAAGTTGAATGTTGGTCATTAGTAATGACTAGTAATTAGAGATGTGTAGTACATGAGCTCGTCGAATCTAGGAGTTGAGTAGGAGTTGAATCAGTGTTTCAAGAATCGGTGACTCAGTGACTCGGTTCAACCAAATTATCATATTCAATTCACGAATCGGTAATCACTAATCTCGCAAACTGAACTAATACACGACTCTCAACTCTGGACAACTCTTCGACTCTCGACAACTCGTCGGCTCTCGAGTACTGTTGATAGCTACAGATATATTAATATATTTATATATTTATATAACTGTGTTGATATCAGATTCCTAATCCAAACGTCAAGGTATAATACTAACCTAAACAATAATCCACTTGTAGATTGGCCACCGTAAACTATTATTATCATAACCATATACACAATTAAACATAGTATTTTATCAGTAATATTGTATAGTAATCATGATAAACAAATGTACAATATTTGTACAACTTTGATTTTTAAACTGTAATCTGCATAAATATACCACATACTATGCTAAATAATTGTAGCTGTGTTTATCTACTCTTCGAGAAATCTATCTTACACCTTTTAATTATTTTATGACGAAATATCCATACAAATTTAAATATAACTGGTACATACATTGGTTACTGTGAACTTGCGAGTCAATCTGAGACTTTTCAAATTCTGAGAGTCGAGAGTTGACATTCGAGATTTGTTTCGGATTCAAACAAAAGAGTTGGAAGAGTTGAGAGTCGACTCACTGATTCAACTCACTAAACTGAGCTGAGTTGAAAGATTCGATTCACCAAAATTCCCATCCCTATTAATAATTGAAGTATAATTAAAAAATATTATCACTCTAGACAGATAATGTAATTCCTTCCTTCATCCCGATGAAAATGGTTATCTGTAGTTATTTATTAGTTATCTATAGATATTACCTATATGCAGAAATGTGTTCATATGTTATCGAAACTGAACACTGCTCGTTGATAAATGTATCGTCGGTGAAATTTGCAACCGAAAATCGTCCAAAAAAAATACCATGGCGGTTGTTCATTGAAAGGTAGTTACGGTGTACTTGCCGCTATCGCAGCTGTTGCAAATGTTATACAAAACAAATAACAAGATACATTTATATTATGTACGGTGTGGTGCATTAAATGTTGTATATTTTATGAAATATTTTTACTATCGAAATAAAGTTTATGTCAACATTATACAACGTGTGTGTCTGTGAGAATGGATGAGCCGAACGTGCATAGCGTTGTGTTTTTTCTTCTCACCAGTCGTCATCTTCTCCGCTGGCAGAACGTCTGTTTTTCGTTATTTTACTGGATTGCACTTTGCTCCTTCCGCCACTGTCCCCGTCATTTCCTGTAGTTTTCTGACGACTCTTTCTCCTGCTCTTCTTCTCGCCACTACTGCTACCGCCACTACTGCTATCGCTGCCGAAGACAGTGTGCGCGTTTCTCCTATTGCTTCTGGACGGTACCCTACCATTTACGCTCTTATCGGGTCTGCTGATTCTCTTCGACTGTGAGTCTTGATCGCGTTTCAACGATCTCCTCGTCGATGACCGTAACGGTTTAATTTCATCGTCATCGTCATCTTCGGTGAACCAAGGGTCCTCTTTGACTGGGGCTGTTGGTTTTTTTATGCGGTTCCTGTTTTTCTTTCTCCTCGCCGGAACTGATGGTGGTGGCGATGATACAGCTGTTTTCTCGGGTATTTTATCTTCATCGCTGTCGTCACTTCCCATAAAGAAACCGGTCAGTGAACCAAATAAGGACTTCGGTTTTTCCGGCTGTGTGGAGTTAGATGAAGCCGGACTGTTGCTACAGAAAAACGTATAAAACTAGTATAGTATAAAAAAAAAAAAAGGTTTCGATTTCGATACATTGGGAAAGATGTAATTTTACGAATTTTCCAATAGTTTTATAAATAATTGCAAAAAACTGACGAAAAGTAATAGAAAACGACAGTGGTGGTCTTTGACAAATTCCGAGGGGGGGGGGGGGGGAGGCAAAATATTTTTCACGTCGATACCCCGTCACATTATCATAGCCATATCACAGAATAGACGAATCTAGTGTTGCCAAAAAATATTAAAAATCATTTATTTTTTTCTCGCTTTGTTACCTAAATTATTATTCATATAAAACATAAATACATTATCAGACTTTTGTTGTTATATAGTATAGGCCAAGTGGGGAAGGGCGATTCGCCCATCTATCCCTCGTAGGACCGCCACTGCAAAACGGTAAAATGTACAGCATATATATATCGGCTTACGACAAAATTTATATATTATTTTCATTGTAAGTCAAAAAATAACTATTATAGAGACTGCCACTTTTACTGATTATTAATATCAATAATTGAAAGATTTTCTGAGATATTTACAGATAGTTAAAAATGTCATTATTTTTTTTTTCTCGAATATATTGATAATATAATTTTGGTGTGACATTAAATTTATAAACTGGAATACAAAGTTCCTCGTACATATCTATTCATTGACTAATGAAGAAAAATGTATATTATGTATTCAATTTACGAAAATCCAATAAATTTTTATTGTTAAAACTTTCAATTTTTATACCTAAAGTTGAAAATTAGATACAATGTTTTTTATACTATTTTATTTGTAACCAAAAAATTTTTTTTACGAAAATTCGCAATTAAAAATGTATAAGCTTTAGTAAATTGAAATTTTCACGAAACTGGATACTTAATGAATTTTAATTATACGATATAATTGTTTTGGTTGTTAGTCAATATTACGAACAATTGTAATGGACAAAAACATTTACTTAATATCTAACTAATATTATATTTCTGAAGAAACTTTTTAGTCAAGAAATATTTTAAAGAAATTTGTGTTGTTTATTGGTAACTGAAATTGTCGATTTTCTAATTGGTTATATTTTAATAACACAGGGAGCATGATGCATTTTAATGTAATTTATTTACCTATCTAGATGCCTTTTTTTAAAAAAAATTATAATATTAATAGTTCAACCTACTTTATTAAAAAATATAGATCTTCTACTGTATTAACTATCTTCAAAAATGTACACTCCACCCGACCTCATGTTTATAAACGTTAATTCGAGTACATGGGTTGGAAGTTTAAAAGATCCATACAGCAATATTATTCGCATATAATTAAAATATTATTCAATCGCAATTCTATCTAGGAGTTCGACCCTTTTTTTAATTTAATAATAATAGTATTTCAGGATCGTTTAATATACGAATGAATAAAATATAATTTTAGTCAGTTTACTTATTGTTTTTAATTTCTTAGGAGTTAAATAATGTTTTCCATCCGATTCATCGAGTTCTCAATCGCTGAAATTTTTTCTTGGATTTCGAGTGATCGACAATCTATGATCGTGTTTTGTTTATATTGATAGTTTTTTACACCGCAATACTCATACATGCTCAACCATGGCAGGATTCAGTGTTCGATCAATGCGAATAAAATGAATGGAGTCGTGGACGCATAGTCGCTTATACGTTCGAAACAACGCACGGACTATTTTTTAACGGTTTCTGAATATTATTCGTTTTGTTTTTCTATAACACGATAGGTGTTTGGGCGAACCGATGCCTTAGCACCGACCATAATGCCTGTACTGGTAGACGAACACGTGTAGCGCAACTATACGAAATGGACCGCGGAAAACAGCGATAAATAGCGTGGTACGATACCTTTTAAAAATGGACATCATGCCCATGACCGATTCCAAAAACGCTCTCGTGTCCGGCCCCGTGGTCAACTTGGACAGCAGCCCCGCGATGGTTTTCATCATGATTTGACCGTTGCTGCCGACGAACACGTCGAACGCCAGCCGAATGTCCGATGGCGATAACGGCAACCTGTCCAGTAAACACGAGGTGGACGGGCTGGAATCCAATACGGTGATCATCGTGCGCACCAGAGCGGTGCTGACCTTTGGATCGGACATCATCCTTTCCATCAGCAATGATATCGACTGGGTCACTTGATCGTCTGTGGCTATGAACGTGGATATCGTACCGACATCGTCGATCATCTGTGTCGGACTGCCTTTGGAATTCATACCCACTCTCGACCCTTTTCCCGACACAAAACACAAAATGTATTACGACCGACAGCCCGTCGAAACGAACACCTAAACTATGTTCATCTATTTCCCACTATTACAGTGCATTTTTAATTCAAATACGTTACTAATGACGATCGTTTCCAAAATTTGATCGTAAAGTCATGACAAGTTGCTGCGTTTCAACGCGCAATGTTAAAATACAGTTATGGCTAGGTCCATTCCCCCAGCCCCGCCATATTGGAATTTTGAAATTTTTTTTTTCTCGTCCGATTTTGCTACGTTAGTGCCGTTTGTTCTACTCACTCCCGCGTTTGTGCTGACTTCCTAGCACTATGAAATCAAATTTCGTTTAAACTATCCTAAAATGGGGCTGTATAATTTGTCTCCCTACTCTGTAAGATATATAATGTAATGTTATCATCATTATATAATTATCAATAATTTATTAACTTATAACTATAGGTTTAATGTTTTGTATGCATCTAAAAATATACATACCAACAACCTACCTCGTACCTATTGCTAAACAATAATACAAGTCGCAACGAATAACAATAGTCCTTGCCGGCTATCCAACAAATACGATCCTTTGATCAGTACCCACGTGATAAAGACCCTTGGCGGCAGACTTTTGTTATGGCGTAAACAATTGTGTGTCTTAATAAATTATTGGTTATCGGTTTCCTTTGACAGGTGGCACAGTGATCGACGATAATTATACCTATGTTATAATCAAGTGATATCCTCATTTTATTTTATTTTTTGTTTATTTTTAATATCAAAAAATACTTTTAAATCTCTCAATATTAATATAGAATTAATATCTAGAGATATAAAGAAATACATATGAATCTAACCTATAGGTAAATATCAACGAATTTCCAATGTTGTTGAAATAAGTAATTTACTGTAGAATAATACAATAAGGGTGCAACGTGTAACAATGTACAGCAAAACCTACCGAAATAGACATCTCCAAATATCGAAAATTTTAGCTTATTTGGCATATCAGTTTTTTTTCGTATAATGTAGGTATAGAAGGCTATATTTAATTATAAATTACTATAAAATATTAAATGAGCAATATATATCACAACACGAAAGTAAGGAAATAATAAAATCATAATACAGGTATTAACACTATACTACAATATAATTAGGTTTCATATTCATTTTACCCATTAATTTACGAATTGAAAATATTGGTAAAAAAAAAAATTCTTTGCATACTTGTGATCAGTGATATTATAGTATATTATCACAACCATATACCTACTAATATTAAAAAATGTACACGTATGTCCATAACAATGGACACTGGGATTATAGGGAGAAATATAAAATACATTTCACTATGGTAAAAATCCCCAAATTTTATTCTACATGTCATAACAGTATAAAATATTAATTAAATAGATAAAAACAGAAATTTAAGGTTTTTACTAATAATAGGTAAGCAATTAAAAAATATATATGTACAATAATTATTATTGATAATGGTACCTAATCGGAAAAACAATTCTTTGTTGTTTTTGAAACATAAATGTATTATGCACTTATCGGATGTCATTGATGCCGAATCTTTATGACAATATCCTAGACGCCTATTATATAAAAGAAGCAATATTATTATGGTTTATTGTTTTAGATTCTGAACGGAGTGATGGAATCTATTGGTTTTACAATGATGTGTGTTTTTTTTTTTTTATTTATTTTTTTTTTTGTGACTGACGACACCTTTTTTGGCAGTAAAAATGCTTCGATTTGCTTATACAGCAACTTTTCTTAAAGGAAAGTGAATCTAGTTGGTACTTTGGGGGGTTAAAAGTAAAAAATTTTCAATTTTTTTTAAATGCGACGGGAAAAACCCTAAAAAAATAAGGGAAAAACGGGAGTTTTTACGCAAAACCAGTTTTCGACAAAATCAAATTTTTATTTTGCTAATCGATGTAAATACTTGACATTTTCACCAAATATTTAGATTAGCGTTCTCTATACACCGTTAAATTTTCAAAGTATTTTCACTTTTATAGCTATTTATAGACAATTGAAATTTTCAATTTTTTTAAGTTTTTTTTTTAAAATAATGATAAAATTTTTTTGGCCGGCCAGAAAATCTTGAAAATTTAATACAAGGTTTCTTATAAGTTGTTCCTTAACTGATAAAAAAAAAATCTAAAATCGTAAGTCACATTTTTTTTTTATAAGTCCTCAAAGTTCCAATTTATACGAAATATGTAAAAATTGCGAAAATTTGCAAGTTATTTTGTAGATAAAAATTCATACAATTTTTTCTGTTCATACTTAAGGTTCAAAATTTTAACACTAGGTTATCTATAAGCTACTCTTCAAAAATCTTTAAAAAAAATTCTACCGGAATTAGAGGAAAAATTTTTATGACTGTTTGAAATTTAAATATTTACGAAATTGCATAAAATAGCGATTTATTCTCAAACGATTTTAAATATTTGTTATAATTCAAAAAGTATAAGTCGCAGATTTTTGAAATTTCTACCAGCTGTTAAGATTGGTATTTCCTTTATGTCATATTTTTTTCAAAATATTATATTGATTTTTAAGCCACTTATAGGCATTTAAAATATTCGATTTTTTTACATTTTTTTTTTATAATCGGTGATAAAAAAAATTTGGCTCGTACAAAATACTTGAAAATTTAATAAAAGATTCCCCAGAAGTAGTTCTTATAGTCATTCAAAAATTATTAAAATCCATAGGCACAATTTTTTTTTATAAGCGTTTAAACAGCGAATATTGACATAAAATTACATGTAAAATATAATATAATGTATAATATTCTAGACTGACAAAGATATCGGTTTTTTTTTAAAATGCTCTAACTCAAAAATGAAAAACCGCAACAACTTGAAATTTTCACCAAATCTTTATATTGACGTTCTCTATACATGTTTAAGTTTTCAAAGTATTTTGACATATTTTGACTTATTTATAGACAATTTAAATTTTCGATTTTTGTAAAATGTTTGTTTTTAAACATCTATACAATTTAATTGGTTGAGCGAAAACACTTGAAAATTTTATACTAGGTTTATAATAAGTTAAACTTATCGTAACTAAAAAATATCGGTGTTTGGTTAACTCAATTTTTTTTTATAAGCCCTTAATGCTCAAATTTGTATAAAATGTGTAAAAATCACGATAATTTGCAAGTTATTTTGTAGATAAAAATTCATAAAATTTTTTTTGTTCATACTTAAGGTTCAAAATTTTAACAATAGGTTATCTATGAGCTACTCTTCAAAAATCTTTAAAAAAATTTCTACCGGACTAAGAGGAAAAAATTGTATGACTGTTTGAAATTTAAATATTTACGAAATTGCGTAAAATAGCGATTTATTCTCAGACGATTTTAAATATTTGTTATAATTCAAAAAGTATAAGTCGCAGATTTTTGAAATTTCTACCAGCTGTTAAGATTGGTATTTCTTTTATGCAATATTTTTTTCAAAATATTATATTGATTTTTAAGCCACTTATAGGCATTTAAAATTTGGCTACTACAAAATACTTGAAAATTTAATCGAAGATTCCACAGAAGTAGTTCTTAAAGTCATTCAAAAATTATTAAAATCCATAGGCACAATTTTTTTTTATAAGCGTTTGAACAGCGAATATTGACATAAAATTACATGTAAAATATAATATAATGTAGAATGTTCTAGACTGACAAACTATATCGCTGTATGCAACTGCCAACCCATCCTAATTGAAAAATATATTTATCGTTTCAAAATAAAATATACTTTTTACAATGTTTATAAATAACAATGTATTATATCCTAGACAAACATATGAACTCCGTTCAGAATCGTTATTCGTATACAATGATATCTATCATTGCATTCAAATTTAACAAATCCATTATAATAATGACCTATCCTATAAGCGAGGTGCACTCCACCCCTAACTGCACAGCAGAGCGAGGCCCATCCCGTTCTTTTGTTTAATTATTGGTTATTTATTTTATTTTAAATACTAAGAAATATTCATATCGATCATCCATATACTGTCGTGTAGTAGCAGGAACTACCAGTGTCCATTACAATAGGCATACTTATCACGTACAACTAACAAAAGAAGTGATGAAGGTGAATTCTTTTGGCGACATAATATTCTTGATAACATTTACGAACTAGAAAAAAATACGAAGTATAGCCAACACTAATAATGTAGTTATCAAATGAGAAACTATTTCAATATTTTTGACATGCTGTAGAACACGATTTTTTTTCTATAATTGCTAATTAACAATTATTGATAATAGTTATCGGGATGAAAATATTTTTATCATATTCTATAGAACTTATCGATTTTTATCAATATTCAATATCAGTACGCAGTAAGTAGGAAATAAAATGAAAAAGTAATGTCTATTGTAATGGACAAGGGTAGTGAAAGGGTTAACTCTATAAATAAAGTAACTGCATTTTTTTAAAACTAAACAACTTATTGATAGTGTGTATCAAGAATCAGCTATTTTTACTATCCCGTTATACTTAAAATTGTATTTCATAGTGCTAGGAAGTCAGCACAAAACGCGGGAGCGAGTAGAACAAACGGCACTAACGTATCACAATCGGATGAGAAAATAAAAATTTCAAAATTCCAATATAGCGGGGCTAAATTTCTTCAGTCCCGCTATACTTAAAACTAGACTTCATAGTGCTAGGAAGTCAGCACAAACTCGGGAGTGAGTAGAACAAACGGCACTAACGTAACACAATCGGACGAAAAAAAAAAAATTTCAAAATTCCAATATGGCGGGGCTGGGGAAATGCACCTGTTATGGCTTACGGTGCGGGTGTTTCGACACTTAACGCGTACCATTTATCGGGTGACAAAATTTACATATGTAAGTTTATCGTTACGGTTAAACGCATTTATCGTAGACGGCTACAACTAAAATCTGTCAGTAATTAATTATGTAACAATAACGATTAAGTAAACACGGTAGACGTATTACGTATTACTACTCATATTACTGCCTATTAATTAATTTAAGAATTTATCGTTTTAATTTCCTATTTTTTTTTTTTTTTCTATAGTTTGTACTGCCATTACACGCAATTTCAATGTGCAATTAAAATTTGTCTATATGCTTTTTAAACGACTGAGAAAAACCAGTTAATGGCTATGAAACAATGTTGTATTAGTATATTAATTTACGTGTCAAACCTTGTACTTGAAAATAAAAAAAAATAAAAATTAATTACTCTTGTGTATACAACGTTCACAAAAATCCAAAATACATTTTCAATGTAGATTTATGTGTGTAATCCTAATCATCATAAACATATTCAAAGTTAAAAAAAACCGTCAACAGCAGATATCGGTGTAATATTAAATAATAATTGTTTATTTTTTTATTATTATTATTTTTTTTATTTTTTGACTTTCCGTTATACTACACATTATTGAGTGGAATCGAATGATTTCGAAAAATAACAAACCTGTCCAGTATTATTTGATTTAAATATTCGCGTTCCGTGTTCGAACGACAGCGAGCCCCGGCCGCCGCAAGTTTTCCGAGACGATAACACGACGGTGATTAATTTTCAGCGCATTATATTTCAACCGACAAAGCATTAATGGTGAGCTTTTATGGTGTTTACTGTTTGCACACGTGTATACTGCCGTCACCGGATGTACTGCGCATTATACGTGACGGTCGCGAGCGTATTGTTTTCCGCTTTAAGTTTGCCGAGAGCTCAACACTTGGTACGTGCGTAACGTTTTACCGCAAAGAAAAGTAACGATCGAGACTCCCTTGTCCACGTACCGAGTGCAAACGGTTGTAAGCGTAGCGGGCCCGGGGACGAATAATTTGAATATCGATTAGCCGGGGGATCGCGTATGACGTGCGCTGACTCCGGTTTCCGGTCGAACGTAAAACGATTAGGACCGTCCCGGGCAGATTAGGGCCGATTTACGTACACAAATAATAACCGTAACACAATAGATTTTGTGTAACGTTGAAAACCATTATACTGCGACGGACCTTTAATCGTAAATCGATCGGCGCTGTTCACATAAAGCGGACCGGGTCGTCCCGTAGACGCTCACTGAGGCGCAACTAGATGAGGTGGTATCTTTTACGGAAGTTCGGACTCCCGATCAGGGGGAAAACAAATAATCGTGTTAGTACGGTGCTGTTGATATTTAATGAGCAATCCGAAACTGTCTAAATCGAAATATCGTTTGCCGAACTTTCGCCGGACTGAAAAACAACCAAAACTTTTGCGTCTATTATTATCAATGTTCGTAACACTTTTGTATTGTTTCGAAGGGTATTCGAACGACGGTTGACAATCTGTTAAGGACCAACGAAAATCGTATTTTGACTAGAAACTGGAATTTCGATCAGAAAATAACCGATTGTAAAGACAAATTCATCATCAACCGCGAGTAGGTATCACGACGGCAGGTGTATCGTATTGAACGTTTTGTCTTGAGCGAGAATATTATATTATCGTACAATGTTGTGACATTTGTTGTCAAAAAAAAAAAAAAAAAACCACCTCCAACTATTATATTCTATCGAAACGACTTTTCGTCGTTCTTTTACCGTCCGAGAATGAAAAACAATGATTTATCGAACCCTATTAGCTATCGCGGAATGCACTTGTACCGCCCTCTCGATTTATTGTACCCGACGCCCGTCCGAAGAGCTACTCGTACGATTCGTCCGAGCACGTTCCGGACTCGCGCTCGCCAAAAACCGCTTATGCAGTGGCGTGGCGAGCTCAAAAATGTCCAGAGGCAAGTATGTTATTACATCCATTTAGTGGCTACTGGATACTGGCAATCGTTTACATCAATATTAAAATATATTTTTGTGTGTTATTTACCCTAAATTCTTAATTATGAATGTAAATGATTGGTACCCACCACCCCCCAAAAAAACTGTGAGGCGGCCACCTCTCGATTGACCCCATCGCCACGCCACTGCGTATACGTGATTTGTTTGACCTGTACGTACCGACGTATTTGACTAGCAGCTTGAAGATCTCTTGGTTGCCGCTCTTGCCGTCCAGTTCGGAACGGATCTTTTGCGTGCCGATGTTGCCCAACAGCAGGCCCAGATCGGTGGCCTGCTCCACGCCCGCGATCCCGGTGTCGATCATGTCGAACACGGACCCGCCGAGACCCGCGGGAAAGCGACTGGACTTGGGCCGTCCGTCGCCGACCTTTGCCCGGACCGGTGCGCCGTTCGGCGGCTCCGTACCGTTCGCGGCCTTCGAAACGACGGAACGCGCGGCGCTCTCGGTGGCGCCGCTTTTGGCCCTGCGGGTCCGGTGCCGGGCTACC
This sequence comes from Sipha maydis, assembly GCA_034509805.1. Taxonomy (NCBI): domain Eukaryota; kingdom Metazoa; phylum Arthropoda; class Insecta; order Hemiptera; family Aphididae; genus Sipha; species Sipha maydis. The sequence continues at coordinate 71,199 of JASXSY010001205.1, read as the reverse complement.
TCGAACATCTTGGACGACACGCCTTGGAACGTGTCCATGCTGCGCTGGACCACGTTCACGCCGGTCCGCAGCAGGCCCCGGAACAGGTTGGACGGTCTGCGGAACAGGTAATCGTGGAGCATCGTGGTGCCGCCTCCGCCGTTGGACCCGAGGACGTCACCGGACACCACTTGGTCGCCGTCGTCGTCGCTGGTGACTGCGGGCGCGGCGATCACCGAGGTCAAGGGCGGCATGCCTTTCGTCACGAGCTGCGCCCTCGGCGCCCGCGCCGAACCGCTCTTCGTCCGCACATGGTCGTGCTGAGACTTCGCCTGTTCCTGCCCTCCGAAAACATTAAAAACACACGCGTATTTTTATTCGTTATCGTCGCACAATTTACGTCTATTCGGCTGTACGGTGCAACGATCGGACATCTCGTGTCCGGAAGGGGATGCTGGTGTGAACAGGGCCGGATTTAGGGGAGGGCGACCGGTGCGAAAGCACTGGGGCCTCAACGGTAGATACTTCGGGAAAAAATTCTTTCGGATTACAAGTGCACTGCCAAGCCGCCGCCGTCCTGTCGAAAGTGACCAATAGGATAAAAATAAATCTAACACCGATTGCCGATTGGTAATTCCGTGAAATTATATGTCACCACCATGTTTGTTTATTAGTAAATCCGACGCGTCCTAAACTCCATTGCTACCGCTACCGTCACAGCTTCTGACGATTGACGCAAACCCGCGAACGTCATACGCGCGATAATATTATTATTCGATTTTCCTTTTTCTATGTGCAATTGGTGCGAGGTTATTATTCAATATTCATATTTAAATGTTTACATATTATATACATATTAATATATGTTTGTGAAATACTAATAAAAGTAAAGAATCTATTTAAAAAAAAAAATTGTTCGCCTTATTTGGAGAATAATTAGGGGCCAGAGGGCTCCCGCTCCTTTGTTGCCCCGAGACCTCCGCATCTCTAAATCCGTCCCTGGGCGTGAAAAAAATCGGAACAATGTACGAATTGAAAATCACACGCGAAAAACGTAATGCGATATTTCGAGCGATCGCTGGAACCGTTACTGAACGGATATTCAAACACGTTATGATGATCGTAAATCATTACGCGTTCGTCATTCGACTCATCGAAAACAATTTGATCTGGTCTGCACCGCCGAAACGAAAAAACGTGCAAGACGTAAACCTGGTGGAAGGGAGGACTCGGCCGGGGTTTTACGACCGAGTAATAATTATGCTCACCACCCTCGCACTCGAGCTGTGATTTATCTGCGAACACGAAAAGTTCTAGCAGTTCGAAACGGACGCCGAAACTTTCGGTTCCGAGTCTGTGGCGTTATTTAGTGGAGAGCAAGCAAGCAGAAAGCTATTCCAACGTCGGTACATCGTCAAAATAAAAAAAACGCCTTTTGGAAAGCCGTCGACGTGTTGTGAACCAGAACAATAAGACGTGCACTAAACGGGTACTCTTAAGTACAAACCATTATGTTTTTGGACTGGTTTGACGATCCCCCTCGCCCACGTTAATCGACATTTCAGTTTAAAGGTCGATTACCACTAGTCCGGACCGGAGGCCGTCCGAGTTTTAGAAAAATATTATCTCATTGATTTTGTATCTGATAACTCACTCTTATCCGGACCGAGCATCCAGATCGAAATAATATGTTCTAAGACAATTCGCTTTCTGGGTTCCCGGACGGGTTGTGCATGTATGAATTACAAACCGGGCCGTTTCCGTGTTTTCATTCATTCATCATTCATACGGATTTCAAAAAATCTGTTTGTAAATAAAATTAAATTGTTAACTCGGACGGGGCCCGGGCGAGTGTGAATTCCTAATCCGAGTGAACCCGGACGTGCCGTTTCATGTCACGAACCCGGCCAGGACCAGCGGGAACCGGGATAGTCGAATCGCACTTATTACCTACTAATAAATGGTCGAATTGCACTTGGATTGAAAAAAGGTAATGGTCGAACTGCACTCGGGTAAAAAATAGGTAGTGGTCGAACTACACTCGTTCATAAAAAGAGTTAAATGGAAAACCCGTTAAAAATATTACGAATCTTATCTCTCTGTCGAAGAGCGCTACGGCGTACCTATTTAATAGCATTATAATAGTCTATTATAAAATCAATGACATTATATATTAGTTCGTGCCATTTTGATAACGCAGATAATATTATTGTCGCCAAAAATCGACAAAAGAATCTAACCTAACTAGATGATAAATAATTATCAATACAAATATAAGATTAATACTTATAGTGTATACCGTGTATTATGTATGTAAACCCATGTAAACTACAATTATTACACACTTTAACGTCGCTGTGTAAATTAAAATAATTTTAAAATCAATAAAAATGAACGACGCCGTGACTTAATCGTGAATTAAAATTTTAATGAAATACTTTTTCGAACCCAAATGCAGTTCGACCGCTACCTGCTTTTTACCCGAGTGCAGTTCGACCATTACCATTTTTAAGCCCGGGTGCAATTCGACTAAAATAAGTGCAATTCGACCGTACCCGCGGGAACAGATCCAAACAAGAGTCGGGGGGAGGGGGAAAAAAACAACTGAAACTGTTACGGGACGGCGCAGGCCGTTGGGAAAACGTCCGGGACGCCGTGTGTCGGATGTTCGCGAGTCGTTTCCGCAGCCAAACTCACGTGTTGGGCCGAGCAGTAGCACGAGCACAGCAACAACAGCGTCAACACGACGGCGGCGCAGGTACCGGCGGTGCTGTTGGTGTTCGTGGTCGCGGCCGACATGTCGGCGGTGCGATCGGTGGCGCGTGTGACCACGGACGGTCCGTCGTCGGAACCCGAGCGCGCGCGCGCAACCGTATGAAACCGTCGGCCGACGCTGGTGGTGCTGTTTTCGGTTCACCTTCCTCACGGGTTTTCGTCCGCCTGTGTTTCGGGTGTTGTCGATCCGTGTCTGTGTTCGCGATCGCGAGCGCTGTCCGACCGGTCGCGCGCGTGTTTTAACTGCGAGGCCACCGCGACCGGTGCGGGGGGCGGCCACCACGACGGCCGCGGCGACGTCCAACATGCGACGCGTGTCAATATTGGTGCGGCGCGTGAGTGACGAGCCACGCGTACCCGCCAATGTGTGCGCAAGTGTTTCCCGTAACGGCTTAGCATCACCGCCGTTAAACGTCCGTCCGTCCGTCGCTCGCTCGCTCTCGCTCTCTCCCTCTGTCTCACCCTCTCGTCCACGCTCGTTTGGCAAACATCGCGGCTAGGACCGTTTGTTGTTTTAATTTTTTTTTCTGTTTTAATTTTTTTTTTTTTTCTATGTCGTTTAACAACATCCGCGACGTCGTAACACATCACGCGTTATCGGTAACGTTTAACTCTGCCGTCAGTCGTAAACGTCAGACCGTCACCGCGGTTAAACGCCAATCTGGGTGCGCGCGCGGCTACGGAAACGGATAAAGAAAGAAATCGGTTCCCGTCGGAGACCGTCTACGTGTCGATCGTTGATCGATGATCACCGGCACCAGTTAGTACGAGAGACGTGGTCAAATAGCGTTTTGTCAAAGGGAACTGCTCAATTATTCCGTTAGCGTTTCGGAAAGTTCAGTCTCGTGAGATTACATTGTTGCGGTGTCGATTTTTTTCGGTGCCGAGCACGAGTACACGATTTGTGGAATTATAACTAGGGTTATGAGATGGTATAGGGCTTTGGATTTTTTTTTTCTAGGACATATAGAATTTAGTTTTTTAAGCACAAAATGTGAATTGGTCGTCTACGAGTTCAAACAAATAGTTTATATCTTGTTCATTTTTTAGTTTCTGATCATTTTTTACAATTTGGGTAGTAATCTTATCTATTTTAATTTACAATCATAACAGAAATAATATCGTCATTTTTATAAAGATAGTCTCTTAAGACTTAAGACTCAAGACTTGAGAAAGAAGAACAGCTGGCAGAAATTCAGGAGGATAGAACACTACGAATGAAGTATAATGAATCACCACTAATTAGATTTTGGATGTATGCAAAGACAGAATATCTAGTAATAGCAGATGAAGCAATCAACATTTTGTCACACTTTTCAACCACCTACTTGTGCGAGTTAGGCTTTTCGGCACTTACAAACATAAAAAACAAAAAAACGGGAGAGGCTTCTTTCCGTTGATCAGGAAATGCGTGTCTTCTTGTCTTCAATTCGACCACGTATTGAACTTTTGTGTACGAAACGACAAGCTCAAGTTTCTCACTATTAATTTATGTTAACTTTAAATAATTTAGTTCTTTAAATATTATTATGCTGCTGTATTTTTAAAAATAAATGTCACGAAATAAAACACTGTTTTCAATATTTAATAACCATTCTCGCGGCACACCCAGACAATCTCGCGGCACACCGGTTGAGAACCACTGTCTTAAGTAAATACTCCCTATCCATGAAAAAACTAATTGTGTAAGTAGTACAATAATATTCGATATCGCGAATTAATCAATAAATTACGTGATAGTGATATTAAGAGAAAATATATATGGTTTTGGTAGGTATACCTATTGTAATATGCATATATTACTAACGATGCATATTCCCGAGTCGTACGATGATTAAAATGCACATTTATATTTAATACTTCTAAATTATGTAAATAACTATCGCACACATAAGCTAAGCCATGCGCAGGTCATAAACAATACAATGCACATCCTTTAACCATGAACAAATCACGAAAAGGTCAAATAAGAATGACAAAGAATAAGCCACGTGCGGATTGCAAATCACGAACAACCGCAAACAACGTCATCATTTCGTCGAATTTGACGATCAAAGGCCAAGAGAAACCAGGTGGCGAAAACAACACCAAACAGAGAATATAAAGGCTCCGTTGCACCACCAATGGCAGACGTGTCCAGCTATCAGTACAAGCCCTTCAGAGTTTCGTCTTCGATATTGTTATTGTGCACTATTTAATAATTAATAACTGTATGTTCTGTAAAAGCCATTTACTTAATTTTATTAAAGGGTTTTACAAAGTGTTAAATGATTTAAAGTCACTATATTCCATCCCGAAAACATCATCAATACGATAGGTATCTGTTTTCATTGGGTACCACGTAACACTATCAATTTAATTATTGTTTTGACTTTTAAGAGTGCGTATCGACATATTTGTATAATTAAAAAAAAAAAGAACCGGATGGGTCTCGCTCTGCTGTACACTTGGGGGTGAAGTGCGACTCTTTATAGGATAGGTCATTATAATGGATTTGTTAAATATGAATTCAATGATAGGAATCATTGTATACAAAAACGATTCTGAACGGAGATGATATGTTTGTCTAGAATATAATAAAATGTTATTTATAAATATTGTAATAAGTATATTTTACTTTGAAACGAAAAATTTAGAAAAATCGAAAATTTAAATTGTTTATAAATAAGTCAAAATATGTCAAAATATAATATATTATAATTATAATTTTACGTCAATATTCGTTGTTCAAACGCTTATAAAAAAAAATTGTGCCAATGGATTTTAATAATTTTCGAATGACACTAAGAACTACTTCTGTGGAATCTTCTATCAAATTTTCAAGTATTTTATACGAGCCAAATTTTTTTTATCAACGATTATAAAAATAAAATGTAAAAGTATCGAATATTTTAAATGCTATAGGCAAAATATGTCAAAATACTTTGAAATCTCAACCATGTATAGAAAACGTCAATATAAATATTTAGTGAAAATTTCAAGTTGTTGCGGTTTTTCATTTTTGAGTTAGAGCATTTTAAAAAAACCGATATAATTTGTCAGTCTAGAATATTATACATTATATTATATTTTACATGTAATTTTATGTCAATATTCGCTGTCAAACACTTATAAAAAAAAATTGTGCCTGTGGATTTTAATAATTTTTTAATAACATTAAGTCTATGGATTTTAATAATTTTTGAATGGCATTAAGAACTACTTCTGTGGAATCTTCTATTAAATTTTCAAGTATTTTGTAGGAGCCAAATTTTTTTTATCACCGATTATAAAAATAAAATGTAAAAAAATCGAATATTTTAAATGCCTATAAATGGCTTAAAAATCAATATTATATTTTGAAAAAAATATGACATAAGAAAATAACAATCTTAACAGCTGGTAGAAATTTCAAAAATCTGCGACTTATACTTTTTGAATTATAACAAATATTTAAAATCGTTTGAGAATAAATGGCTATTTTATGCAATTTCGTAAATATTTAAATTTCAAACAGTCATAAATGTTTTCCTCTAAGTCCGGTAGAAATTTTTTTAAAGATTTTTTTAGAGTAGCTTATATATAACCTAGTGTAAAAATTTTGAACCTTAAGTATGAACAGAAAAAATTTTATGAATTTTATCTACAAAATAACTTGCAAATTTTCGCAATTTTTACATATTTCGTATAAATTGGAACTTTGAGCACTTATAAAACAAAATTGTGACTTACGATTTTAGATTTTTTTCTATCAGTTAAGGAACAACTTATAAAAAACCTTGTATTAAATTTTCAAGATTTTCTGGCCGGCCAAAAAAATTTTATCGTTATTTAAAAAAAAAAAAATTAAAAAAATTGAAAATTTCAATTGTCTATAAATAGCTCAATAAAAGTCAAAATTTTTTGAAAATTTAACGTTGTATAGAGAACGCTAATCTTAACATTTAGTGAATATTTCAAGTATTTACATCGATTAGTTTTTGAGTTATAGCAAAATAAAAAATTTGATTTTGTCGAAAACTGGTTTTGCGTAAAAACTCCCTTTTATCCCTTATTTTTTTAGAGTTCTTCCCGTCGCATTTAAAAAATATTGAAAATTTTTTACTAATGACCCCCCAAAGTACCAACTAGATTCACTTTCCTTTCAGAAAAGTTGCTACATAAGCAAATCGAAGCATTTGTAATGCCAAAAAAGGTGTTGTCAGACACAAAAATAAAAAAAAAAAAACACACATCATTGTAAAACCAATTGATTCAGTTACTCCGTTAAGAATCTAAAATTTGTAACGCATGTGGATAACATATAGTTTGCGAAAGAAAATCAAATAAATGGATAATTGGATCAATATATGAAAGCTTCCTTATAGTTTATATAAATAATTTAATTATTTACAGGCATAATATAAATATATTTATTTATTTTAATGTACCATACATGTCATTTGTTTGACCATGTTTATTTATTGCTGATTAAATTTGAGAATTATTTTCAAATATTAATATTTTAATCAATAATGGTAAAAATGTTCTTTTAAATCATTTAGCAGAATTTCAATTTTCAGAAATAAAATGCAAAAGATATCTTTACCTCTTCTCCGGGTAATAGCATGATGGACATATGGATAGTCATTGTTTCATAAATAATATATTCCGCGGAGTAATTTATAAAATACCAAAAGGTAGATAATATAAAAGTTTGCAGAAGACGATGCAAATATATTAAAAAAGTCCATGATATTATTAAAAATAGATTAGCTGTGAATGAATTGACCGCTGACTCCAAAAACCGCACACTTTTGATGAGATACAGAACAAAACCGCACGCTTTTGGTAGGTTAAAACCGCACACGTTTATTAGGTTAAAACCGCACAATTTTAAAAATTGTTGTATCCAAAAATCGCACAGTTATTTATTTTGACCCCAGAAAAGATCGATAAACAAAAAACGCATATGTTTATGTATAATTCATAATTTGAATTATGAATTAAAATGAATAAATTCAATTGACTGCATGTTGTAACCGTGGATGTACACTTTTTAATATAACATCGCCAAACCACATTTCCACTAATATTGACACTAAATTTTCGGTATTTAAAATTGTCAAGTAATAAGCACTTGTTTATTACTGCTCTCTTTGTTACTTTCAATTATTTAAAAATCCATTATAAAAATTTAAGATATTAACTTATTTTTAACTAAATTATAGACGTAGATACACTAACCGAATCAAGACCGATTAATAACGAGTGACAACTAAATACTTGATTATTGAATAGTACATATCTTATAATAGGTATTATCTTTTCACTATTTTCACTAAAAATAGTGTACGGTTTTAACCCACTATAAATGTACGGTAATTTGTTATAAAATGACCGATAAGCTACGTGGCTTTTGGCTATCGACCTTTTTAGGGTCAAAATCAAAAGTGTGCTGTTTTTGGATGCAACCGAATTAACATTCATATTAACTCATAAAATTAAGCTAAATACAACTTTTTATTTTTAAATATAAATTTATTTTTATTTTATATTTGATACACATTTTAATGATTTTTACATAAAATCTGCACAAATATTTTTACATGACATATTTAGATATTTTTTAAGAGTACGAATCCGTGCTCTATATTTGAGATTTATATGTTTCTCAAACATTTTATTAAAATAATAAATTGTAATTATTTTCTCTAGACTTATTTGTTTATTGATTATGATTAATTATTATGTCATAAATAAATCTTTTTTATCAATTAAAATTTGGTTATTTATTTCGTAGGTGTAGAAATAATATAATGAAGAGCAATTTATTTTGTTCCTATACTTAAAATTTGAACAGTCCTTTGAAGTAACTAATATAAAATTAACATAGAAATAATTACTTATTGCTTAGATTTTAAGATAAAAAGAAAAAAATATTAAGGGGCTGCAGCACTACAATTTATAAATTGTGTATAAGCAGCTATATTCAGAAATAAAATGCAAAAGATATCTTTACCTCTTCTCCGGGTAATAACATGATGGACATATGGATAGTCATTGTTTCATAAATAATATATTCCGCCGAGTAATTTATAAAATACCAAAAGGTAGATAATATAAAAGTTTGCAGAAGACGATGCAAATATATTAAAAAAATCCATGATATTATTAAAAATAGATTAGCTGTGAATGAATTAACCGCTGACTCCCTAAAATAAATAAAAAAATAAAAATAAAAAAAAAAAAAAAAACTCACATCATTGTAATACCAATAGATGCCATCACTCCGTTCAGAATCTAAAAAAAAAAAACACACATCATTGTAAAATCATTACATTCTTCACTCCGTTCAGAATCTAAAAAACAATAATTTTAAGTTTAAAGTACTTTTTTATTTTATTAATTTCAGACCATTTCAAACATTCAACAGCGGTCTTCTTCTTCTTCTGCCTCGCCTTCCTCCCAACTATTTGGGAAAAAAGATTCAACAGCGGTACCTAGAAATAATTATCAAAATACTTAATTTCAATTTTTTCGTAATGAAATTTAATTCAAATAGTTTTGTACGAAATGGTAATTAATAATTAATATTTATTACACATTTTTAGCTCCATTTCCCTGGCACCCCCACTTTGGAATTTCGAAAATCAAATTTCATAATTCGTTTGTGCTTTGTTTGTGCTGGTTTGTGCACTTACTCCCGACGTTTGTGCTTTCATCGTTCCCGAGATATTCAAATTTTGTTGTGGGGGTGCCGAGGAAATGCTCAGCACCCCCACTTTGGAATTTCGAAAATCAAATTCCATAATTCGTTTGTGCTTCTTTTGTGCTCGTTTGTGCACTTATTCCCGACGTTTGTGCTCTTATCGTTCCCGAGATATTCAAATTTTGTTGTGGAGGTTCCGAGAAAATGCTCAACACCCCCACTTTTGAATTTCGAAAATTAAATTTCATAATTCGTTTGTGCTGGTTTGTACACCTATCCCCAAAGTTTATACAAAATGTTCTGGAAGTGGCCGTCAAATAAAATCTAACATTTTTATGCCCACCACCAGAGCCGTACCGAGCCATTTTTTATCCTGAGGCAGAACTGAAGTAATGTGTCCCCTAGGTTTTAGGGTTGCCACATTCATAGCCTTTAATATGCATAATACGATTCGGAAAAATCTAAAAAATTGTAATTTAGTTTCTAGCAAAACAAGGAATAACATTTCTTAAAATAAGTTTATTATTTAATATTTAGCGCCTCCCAGATTCAGGCGACCTAGGCTTTGGGTATTAGGGATGATAAATTAATGATAATTTTTTTTTTTCATTAGTTATTTGTAACTCTTTGTTATAGGCCATAAGTAGATTATCAAGTAATACTTTTTCAACATATCAATCTAATTTTAAAAATTTGTTATTTCTATAGTTATTGTTTTAAAAAACCAATATTATTTATCTCTAAGGCATTTCACCTCACTAAGCACATTTTTTTCTTCAATCGTATTGTTATTTGCCATTTTATATAAATTATTTAAGTCGTTGAAATAATTTGAATTGATGTCTTTCACATTAAATTAATTTTTCTTCGCCAACGAATAATTGCTGTCTAATTATAATGATGATTTATAAGAACTGAGTACATTTTATGTGCTTTTTCTATCTTTACACGGTCTGAATTACATTCCATAAGTGTATGGCCAGGAATCAATAATTTGTGGTCAATCACCCAATTACTAAAAAGCATTATTAATTTCATATATCAAATAAAATTATATTATTTAAGGACATTTTTTAAGATAATTTTTTTAGGTTTTTTAGGTCATTAAAATCTTAGCCCTAATAATAACTGAGAAACAATAAGTACTTCTCGTATGCACTGATTTTCCCATATATTTTGTTGAAAGTATACTACGCCGACGAGTTTCTGAAAATGGACATTTTAATGATTTAGACGGTGTTGGGAAATAATTATAAATATTAACAAAAAAATGAAATGCATACATTTTGATTTTGTATAGAAATAGAATTTAAAATTATTTGAATAAATTTATATCATCGTAAATACCTAGTATACCGTTAATAAATAATTCGTAGTAGAACAATAATCGTCCGAGGAAAAACTGAATATCTGTTAAAAAATAATACCAAAATTGAAACCTTTAAAACTAATTACATTTAACCTTCATCCGGGCGCGCGGGCGGTAATTTACCGTTTCTTTCAAAAAAAAGGCTCGGAATTTTTAGTAGCGCGTGTTAACGAGGACGGGAGTTATCAGTATTCTCAGTTAACACAATATAACACTAGGTTAGGTTAGACATTGTTTCACGGTCAGTCGTATCAATCAACGTCAAACGTGTACAGTCGGTTGTTTATCAGACACGCGCCTATTATTGTTTTTTTTTCTACTAGCAATCGCTGGAGTTGGATAAACTCCATGAGAATTTATCAGATGAAAAACTGCTTAAAAACCTTCGTATGACGGAAATATATTTTTAATTTGGCCATAGAACTAATGGATGAAACTTTGAGAGAACGAGCAAAAATCTGTTCGCTTCCTAAAGACTTGAGTGTTTTTTTGAATACCTACCGAGATGTCGGTAATAAAAAAACAAATGAGGTGATTTCAAACAAACGATGCTTTTGTTACATTTGTGGTTCGAAAAAGAATAACATAACTAGACTAAAATGTATTACTTGTGACAGAAGCATTTGTCAAAAACACTTATCACATACGTGTGATAATTGCCAGAATGACGAAATAGTTGATTCTGATGAAGATTATGTTTGATATTTAAATTTGTTTTATTTTTATATTTACGATGTTTAACTTAATATTAACATTTTTTTTTTTAAGGTTCGAAGTTTTAATAATTTTATTTTATTTACATTTTTAATTTTTTGATGTTTAATATTTGTTACTAAAGTTAGGTAAAGGTAATATTTATGTTTTTTTTCAATATTCGAAGTTTTAATAATGTTTTTTTTTATAATAAATTATATTACTATACATATTGTGTACAAGATTTTTTTCATAATATTTATCAACATCTGAAATATGTAAGATGAAACGTTGGGCTCAAAAGTAAAAAAAACTTCGAGACGGTAAATTACTGTTGCGCGCCCGTTGGACCTATGGAACGGAGTGCGCCCGGATGAAAATTAATAATTCTCCGCGAAGTGCTTGAGACTTGAGAGCATACGCGGTATTCCCATGCATTTTCAAAATAATGTTGGGAGTATATGGCGTATATATAGTATACCCTAGGGGAGTGTTTCCCAACCTTCATGTTAAGACGGCCCATAAATGTCCTTTGTGTTGGGTAGGCAACCTACAAAGAAAAAAAAAACCCCGGTGTGCTTTAACATAATAAGTTAATATTAATAGCATTACTAATCATTTTACTATAAGGAATTTTATCATAATTTTAACACAATTCTGGAAAACTGAATTCTAACATATATAATTATATTTTGATTACCAAGATATTTTATTTTATTGTCATCAGTAGGGAACGGATTTATATGTAAATGCATATTTTTATTAAAACGAGATATTTAAGATTCGATAAGAATTGTTCATGTTTTAAATCATTCCTACTAAAATTATGCTACTTTTATTTTAAATATTTTGGTTTAATTACATATTTCACATATTTGGTTTAAGTACATATTTTAGTGATTTTTGATTTTTTTCATCGATTTTTGACGACCAAACATTATCTTATCGATCACCAAATATTATACGTTATCTAAATGGCATTTACGTACTTATTCCCGGTACGCCGCATAGGAGATGTTGTAAAAAAGAAAATTGATTGCTGTTACAGAAAAAAATTCAGACTATAATGATTTTAAAACAATCAATGACATAACGAGTGGCAGACACCCTTCTAAATATTTGGAATTATCGCCTTCTGATATTATGCGCTTCAAATATGCTCCAATTACATCGGTTGATGTGAAACGATCATTTAGCCGTTTTAAAAATATTTTCAGACCTAATAGGCGACATTTAACATTCGATAATTTAAAAGAAATTGTAATAATTCTATGCAACAAATCATTTTGATAATTTAATAATTATAATTGTATTTTTTTTTTTATTTAAATTTTTTTCCTACATATTTGTATGGTTTTAGCATATATTCTATAAATTATACTTGCATATATATGTACATATTTCTGTATTTGTATTACATATAAATCCGTTCCCTAATCATTAGTTTACGAACAGCGACCCATCAAAAATATTTTGCACCCATAGGTTGGGAAACGCTGACCTTGGAGAATATCAATGCTTATATAGTTTTTCACAAATGATATTTCATTGTAGATAAGATTCGGTGATAACCAATTATAGGAACGCGAACGTTTTCTGTGACGAATCACCCATAAAACTGGTGTCATTTGTTTTTCCTCAGACCAAAGAGTCTAAAAAGTACTATTACTGAAAGTACAGTAAAAATGTACTATTATAAATAAAAATTATGAATATATGATTAAATAGATAATGAGTATTTAATAGGTATAAACGATAGGGAACAACGCTCAAAAAATGTTTTAGAATTCAATATATTTCTATGAGACAAATGCAATAAAACAATTATTGTATTAGCATTGATTATAGAACATACAAATCTTACTATTAAAAATAATAACGCCTACGCAGACGCGGTCACTAAACGTCTCTGTAATCGTTTTAATTCAACTTGATAAAAATTGGCTTTCAACAGTGGATAGTTAATAGTGTTTCTCTTCGTAATTGCGTTTATCTGACGATTTCTAAATTAGATTTAATTTGTGTTCTAATCCGTTGTCAATTATATATAAGGTTTCATCCAGTAGTTATCGGTCAGTACACCAAAGTGATTCGATTACGGGAGTACCACTAAAAATCCTACAAATTCTACTTCTCCCGTTCTATGTATGGAGATTAATAAACTCCGTCTGTGCCAATATTCGTGTGATAACTAGATCCGTAATGCATTTACGTCGTGTTGCCCGTGTCACCGGTGAAATGCCGCTATGCCGTCCTGTATATTTAGTTGCTTAACTCGCCTGGATCCGAAGCTCGGTAGTGTTTAGTAGTAAATTCGAACATGTAATAGTATTTAATTTCCCACCAAAAATAATATTTTCGGATATAAAAATGTTTTCCCTTAGATTCTGTAAATACGTACGAGCTCAGTGAGTACTTTAGTTATGATTGACTACCAGTACGCCACAACATATCCAAAACATCGATTGGCATCTGTGTATGTAACTACACCGTGACCAGCAAATATTACTTAATGTTTATTGGTAAACGGGCACTCACTATTTGCTTACTCACGTATTGTTTACGGTTTGATTTGCAAACCGCGGACACTTTATACGGTAACAACAATCTGGCGTTACGTGCCAGTCAGTGAGTGCCTACCGACTTTACAACAAGAAAAGGGTACAATTAGTTGAATGACTTCTTGATCAACGTAGATTTAGTTAGATATGAAAAAATACTCTCAACTTTAAAACGATAACTCTTTTATTATGAAATCATTCTAAGTTTGATGATGAATTTATTAACGTATCAAAAATATTCTAAACATGTACAATTAATTAGTTCAACTTATTTATTTATAAAACAAGCTGGCGTAAAGGTGTAATCGAATTATAACTTATTTGAATACCTTTGGGTCTATTCGGAACCGCCTTATATTCTCGTGTGAACTCCTATCGTTCCTCGTTCTGTCACACATTTGCTAATATCCGTTTCCGATGTGGTCTGCGATATATTTTTGTCTTTTTATAGTAAAAATTCTCTATTTAACATCTGTTGCGTAGTTCAGGGACTACTGCGAATTACCTACTTTCTTACAATTGATGACGTGTGAAAAATAATGATATCATGTAATCGTGCATTTGTCTTTATCCAAAGATTATTTTAATTGCTAACGCTCTAATACGGTTCTGACGTATAGTTGTGATAAAAATGGCTTGATAATAAATGTGTAATAATTGATCACGAATATTTTGTTCGGTGAAAAAAACCTGATGAATTTTTTTATATCAACCGATGAGAATGATTTTAATGAGATTCAGGTATACTCTGAATACTGTAAGCATTTTCAAAATAACTAAGTTTAAACCAAAATTGTTCACAAATGGTTTTCAATTTATGGCTTTATGTATGAATATCTCGAATATACGTTGAACATATTTAAGGTGAATTGTTCTGGTAAAGTAACAACAAATATTAATGAGCCGGTTATTGATGTTATTGATGGTCAATCATAATAGTTGTTATACATCGTTAAATTACCTAATCATTTTTTAATATTGTTCCTAACATATTTCACAGTATGAATTATTTACCAACATAATACACCATTACGTGTACGCTGCTAGTGATAACAATAATAAATTATAATTGAAAAATATTGCCAATAAAATCAGTCTATATATTTATGTTCTAATCATGAGTTTGGTTTATTTATTATTTTTATTTTTCGGTTTATCTTATAGTTACTAGGTATATTTTAATGTTTTGTAGTGTTTAAAGTTTAAATATTATACCTATTATAATAACATTTATGTTATTATATTTCCTGTTTCTATTACCCTTTGTATTAAGTTTGTATCATTATATTGTATAATTTTTTACACAAAAAACTGTTGTCAAACGTCCCATGGCGTACATTCTAATAAAATAAAAATTGTCTATATTGTATATAATGTTCTTACTACATGCAATTATACAAACTGTCTGCCACACAGAATATCCGTACTACTCGCAACACTACAAAGTGTCCGCAAAATGAATATTTTTTCGGAGTTGACCGTGCAAAGTATCCTACAACCATTGTTTTTTATCATATATTTTTATTTTTTTATACGAGTATAAACTGATAAAAGTTCTTATGGAACTTATTAACATTTAAAACAAATATACAAACACATTAAATACGTTAACTGGTATAATACGAAACATAACGAAAATAAAACTTAAATGTTATGGAAATACAAGTGTAAAAGTACATAATTATTTTAATGTCGAATAATATTAAACTGTGTTGTGTGTTTCACGACGAAAAATAAACTTGATGAGATTTTAGACAAGATGATGGGTAATTTAAACGTTAAGGTTCAATTTTTTTTTTTTTCTTAAATGTTGTAATGCGCTCAATAAAAGCAAATTTGTTTATTTAAATAGTTGATTTAAAAATAATGGCATATACATAAATACGATGAACATAAAAAATTAACACGATAATGTATAATGATGGAAAAAACTTAATATTAAAGTAGTATAAACAATCAGTATGCTATTTTGTCGTGAATTTATTTCAATAAAATGAAAAAATTCAACTTAAGAAAATTTTCAATTGTTTATTCGTTAAAAAACAAAAACATTAAAATGAAGTTCTTATCTATTGGTTATGACGATCGACCAATATTTTAATAATTCAAATGCAGCAGTGATATAATACGAATATGAAAAAGATTTGTTAAAAATGATTATTTGAGATCACAACTTGTCCTGGAAACAATCCAACAAAAATAAACTAATTGTTTGATATACATGGTTGCGAACACTCGACAAACCGTGCGATTCATCTGGATAGCTCTGTAAAAGAAAATATAAACAAATTATTTATTTATATTGATTGAACTGTATTAAAATTGAACTTAAATAGATATCACTTTCATAATAAATATAATAACTGTCTAGAAAAAGTAAGACTTTAGTAAACAAATATCAACTGATTGATGAATTATAGCAATTAAAGTTAATTAGTCAGCTCATTGAAATAACAGTTTCCCACAGTTGTACTCACTTGCTGTCTGAAAAGTATAACTCTTCGTTCTAATTCATAGGAAAGCATCATCGACTGTTGATAATGTACGTTGTCGTCGTAGGTGCCATGTATCACCATGTATTTCTTGTTACGGAATTTTTCCGCGTGCGTCAATAGACTGGCGTTCTTATAATTCGCCGTGTTATCTGCGAGCAGACCCATGTAACGTTCGGTGTATATCGTGTCTGAAAAACGTATAGACATATTTTGTAAGATTTCGACACACGAAAAACCATAATTAGAAGTGAATACCATAGTATATCCAATCGGTTACAGGAGCAACAGACAGTCCGCATTTGAATACATTATTATTGTCTTTGGTCAACACCATTCCGGTGGTGTAACCACCATAGCTCCAACCCCAAATAGCCGTTTTTGATTTATCGATGAACGAAAAATGATCTTGAAGATAACTGTAAACCAATAATTTATTACTACTCTGTATAAGTCTACACAAAATGCCGATAATATTTGGAGTAAAAAAAAAAGAGATATTTTTTTTAAATTTTTATTCGCACTGACTAATGAGAATGGAATTCCTGCAAGTTGATCATATCCATTCATATTGATTCGGGAAAGGACGAATTTTGGCGCGAAGAACTTATCGATTGTGTAATTAATAACGTGGTAATATTTAAGCACAGGGAAACACGGATCATGTGACGGGCTCACGCGACGGAAACAGATAACGAACTTAGTATACGAGTGTAGATTTTATAAAATATTTTATGTTTATACTCAAATTCAACCTAACTATGAATTATTCGTAATCGCTATTAGAGTTTGTTGATGGTTTACATTGTTGATCAAGAATATATTTTTTTTTTTTGTTTAAAAAATCATTAAATCGAGATTTTTCATAATACCTTGTTCAACACGTATATTAGAAAAAAACTTTACCTTGCAACGTATATTTGATCCTCGATTTCATATGTACCCAATTTTCTATAGTTAGCGAATAAAACGTTATTGCCCTTTCTCCCCGATCCACGGCCATCAATTTGAGCTACGATTACATTTTTACTTGAACTAAAGTATGTGTTCCATTCCACTGCAAACTTGTTCAATGCTAAATTTGATCCAGGTCCGGCATAACTGGAAAAAAATTTGTTTATTTCAATCCCGCGACCCAGTCAATATTGTACAGGTAATTGAACACTTACGTGTTGACCAGCATTGGATATTTTACATCCGAGTTTTGATCGACGGATGGTGGTATAATGAGTCTAACACGAGCTTTGAATTCAGTACCCGCAATAGGTACGTCAATAAAAGATATCCGTGGAAGCGTTACAGTAGATAGCACTTGTTTCACTTCCTTGTTCATTTCCCAATCAAGTATTTTTTCACCAGTCTTCAAATTTCAAAAATATAAAATATACAATTTGATAAAACGCGTTAGAGCGACTAATTCATAATTTACAAAATTATAAAAATTTTAATGTTGTTCAACAAATATTTACCACAATTTAGGTACTATTTTGTTTAAAGGTAAATATATGTTTAAAAGATTAATTGGAAATCGTATAATTTATTACTTCCATTATGGTATATTAGAATACGATTAATGCGATAAACAGAATGAAAGTGTATAATTATGAATGTGCCATACATACATCAATACTTGTATCGTATATTACACATTTCCAGATTACTCATTGGACAAATAAAAATGAACAAAACGCTTAATGTGTATATTTCTGGAGCATTTATTGTAGATATGCGTCTATTATGATAGGTATATTTAAATTAAATAAGGACTCTGTTTGAATCGAGAACTGGGCGGGAACTGTGTGAACAATACTTCCGCCAATAAAATAAGGACTTGAATGTGACAATATCACCAAGTGCATAAAATCACTTCGATCTTTTCACGAAATCAGATCATAAAATACGGTTTATACTGTATATCGATAATATATTATTAAATACCGTTTTATATAGTTCGACTTCCGGTACGTTTGGTCCGAGACATATGAATGTGTAATAACTATTTTCAGTGCTCATCTCTGCTCTGCAAAATTTACAGCTTTTCTTACACGACATGCACTCCGGAATGCTATTTTCTTTGACCTGCGTTCGGTATAAATACTGTTCCTCGGGTTCTCCTCTGTGTTAGCCAAATAGTAACTAGATACATAAAAACAAACGGTACACCAAAGTTCTATGTGTAAAATAATATTAATCGTTTACATGTAATTAGATTGGACATCCCATTTCAACAGCTCAATGACTTCGAATTTTCCGCTCGTCAACGGTAATAGATGGCCATCAGGTTCCACTACTACGACGTGCTTAAACATATCTCCATCGAATTGTTTTACAGGATATATTATAGCCAGACGATGTTTATTGTCGACAAGTGGTATTTGTGTAAAATCTAACCAACCACCGAATTGATTGAATGTCACAAGCTACATAATTAAATATATTTTTATGATGTTTTTAACTTTGTAGGTATGAATATCATGTTATTATGTTCACATTTAATCGAAAAAATAAAAACATTACACGCAACACGGATATGATTAGAATTTATTATATTTACTAGGGTTTTTTTTTATTTTAATTTTAAAATTTTAAAAACTCACCATTTTTCTTTCAGCTAAATCTTCAGTCACGAAATAATTCACTAAATATGAACTATTTTGTACTCGATTCATCCATATAACAAATAAATTTGTTTCATCTGACCATACAACGGTATTCAAAATAATATCGGTGCTAACCGACCTACAATAAAAATAAATAGTTCAATTTTAATAACGACATGTTTTTTTTTTTTTTTTA
Organism: Sipha maydis; assembly: GCA_034509805.1. NCBI lineage: Eukaryota > Metazoa > Arthropoda > Insecta > Hemiptera > Aphididae > Sipha > Sipha maydis. The sequence continues at coordinate 51,864 of JASXSY010001205.1, read as the reverse complement.
AATGATAAAATGAGGTATCTCAAAACAATATAGTTTTCCAAATAATTGAACAACGACGATAACGAGTGTAGTGGTTGGTCATTAGAATCTACTAATTACCCATATAACTATTAGGCTTGAAATACATTCTAATGTATTTTTATTTTAAAATTGTCGTGTCTTTTCTTTTATCATGTTGGTGAGCTTTATCGATTGGAATTATTATAACCAGTGATATTTTATTTTAATTATTATAACGCCAAAAAGTATTTTTAAGGTACATTGTTTTTTTAAGAATTTATTGGATCTATTTTTGATAAATAGCATTAAATTCTATCTCGGTTATAACCATTTCATTCTTGTTTTTCATGTTTTTGTCCAGAAAGAAGAAATTGTCCAGTAATAGTTGTTTTTACATACAAAAATTTATATTATGGCGAATCACATTATAAAAACTTCACTTTCATGTATAACCTTAATATCCAGCGTGGACTAAAATTGTGTAATTTAGACTAAAGGAAGAATAAAAAAAAGAACCGGATGGGCCTCGCTCTCCTGTACAGTTGGGGGTGGAGCGCACCTCGTTTATAGGATAGGTCATTATTACAACGGATTTGTTAAATTTGAATGCAATGATAGTTATCATTGTATACGAATAACGATTCTGAACGAAGTTAATATGCTTGTCTAGGATATAATACATTGTTATTTACAAATATTGTAAAAAATATATTTTATTTTGAAACGATAAATATATTTTTCAATTAGGATGGGTTGGCAGTTGCATACAGCGACATAGTTTGTCAGTCTAGAATATTATACATTATATTATATTTTACATGTAATTTTATGTCAATATTCGCTGTTCAAATGCTTATAAAAAAAATTGTGCCTATGGATTTTAATAATTTTTGAATGACACTAAGAACTACTTCTGTAGAATCTTTTATAAAATTTTTAAGTATTTTTTACGAGCCAAATTTTTTTTATCACCGATTATAAAAAAAAAAATGTAAAAATATCGAATATTTTAAATGCCTATAAGTGGCTTAAAAATCAATATTATATTTTGAAAAAAATATGTCATAAAGGAAATGCCAATCTTAACAGCTGGTAAAAATTTCAAAAATCTGCGACTTATACTTTTTGAATTATAACAAATATTTAAAACCGTTTGAGAATAAATTGCTATTTTATGCAATTTCGTAAATATTTAAATTTCAAACAGTCATTAAATTTTTTCCTCTAAGTCCGGTAGAAATTTTTTTTATGATTTTTGAAGAGTAGCTTATAGATAACCTAGTGTTAAAATTTTGAACCTTTAGTATGAACAGAAAAAATTTATGAATTTTTATCTACAAAATAACTTGCAAATTATCGTGATTTTTACACATTTTATACAAATTTGAGCATTAAGGGCTTATAAAAAAAATTTGAGTAAACCGATCACCGATATTTTTTTGTTACGATAAGTTTAACTCATTATAAACCTTGTATTAAATTTTCAAGAGTTTTCTGTCTGCCAATTAAATTTTATAGTTGTTTAAAAACAAAAATTTTACAAAAATCTAAAATTTAAATTGCCTATAAATAAGTCAAAATATGCCAAAATACTTTGAAAACTTAACCATGTATAGAAAACGTCAATATAAAGATTTGGTGAAAATTTCAAGTTTTGCGATTTTTGGTTTTTGAGTTAGAGCATTTTAAAAAAATGTAATTTGTAAAAACGTGTTTTTGCGTAAAATTTCCCGTTTTTTCGTAATTTTTTTATCGTTTTTTTCGATTTTTTTAAAAAGTATTAAAAAGTTGGATTTTAGACCAGCCAAAGTATCATCTACAATCACTTTCCTTTCAGAAAAGTTGCTACATAAGCAAATCGAAGCATTTTTACTGCCAAAAAAGGTGTCGTCAGACACAAAATTAAAAAAAAAAAAAAAATAATAAAAAAAATAAATAAAAAAAAAACACACATCATTGTAAAACCAATAGATTCCATCACTCCTTTCAGAATCTAATAGAAAAAAAATTGTTTTCTTTTTTCAAAGACAGAATTTTTTTAAATGTATTTACTGAGTTCACTCTACTAGTAACTAATAGGTGTATGTAAATTTATATATACAGTTGTTTTAAATGAGCAAAAATAATTTACCTTAGTTTAGTTAGTAAGTTAGCACTTTTAGACAAAAAAATCTCTATTTGAATATAAAATATATCATATAGGCACAATTGTGTACAAAGTGCATCGATGTAGCCCGTATTCATTATCATATTAATATATAGATGTGCATACAAATGTCAATTTTATAAAACTAAACACACTCATTCGCGTATTAATTTAAAAATTATTCAAAAATAATGCTATTTATCTACTGTACAATAGATACATTTTTTTATAATTTATACAACTGCTCAAATAAATCGTAGAATAGTTAAAACAATATGTACCCACTTTTTAAAACGAATAAAATTGGACATCATGAAAAACAGATAAGTTCAGTTAAATTAGGTTATTTGTTAATTAATTATGATAATGTATAAATATATACATATAACTCACGTCAATTCGGTTGGTGGGTCAACAGGTATAGGTTTCGATATTGACTCGTTAAGACTTTCAACAAACAATTGTACAGTTGGGTTAGGAACACCGACCTAAAAAAAAAAAAAAAAAACATATTTTCATTGTTTCAATGCATTTATCGAAAAAATTAAATCTCACTTTTGGGTAATGAACACCAACAATTTTAGTGTACTGATATTTCAGATTACCCGGTACACCATAAAAAGGTATTTGCATCGTTGGTACTTGGGAATCGTTGAACGATGCGTACGCTATCCTACTTCCTTGTTTAGAAAACCACATGGCACTGTTTGAACTAAAAATTTCCTCTTCGAACAGAATAATTATTTAATTTAATTTAAATGTGAATTAATAATTTTATACTTAAAAATTAATCTATAATATTTGAATACAGTAAAGTTTAGTAATAATGAAATAACAACTTAATATTAACATATACATTGTTTTGATATTATGATGTCTATTATTTTATAGCTCTGTCGTTCATATATTAGGTACATAAAAATATCAGTTATGAGGCGATGACCTACCTGAACTATTACCCATTACCCAATTCAAATTCAAATTTTTGCGGACATTGAATTAAGAAATCATCAGTTTAACAAAACAAAACACAGAAAATTGCAATTTTTGCAATTAGATAATCTATTATACCTTAGTATGATACATTTTACAGTTTTAATAGCGCTTGCATATTTTGAGTTAATACCTTATTGTATTAAAATTTCATCGCTATTTTTTTTTTTTCAAAATCTTAATCATAATTTGAGACTAACTGTTGTGTATTATATGTATTATTCATTAATCATCTTAAATTAAAAAGATCATAATATCTATGTAAAAAAAAAAAAAAAATGTAATCGAAATACATAGAAATAATGCACTCACCCTCATATACCCAGTCAGGAATGCCATTGCACAATTCAAAGTCACCAGTCATTGACAATTGTTTCATATTAGCAAAATTAGAAATATCGTGTATGTAAAATATGTCGTTGTTTTCTACAATCGCTAAACCATGACCAGTGGGCGCCCACTTAGTCAACTGTAAATTCCAGGGTAATCCATTACTTTGCAAAGTGAATTGTTCTCTAGACAAATCATTGAACCATGAGTTCGATAAGTAAATAAATATTAAACAACTAAAAAATAATTAAATTTTATTATTGTGTATGATATAATGTTATGTTATTTCTTTATTCGATTTTCATTAAAAATCACGATTGTAATCAATCCAGTTTATTGATTATGCTTTAATCTAAAATCACCTACCAATCAAAACCAATTTTAATAATTAGTGCCAACAAATTTTCTAGAGAGACATTTAAATATTAAACATTTATATCATTTTTATTATAATTATTTGTCTATACATTCTATATAAATTATTTTGAAATATGTAGCTTGTTTATACAATTATAATTCTGTATAAAAAAATTAGTTATATTTTTGTGATAATAAATCAATTTATATAAATATATAGATGTCTAGGTTAAGACTCATAAAAAATTCCTGTACACATAACATTTTCGTTGAAAATTATAACTCTTTAAAAATTTTTAGATCTCATTAGTATTGTAATATAACATACATGCATATAACAATATTATAATTTACATACTGTTATATTATAACAGTATGTAAATTATAATATTGTTACAAATAACATTATATTTCTTTGATCTTCAAAAACATCACAGACATTTTCACCGTACATGAATAACTATGCGCATACAATTATATATTCATATACAGCATACTCGTATATATATTATTTAATTCTGTATCGTGAAATATAAACAAATTTGCAAATATATGTTTTTATATGTATAAGTTATATGATTTGAACATTTTGATCGATGGTATAGATAAGTATTTAAATTAGTATTAAAGTATTAATGACATTTTATAAATAATTTTAATCATTTCTGTGAAAATGTAGTAAGCTATTAAAAAAAAAGAAAAATTGGTTAAATAATTTCTTTTTAGTTATTCAATAGATGATAATTAATCAAAAATTAAATGATTTTCGTTTATAATTTATATTAACATATGATGTAATATTATGTTTCTAATACGATTTTTAATTTTTTATTGAAAGTATTTTATTAGAACTGAAGACTCATCAAGTCAAAAATATACATGAATAAAAAGAAAAAATTTATTAAATTTATATTTTAAATTGCAATCGATGTATATACATACAAGCTACTAAACATAATCCATTTTAATTTACTCACCCTGTTTTAATCACTATACAGTCGTAGTGAGCTGTAAACGAATGTCTATAAACCTAAACACACATAATCATAACAATGTATTAAAGATCATATAATATTACTCTTCATATCACTTGATATTATTTAAAAAATAAATAAATAAATAAATAAATAGCTTATAATGAATGTAACATTAGTTTGATATTTTATAATTTAAGCTTACCTTTCTATAGTGATACGCTATAAGGAGATATTCTTTGTCAGCAGATAGCTCATACTGAAAAGCTTTATCAATATTCTATAAAATACGCACATAAGAAAAATGTTTATGTATACAATAAATATCGGTAAAAAATAGAAAAACAATCAAAGTATTACTCGAGTCATATTATTGGCTAATACAGTTATGTTTGAGGTATTCACATTGAACACTATAATATTCTTATGAACGTCTTTCATCAATATTTCATCATCTGAAATAACACACGTAGTAAGTTACGACATTTTAATAATAAACAGTATAACAATTATTATTGATGTGTATAGATATGACTTTACATTGACATCTAATCAATTGTATTGGGTACATAATAAGGACAAAATAATTGACTGTGTACCTGAAATCCATGTTCCGTTGAAACGATTAGGCTCATAGTCACCTTTCATAAGATTTTGAAATTCTAAAGGTTCGAGTGTTCTAGCTTCAGGCTTGTAGAATGTGTTGGTATTGGTGTAAACTAATGCAAAGATTACTGAAAATACCAATAGTAAAATCAACAGAAATACCAAAGGTCTGTGTCTGACATTCCAAACATATTTTTCCTGAAAAAAATAATTATATAATATTAATCTAATAATAGTATAACATTGTTGACGTCACTCTGAATTATCTAGTACATCGAGAGCCGAAAACAATTTGTTATAGTTATGGCGTTAATAACTCAAACAAACATTTATATAAAACGTGATGAAATAAAACCATAATATGTATTATAATAAAATATGAGATGTCATTGACATTTTATTATCAAATATAATAATATGTAGAGGCATAAAAATGGAAGTTTCGATATAAATAACTAAAAATAAAAAATAAAATCCCGTTTTAAAATGGTTAGAATGAAAAATATACACATCATAAATATTTTACGTTCGTATAAAATATAGTATTTGTTAATTATGATGGAATCACGAAAACATCAATTTTTTTTCGAGAAAGTATAAAAATAGACATTTGATATTAGCATAAAAAGTAAGTTTACAATTTAATCCCTCTCCTTCTTAGAAAAAAATTTAATGTATGAATGTATGCCACTAATAATTATATAGCATATTGATGAAAATGATATTTGTAATTTAAATTATTAATAGGTGTAATACTTAAACGTTTATGAATTATAATACTATCTACAAGAGTAATTAAGATAAATGTAAAAACTATTCCCATATTAGCAAAGTATGAGTATTATAATATATTTGAATCGTATAAAAAAAGTATTAGTATGTGTGTTATATTACATATCATGAATCAATATACCAGTATTCATATATTAAATTGTTTGAAAAACGTCAACATTTAATTTTCGAAAAAGAACAATGATTTAATAAAAATAACAACTATATTTTACATTTACTGATGTTGCTAAGTACACATTTTCCTTAGAGTTTGACGAGCAAAGAGAATTTTTTGAATATGTCGAATATATTATTACAATTTGCATTCATATATTCAGATTGCAAAGTGGCAAGAGCGAGTAAGTTGGTCGGATTATTTATTTATAAGTAAACTTAAGTTTTTCTTGTATGAACAAGTCTCAAGGACCCGTGGGGTGGTAGACATGCCACGGCCGCAAGTGTTTAAGTAAAGAATTCAACCGAAGTGTATAAATTATAGCCTATAGTACAAAGGACACATTTTTGCAGAATTTTTGTAAAATTAAAATGAAAATGCCGTTAAATTTCAATTATGGAATGATAACGCAACGTGTACACGTATAGTAGATTATAACGCATAAATACAATCAAAAATATTCATATTGTACCCAAACTGCGGCTATGGCGATATTTATACGTAAAAAATTAAAAATCTGAAAAAATTATTGTATATTAATTTACCTACACGTATGCACGTAATCTCATTACTCCTATAATTAAATGTATTTTTTTTTTTGTAAAATTGTTTTATATTTATCTCGATTTTTTTTATTTAATAGAAAATTAATTTATAATACATATTTGTCATTGAGAATTTTAATTTGATATTATTTATCTTGTATGTAAAAAATATTTTACTTCACATAACTTTTGGATATCGCAATGATCATATAAGGTAGTGATGAGAAACTCCTGGAAAAAGTAACTAGAGGGCCAATATTTAGAACTTAAAAATCTAGCAGGCCGTAATAAGAAGAGCAAAAAATAAAAAAATGTCATTAAAATCGACAATTAGCATTTATTTTAAATAATTATATTTTATGACTGAACCAATAAAATAAAATAAGTGCCTAATATTTATAGCTATTTTAGCTATGTCGATATGGATATATATATATATATATATATATATATATATATATATATATATATTATATGTAGTAGACATATAGTGATTTAGCTGGAATTGAATAATAGAGGATAATATATCTATATTTTACGATTAACGTGATAAAATTAAATACTGATAACCGCTAAAATATTAAAAAGTAATTTGAAAATATAGCACGGGCCTGACAAAAAAAGTACTCAAGCCACCAGTTGCCCATCCCTGATATAAGGGTAAACATTTTTTCCGCATAGGATATCTTAATAATGTATGTGTATAAATTGGTTATTTATGATTGATACATAACTATAACATTACAATTTTATAAATTAACTTGATAGAAATAACAGATGCATGTGTATATATATATATTATAGAATAGAATATTATCAAGTAGTTTAGTTATTATGTTTAGAATTTTTATGACTAATTGTAATTTATAGTATATAAAACGTAATTATATTTAAGTAATGCAGATTAAATTATTTTCGTATAAGTATGTGCATGTACATGATTTGATACTACTTAATTTTGATTGACTAATTTGGTTTATTCACCGGTATAACTGTTTGTAACCGATAAAAATATAAGAAAATATGAAATTTTCAAGTTATTGATAAAAATATTTAGCACTATCGAATATGGCAAAACTTGTTCAGCATTGATATTATTTAATGCTGTCATGGGATTTAAATTAAATGGAAAGAAGTATAGTTCAAATGAATAATTTAGCTTAAATACATTTAAGTTAATATGTATATATAATATGCCCAATTTCTAATTAAATAATAATAAGTGCAGATTTTATTACAAACATCGTATATAACAAATGTAAATCCCACTCGCCTTGTTTATAATGTAAAATAAAAGATAACATAGAACAATTTGTATTCGATATTATTTTGCCACCATTTTTTAATTGTGATCAATAGTAAATAAATTAAGATTACAATCTTTCCTCAGCATTTCAATTACTGCAGGTACAAGAAAAATTATGTATATAAAATGTAATTAGTTTTCTTATTATTCTTGTATTAACTGTTGATATTTTCAATTTTTAGATTAATATATTACAAGGTTCGTGACAATATATTAGATACCATTCTAATGTTACAAGGTGATTGACAATGCAAATTATTATGCAACATGTTTGTCATATCTCTTAAATCTGTTTGTAAACATTTTAATACTCGTTTAAGATTTTTTTTTTAATAATACAACACTAATTTCATTTAAATATAATATACCTATCTCTTACTGTAATAATTATTTCAACATAAACTTATAAAACCGATTTGCGCAAGTTTTATATATGTTAACAAACTAGCGACTAGCATGGAAATATTTAGTACTTAAAACACACGCTATAAGTCATAAATTCGATTAATGATCAAAGATAATATTATATACTATAATACGCGGAGAGGGAGTGCCCCCTGAGATTTTTCATCTTAGTTATAAAATGAAAAGTTTTTTTTGGGTAAATTAAAGATGCAGTGGTAAATATTCCAATTGTTAATATTTACTCAATAAATACATAAATAATACTTTACTTTTTTTTGTTCTCCCCCTCCCCTTTAAGTTACATTTTTACCGGCGTCCCTGAATAAATCTATAGTATATTTTACTTAAATAAACCATTAGATACGGCCCACAGTATAAATATAAATTTTGAATGTGACGCGCAAGTTGAAAAACATTATATTTTGTGTTTAGTTTTAGATATGTTTCACTATACTAAAAGTACGTTAACGAAAATCAATATTTTTTAATTTAATTTTTTTCAAATATCATACAGTTAAGACAAAAATATTTGTTTTCACTTTCTCATTTCCAAAATAAAAATATGTCTACGAATCAACATTTGTTTTTGTATCAGTAGTTACAAATTATTATATATTATTAGTTACTTAATACAATTTTCAATAAATTGTCCATTTAAATATGCACAAAATATAATATATTACATTTATTATTATTCAATATAATATTTATTTAGGTATAATAATACATTTAAATATTAAACAATGTGTATTATCGACATTATAGTTTGATATATTAGAACAAAAAAAAAGTTGTGTAAATTAGTACAATATTAGACAGGTTGTTAATAGAATGTCATATGAGGGCCTCGAAAATTTCCGATAATTTAGAACACTAAAAATTAAACCATATTTACTAAATACGATAAAAATTAAAAATCGTTAATGAGGTTAGATTAGCTGAGTATGTTTTTGATATTTTAATGGTATGTGTTGTTGCATCAAAGGAATACTTGCTACTTGTCATAGAGCCAGATAATGTTTTGGTTTTTTGTGATCTTATAATTTTCAATAGATACTTATTACGTCGTCTATCTATTAAACATAACCTACATTTGTAATGGATTCGTATAATATATTTGAAATATTTTTAATAATTTTTTTTTTTAATGTAGTATCGTTATTATTTGTATGTAATATTATTGTTATTATAATTATATTAAATTAGATATCAATGCTATATTTCAAATTAATTAATTAATATGATAATCAAGGAAAGGTATATGGGGTTAGAAATAATTCAATTTACAATTTATTACGACAACAGTACAACATTTTTCCTCAGTAGCAGGTAAGTAAAATACATTTTTGCATACTAATACACCATTTCAAAAATAAATATTCTAAGATTCATCAATTGATTAGAATTGTGTATAAAATAATTTACCCATAATGCATCATTTATAGTTTTAAATTGAAATAACAATAATAAATAACGTTATTTAAAAATATTCAATTGTCAATAGTGTTTGGTCAACTATTTTACCTGCTTGATAAAAAAAATAATGTCAATAACAGTTTTCTAAATCTGTGGAAAGAAGTAAATGTTTATGAATACAAATATACAAAATGTATTATACTTCAGTTATACTCGTACGTATATACACAATTCCGAGTTGGAAAAAATGTGATTCTGACCTGAGAATTTCTATGCGCCGATCACAGTCCATTGACGACAGACCGTAACAACAGCAGTTGAACACAATAGCATTTTAACAATTCGTTTATCGTGTTTATTGCTACGTAAAAATTATTTCGAATTCTTGTAGGTTATCCAAGTTTTAGAAAATGTATACTACATTGATATATTATTATCTACACGTAGGTTAAATGTTGGTACGGAAAACTCGAAACGTGTTTCGTAAAATTCACCATTTTCGTAGTCAATGCGTATCGTACAGCTATATTAATAAACACATCGTTTGTTCATACGCATTGTGTGCAGTGTCCCCCGAGGATTTACTGATCACGGTAATTGATGGGTAAATAAAGTGTTAAACTCAGTGCCGTCGCAAGCTTTTGCGAGGCCCCAGGCAAAAGCAGTACAATTTCCTTACATCTAAATACATCTAACCACTCCGACTTGGCAAATCGTAGACCCCCGAATTTATTTTAAGTGCGAGGCCCTAGGCAATTGTCTGAGTTGCCTGCCCGCTAACGACGGCACTGGTTAAACTTATCAAAAATATTATATTAAATAACAGTTTAAAATTAAAAATAAAGGCAAATTTGAACGTTTTTATTGCCAACTTTATAATGTACGGTTATGTGTTATAACTAGGGTTCTACGACATCTCAGCGCAGTCGTTATATTATGCTACGATAATTAAGCGCAGTGTTGCCCAACCTTTATGCTAAGGTGACCCATAAATGTCCTTTGTGATGAGTAGACGACTTTCAAAAAAAAAAAAAAACCCTAGTATGCTTACTTATCATTTTATTATATACTTTAACGCAGTACAACAAAACTAAATTATAATATATTTAATTAAATTTTGATAACTAAGACATTTTTCTTGTCATTAATTTACAAACAGTGGCCCATTAAAAATATTTTGCCATTCAATGTTGGGTCACGACCCATAGGTAGGGAAACGCTGATTTAGCGAAAATATATATTTTGACGAACAAAAATTGAGCGCAAAATTAAATACATATTATACTTAATATAAGATATCTATATTTTTGATAGTTATATGTCAAGGTTTAACTAAGTACAATCGTATCAGAAATAAAAATATAAAATAAATATACCTGTTGATAATTTATTTTCGTTTTTTAACTTTAAAAGATTAAATGAATAATATATACATATATACAAAGGAAATTGACAAATCGTTTATTTAAATTTAAATTGTGGACTATATCTTGAAAGTTTCGAGAGATATATTTGCAAAATCTTCGCATACACGTAATGTTGCTTATATTATTTGTTCGATAATAATTAATAATTAGGCTAGAACTTAATAACATAATAGGTAAACTTATTTTTTTCTGGTATTAACTATTGTTAGAATATACTCCTATGAATCAATCAAGAATTTCAATATAGAATTTTGATAATAATCGACAATAATATAAACCTCGCGATCATAGTCGTAGACATTATTTATTATCATTATATATAATATGGGAAATAATTTAATACAATATATACATATTTCGATATGTATAATGTGTTCCATGTCCTATATAATTCTAGTTTTGTTTGTCATCAAATTTCCATATTTTTTTTATCGAACATAAGCAATAGCGTCGCACAAATGATTAAATATTGTGTTTAGTAACAGAAACCGGGCATTTATTATTAACGAACATTTTGCGTTTCTTTGTTGTACTCGTACGATTCGTAGTACTCGTACTAAAGAAGGTAAATTTTTCATGTATGTATTTTTCTCAGGGTTAAGTTATCAAAACAATTGATGTAAACACAATAAAATAGGTGTTGAGAACGGCAAAAATACAGTTTTTTTCATCGATCCCACATAACGATATGGACACAACATAAAAAAAAAAAAAAAGACCATGTTTTAAACAATAATTAAAAATAATTGCAAAAGCGTTTTTGGAGGTTGGCGAAAACTCCGTACGACGCTCGGATATAAAATCCGCGAGCGAAGGGGAGGGCAGCAGATCCGTCCTGGGTGGCCGAATAGACGTCCGCGTGACGCTGTACGGGGTATTGGATTTCGGATCGCGGCCGATTGCCTACTGCAACGCCAACAACTGCACTGGCGTGCACACGTGAATCGTAGACCGAGTAATCTCGAGAACAAGCGAACGAGTTTCAGTCCGACTCGAGCGTTTTCGGTTCGGACGCGAGATGCTTTTCGCGCGACGATCGTTACCGGATCGTTACCGGTAAACGGAGACGGTCAGCGGCGCGGGCCTTCGCGTCTCGCCAAATCGGCGTCCGAAGTCGACCGTTGTCCGTCGGCCGCGCGGCAGCTCGTCTATACATAGACCGTGCCGATTTAATAAAACGTTATAAAAATAATATTTAACGCGTCGTCGGCCGCGGCCGCGACCGCCGCCGCCGCCGCCGCGGTGCAGCACGGCGTTTGTCTTACCCTGACGTTTCCGTCGCGCGATCTCCGCGGTTCAGCGATGTCCAGGACCGTCGCGGCGTTGGCCACGGGGGCGTCCACGCGTTCGCCGTCGCTGCGCTGGCCGGACGGACCGGACGAGAGCACCGTTTCCATGTCGCGACGGTGCTCGGCGACGGGACGGATGTTGTGTTGCGCACAGGCGGCGGTGGTGCACTCGCGTTACGATCGACCGCGAACCTCGGAAAAACCGCGGAACACCCGCACGGGTCCTACGACGTGGTCGCGATGTGATCGTCCATCGTGCGGTTCTCTGTCGACTCGGAAACGCGGTCGGTCGAGGTTGCGGGTGAGCGCGGCGAGAACAACGACGGTCGGCGAGATAAACGTTAACCGGAACACGCGCGTAATTGTGCAACGTTTTTATTGCTTGTGTTTATTTTATTTACGTTTTTTTTTTTTTTTTTATTTACGGTTTTTTCCGAAAAAAAAACGATTTATTATTATTATAGTTCTTAATTACGCTAGTGCGCGTACAATATCGTCGTCGTCGTCCCGCAGACGCGGTCGAAATCCTTCGGCAACGATCGCGAATACGAGTTCGAGACGCCTCGTGTAATATATGACGGGTTGTTATTAAACCTCACGTGACGTGACGTCGATAGCGATGACTGACGAGATAATAGTAAAAATAATAATAATAGTGAGAAGAATAAGAAGAATATAAATTATTGTTTTGCGGATAACAGGTGAAATACGCGCACAGACGACACCGCGCACGTAGTTCAACACGGACTAACACAAAACTGAAGAGCACGCTGTCGTCTCTCCCCGATGATATGTAGCGGTAAAACCGCGCGCGTTTACCTACTACTACTACTACTACTACTACTACTACTACTACTACTACTACTACTACTACTACTACTACTACATATATGACGCGTGTGTGCAACGTGCGTGAGTGCGTTGTTGTGTCGAATTTTAGGCGCAAAATATTTTACAGGTTTTCGAATAACACTTGTGTGCCAAATCGTTATACACGTACGGTGGATTAAGCTTTATTATACAGATCTGGATCCTCAGAACTAGCCTTAAAACGTCCTTAAAAATACTAATACTTAAGTACACTACTTAAATTTACTTTTAATTTTTTTTTTTTTTTGATAACAAATACTTTCTCTTTTTAAAAAATTTGCCCGGTAAGGTTGGGAAAAAACAATTTTAGGTAAAGACAATTTTTTTTTTCGATCATCGTTGAAGTTTTTGTGTTTTGTGAAATATATATGATAATAATTTAATTAGAATAATATTATAATAATATTTTTCAAGTAAATTTAATTTTTTTCTATTTTTTTTTTTTTTTTATTATTATCTTACGTTCGCTCGTTTAGGGATAGCATTTTTTTCAGTTCAACCTTGACGATCGGTACATATATAATAACGGGGTGTGATCTAATTATAGTAATCATGATGTATAATATTTGTTATACACAACTATTAAACCTTAAATACCATATAAAGTTGTCGCTATTAAAATGTTACAAAATAAGCTTTCAACCGTTGGTAATACTATTGTCGATTTTCTTACTTTCTAATTTTATAGCAAAATTGTTGTTATTAATTATTATTATACAAAAATAACGAAATATTTTTGAAATTGTATCGATTTGAACATTTTAAATTTTAAATAAAATATAGCAAATTATATGTCAATTACGTGCTAATTCAGGCACGGAGCCGTCAAAAGTTTTCGGTCGACACCTTTAGTACACAATATTAATTCAAAAATGCGAGCTGTATTAATCATGCGCATATTTATTTGTTTAACGATTTATTGTTATTATAATGGGTCCTACTATTGTTTTTTTACAGTTCTTGTTTTTGTTTTTTTTTGTTATTGTTTGCATCTCAGATGAGTCGGAAATAAAATAATGATGAATTATTAGGGGGAGAGAAAAAGCGAATAAAATAAGCTAACTCTCAAACACTTAACTATCGCTCATCCACTCTCATCCGTAACCTGGTTATTCGCGAAAGGTATTAATCATCGTCATTTGTATATCTTCATTCCGATGATTTATTATTACTAGTACAGTTATTGTTTATAAATGCATACTTATGGTTTATATATTTTATATATGTATATATACGTATTGAGACGTAATATTAAAATAGCCAAAATGAAAATCACATAATAAAAAAAATGTCGATAACTTTTCATCCTTTAAGAACGTACAAAAAAAAGTATCATTTATTTTATACAATATAGTATATTATAGTTAATTACAGTAACGTAGCAAAAATATTATTTTGGAGTAATTGTTCCTACAAAAATTTGCTTGGTAGGTGGTCCCTCTTGTATACATTTTTGCTCCCATCAAAAATGAATTCAACACGCCACTGTTCCATTGTATAAATACGCGATCGAGTCTGAATGGATAGTGATGGATATCAATCGAATTATAGCGAACGCGATTATATTATAAGAACATGCATATTGTGTAATTTACTTTTATTTGCATGTATATATTATACGTTTTATAACACTAGTTAATATAGACTAAGTTAACTACTCTGGTCGGACTAAAAATATTTTCATAGCTGTAATGTATCAAGATTTGAAGATTTCGATCCAATCAAATAAACGTTAGATAAATATTAAATTAATAAATCTTATATTTTAAAAATAATGTTTCTGAAAACAAAAACATTTCAATATATTATTGTTTGACCACGGGACTCACTCAAGATCGAAAAGTAATTTCGACTTCGTAAACTTATTGACGTGAGTGAACAATGATCCTCTATATGACTTGTAAAAACTTTCATGGTCTGCTTGATTCAATAGATTTATATAATAGAAAAGTTTTTTTTTTTTTGTCAAAATGCTTTTATAAACTTATGTATATATCATCTAAAAATTCATATTCAAAAACACTGTTCAATACAAAACTAACAATAAGAGAAAATTGAATGCTTGACAGACAATAAATATTGAGGGAAAAATACACATAACATGCAAAATTATGAAAATGGAAATAATAATTTGAAAAAAATAACATGCTTTCTTCTTGTTTTATGTTAACTAAAAATATAAAAATAATAAAATATAATTTTTATCATTTAAAATAATTATTTAGTTGATATCATTTTTTCATGCTATCAATTGTTCGGATTAAATATGAGTAAAAATTGTTTATTAACTGAAAACTACCTATTTTTTTTCATTAGACATGTATTATTTTTAAAATTCTCAATCGAAGAAATTTACGGTTTATTGTTTTTGTCATTAAACGTCAATGCAAAATGATTAGTTTTTTTCCTAGTAAGCCTTCTTTAAAATTTAAATTATGTTTTGAGTATGATTAAAATTTCAGTATATATTACACCCTGTTAAATATTTAAAATGTCTTTATAAGCTTACAAACAAAAAAGCTAAAGATCGACCCATTTATTCAGATATGCAAAAATCGCTTACTCGTTATTTGAAGATATTTTTATATATGCATATAAATTTACATGCAGTCAAAAATAATTTTACACCCTATAAGCAATAGATTATGTACACTGCATAAAGTTTTAATGTAATAACTCTGAGCCAGTGAAATTTTTTAAGAGAAAGAAACACTCAAAATGCTACTGATATTTCAATATCTTAGTTTTTAGATAATTGTAACGTTACGAAAACAAGCGAAAATTGAAAAAATATGCAATGCAAGTATACTTTATACATTTTTTGTGATTTTCGAGTAGCTATTTTTTCAATACTAAATTTCCCATAAATTTAAATAAAAATATCATAATATTTAATTTAATCAATAATACATAAAAACTTTTAAATGAAAAATATAATTAAATATTTTATCTTATTTTAAAATGTATATATATTTATTGAAAAATGATTCTGTTATATTAAAAAATAAAAATAAAATTCACATTGATAAAACTTATACAGTATAATGAAATAAATATTTTTCATTTATCGAATATGTACTGAAATACAATGTATACAATGACTAGTAATTTAAAAGGATATAACAATGAATGAAACCAAATATAATCTCCGACAATTTGCTTCAATACTAAATAAAATACGTTAAGTCTAAAATATAACAATTCATATGTCTTTAGATTGTGCTTCAAATATCAAAAATGTACTATAAGTATATTATTTTAAGTATTTTAATATTTTAAAAAAATAATAAGATAATTATAAAACGATACTACAATACTATTAAATATAATAAATATACTTAAATAGTTAAAATTTATGAGTATATAAATTTATACGCTCATTAATCTCATAATATTAATTATTTTACACACGTATGCACTATTATAGGTAATATTTTATAATTTATTATGTGAATTTTAACAATTAATTTTACAGAATACTAATAATAAATTATTATTTCAGGCTAAAATGTTTTTAATTTGATTGACATCAAAAAACCAGAAATGTTATGATTGCACTTCCTATTAAATCAGCGAAATATTAAAAAGTCTACTGCTTTAAAGATAAAATTATGAACAACGTAAAAAAATTTAGCTTAAATTAGAAAAAATTGCACTTAATGCCTTGTAATCAAATATCTACTAATTTATTATATTAAGCATTGTCATAGCATCAAAATATAGGTCATATAGTTACTGTTCAATAAATTAAGAGTAAAATATTTACTAAATCACCCTCACATAATATACTAAAATTACTTACCATATTTTTTTTTCTGAATACAAATCATATGTTGGTTAAAACAAGATAAATAATTACATTAATTACAATCAAAATAAACATTCAAAATTAGGCGCGTTATACATTTTACTTATTTTTAGATGAATGGGCCATTGGAATAACTATTCATCTAATAAAATGTGTAATAAGGCGTCAAACCTTTAAAAGATATTATAAATAAGAAAACACTTGTTTAAATATTATTGAAAGTTAGATACCAACGAAATTAAGATATACGTAAACCAAATTACTTCAAGTGCACTCAAGTATTGATAAGTGCCATAAAATATAATAATATTTCGTTCAATAATATTGTATGGACTGCAATAAGAACTGTTCGCATAAATAAATAAAAAACATAATATATAATGTTTTAACCACGAATATATTAATTATAAATGTACATTAGGTATAATTGCTAAAAATTAATTTTTAAGAAGAAATATTGTTAGTAAAACTACGTAATAATAATTAAAATTCATGGCATTTGTCTGGTTATTCCATTCCGAATTTACGTACTCTAGTAAATTAATATGTTATTCAAATTAATAATTTATTTAAATTTAACTAAATATGTTTTTGTTATATATGTTTCATATATATAAAAATTATCATAAACGATTTTAAATAAAACTATAATTCACCTTTTATTTATTCTTAAATTTTTTTAGTTGGGCGTTTTAGCATTTTTAATATTTATGAAATATTTTTACAATCAAAGTATAATCCAAAAATCATTTATTAATCATTTAAAAAATAATTAGGTAATATAAATTAAATATAGCTTATTTTTCATATTAGACATAAATATTCGAACATGTTTTGAAAAACAACTTGTGAAAAACAACTAAATAACAAGGAAGAAATGTTAATAATTTCCAATACCCAAATTTTACATTTGGACAATAATAATAGTTAATTTTCATTTCTAAGGACTTATTAATAATAATTTACATTTTTTTTTGTATATATTTTTATTTTTTATGTGTACACATGTGCGTATACACCTTAATTTTTGCATCAAAATCCGGTTATTAGTCATTAAGTACATACATTTACTCGACTTTGATAGATTTCTTACAGTAAGAGGAAGTTAAAAAAATTTATTATTGACTCCTAGTAATAAGCATGAAGTAGTAAATTTGTTTTTATAATTTTTATTTAAACTTTGGAATATTTTTGCATGTAATTAAATGAATTATAAGTATAACAATAACTATACAATTGTTACTTATTAAATTATATTATTCTTTTTTTATTTTCCATAATATCATACATTTTAAAATGATTTTAATCATATCAAAATTTATCAACATTAATTTTTTGTTATAGTCAAATATTTGGTTATTATTTTGAAATAAATACGTTTTTAACTGTTACAGCGCATAGAAAATACATGTTTATAAATTTATACAAAACTAAATAATTAATACCGAATAAAATGTACATGTATATATAAATAAAAATATATACTTTTTATTCATTATTTTATCTTTTATTTGTTTATTTTTTATTTGCCAATGTCACCTTTTTCTATGATCCGTAAAAAAATGTACATACCTACCCTTATACTCTAAAAATTATTACGTAACATACGATTTACTATCAATATTGTCGAGTTTTTTTTTTTTTTTAAAAAAAAAAGTAAATAAAAATGCTTTTACTCTTACAGTATTAAATAATATGTTATTTTACTATATTATGATAATTTTGTCATAAATTATTCATTTATTTATTCAAATAAAATAATATTATTTATTAATACTTGTTTACTGTTATATTTCAATATTTATGAACTATTTAGTATTTAAAATCATTAAAAATAATTAACATGTACATAATAGGAAACTAATTGTTTCAAGTCATATTTTATTATTCATGTTACTACTCATTACTTAAATAGTTACATTAATATTAACTGAATGTAATCTAATAGTTATTATAATTGTTATTGCGTAACACTTACAAATAATGATAAATATTGCAAGGTTTAAGCTATTATATTCTATAAGAAGAAATACCAAACTCTTTATTAATATTTATCTATATTTTCACTTTGACATACATAATTTATAATTTAATTACTAATATTGAAAATGAACAACGTTATCAACTTAGTGTTACAGATTTTCAAAAATACTTACAGATATGTAAGTTGTAAGATATGTATGTATATATTAAGTATAATATATACTTAGTATATATACAATAAGTATGAGTACCAGAATATGAAATAAAAATAAATACTGGAAATCTATATAATGTAATTTTTGAAGAGGTTACGATAGAGATAGAAAGTGTCATAGTTCGATTGTATAACTTTTGTCATTAAGGTGTGAGGTTCTCTTCGTAAATCTTAGTTCATTAGAGGTTTATGCTGTCACACATTATAATGGAAGTTTCAACTGATTATTTGTAGATATTATATTTTGAACATTTTAATATTATTATTACAATATTGGTATTTACATAAACGATGATTGTATGCACTGTATTAATATATCATATGTTATTACAGGAACACCATGAAGTCAAAAATAAATTATTCCTCGGTATATATTATTTATTAATTCAATAAAATCAGTCGTGTTATGAAAATTTGATTAAAAATTAAAGGCTTGTATTAAACATGAGACTTTTATGGAAATAATCTACTCATTATAGTGATACTTTCTACTTGGTTGATAAGAATATTTTTTTTTTAAATTTTAAATTTCTTTACTTGCAAAGGAGGTCATGATATAATTGTATACTTAATTTCATACAAGAAGATACCTCAGAAATCGAATGAATTAAAATACCTTATTGTTGAGAAAGTAGAATTCATTTTGTGAATGTACAGACATTCTGGAATATATTTTAAAATAATAATTTAATTTCTTCATGTATTCTTATTGTTATATATATATATATATATATATATATATATATATATATATATATATATACAATTAGCGTGATATGAAACGGAAAGAGATCATTCTAATTTTTACATACATAGTAATTAAAAATATTATTTCAGTAACTTCACGAAACTTTGTACTTCACCCAAAGACATAAGTTTTTTACCTCCCCCTCCAAAAAAAAAAAAAATGTAAATATACCCCTAACTACATCAGATACCTATCAATATTAAATTTGTAATAAAATAAAAATTAGTAAATGGTTAATACTCGTAAATAAATAAATAAATAGTTTTTCAAAAATAAATAAATGCTTAGGTTGGAATATTATTATACTTGTAATGTACGACCGGTTTCGAATTAAAAATTCATCTGATTTATACAAAGTCAATAATATCGTAACTGAATAAAAATAAATAAGTGATGGAGTACATTAAAAAAATTGTTTGTTTAACATAAAGATAATTTATTTTAATAAAAGAGATTATTTAAAATGTATTCTTATTCAATATATATTTAGAAATATTAAACACCGAAAATAACATTTACATTAATTCAGTTTACAAAAAAAGTTAACATTAATAAATTTACATATAACACAACGAAATAAAGAAAAATAATTTTAATAATGTACAAACCGACTTTAAAAATAATATCTATATCAATGCATTTTTGATAATAATAAATAATTATAACCAAAGTATTTATAATTCTTAACGTTCTATGTCTAATAAAAACTCATTTTAAATAATCTCTCCTATTAAAATAAATTATCTCTATGTAAAACGATTAATTTTTCTCGATGATTCCATCATTTATTGTTTGACATTCAGTCGTGATTTTATTGGCTTTGTATATACATGATGATGAATTTTTAATTCGAAATCGGTCGTACTTTACAAATATAATAATATCCCAGGCTAAGCATTTATTTATTTTTATATATCATTTTATTTAATATTATATAATATTTTCATACTATGATCTATTTTTTTATATATTAAATTTGTGTTATTGAATAAGAGTACATAGGTGTATTCAGAAAAAAATCGTAAGGTAAAACAGCTGTAATTGACACTGATTAAAATTATTATAAAATTACATATTCTATAAGTAGTACGCATTTAATGTTTATTAGGACATTAATTATTTTCCAATTAATTATTGGAACTGTTTGAACTTTATACCTATGCTTAAGACGTACTATGTGGGTAACTAGGGTAACCAAGGATAACAATAATTAGACGCAGTGTAATCACAAAAAGTGTGTTTTAATAAAATTAGTATTTTAAAGTTAAGAAAAATACTTAAAAATTTTGTTTAGGGTGTTTAGTCTCTATTAGCACTTTATTTTATATTTAAACAGTTTTAAGAAATAAATTGTTGTATTTAATATATTATAATTCTGATTGTATTTATTTTAGTGAATAAAAATCAAAATACTTAAACGGAAATCGTGAATATTTTAAGATATTTTTTTAGATATAACTTAAAAGTCATTAATCATAGGCCAGAAATGAGTAATTTATCTATTTTTAAGATAATTGAGCAAAAGTGACTTTATCTGTAAACATCTATATTTTTAAGCCGGCACAAAATTATTATTGTTCTTAAAATGTAAAAGTTTCATTAGTTGTTATATTTTAATGTTTAATAAAGATTAGTGTCGAAAAGCTATATGATATTTAACGTTATTTCACTTTCCGTATAATCTTTTTTATGTATATTTATGAAAACTCAAACGTGCTGAATAAAATTTCTAAAAATAGAAAATAGAAAACATTTCTCTAGATAAGTTGTAAAATTGTTTGTATTTATATTAATTTGTTTCTAATAGAATCAGACAGTGATAATTTGCATATTATAATTTACGAGCTTATAGTAATCAAAGCAGAGGAAGGTTTGATCACTCTCCTGGGGAAGAGGAAACTGAAGTTCAACCTGTTAGCTAGTCACATTTAATAGACATCTAAAATTTTTATTCATTCAATATTTTCGATGTCAAAGTATTTTTATTTTTAATATTATTCAGTTCATAACGATAGTAACATTATTCAGATAGAATCAATTTTTCGGAATTTTCTTAAAACTTAATAGGTTGCACGTGTAAGTATATGATATACATGACAATTTTAAAAACACAACTCAGTAGTTGTAGCCCGTAAAACAGCCTAAATAACAAATCTAATATGTTCATTGCTACGATATTTATAATATTATGTGTAATTTATTGACATAAACGCTCATCGAACGGAAATATAATACAAAAATCGCTTTAATTCTAAATATGTATTTATGTCGTAGGACATATGGGAAATTAGTTTTTTTACAAAAAGGCTCTTTGCAATGAGGCAGCCCGTTTGCAAACTACTTATCTTTTCAAACAGCCTGCTGTTTTTCAGGCTCATTGCACACAGTCTAACAGCAGAGAAGAAAATTTTGATATTATTGATGACATCTAAAAATAAAATATACTCGTAGTTTCATTGTTATGCTTCGAACATATTATAAATTTTGTTTAATATTTATTTATTAACTTTTGTTTAATTAATATTTATAACTTTTTGTTAGTAAGGAAAATGGATAGTTTTAAAAAAGGAACGTTTTTGTGTTTGTTATTTTTGTTATTATTTTTGTATCGTAGATTCCATCAAGTATTAAATATCCGTCATCAATCCGTATCTAAACCTTTAAGATAGTCGGTTGTAATGTACTAATGTAGATAAATACCAATAATTTTAAATGTATACGATTGATACAATTTTATAAATACGCCATTGATACGGTTTATATGTTGGAAGTTATGTTTTAGTCAACATCCTAAAATTATATCGTGAACTCAAAGACACTTAAAATATAAAATAGGCAAAAAGAAAATAATGTACCTATAATATCATTATATAATAGTTCAGTTTACATGTTACATATGATTAGAAATATAATAAAAATGTTTATTATCATAAAATAGTTGTAGTTCTTAAAAGGCCTAACTGTTGTTAGACTGTGTGCAATGAGCCTGAAAAACAGCAGGCTGTTTGGAAAAATAATAAGTAGTTCGCAAACGGGCTACCTCATTGCAAAGAGCCTAGTCTTTTTGCAAAAAAACTAATTTCCCATATGCCTACGACATACTATATATATATATATATATATATATATATATATATATATATACAGTAGAAGAATCAGCATTCTAATTATACTTCATTAACTAAATACAAATTATTTTTGTTTAATTAAATTCAATAACCCTTGTAGGTATTTAAAAATAAATATTGGCTAATATAGTTAGTATATTTTAATATTTTTATACAAAAAACAAAAAAAAAAGCTGAATATTTTAAAATAAAATTTAGGTTGTTTTGCGTTGTAAATAAAAAAATATTTTAAATGATCCTGTTTTCTACACCGTTTATTAACGCTTTATGAATCATCAATATCCATTAATATAATGCAAGAACGATTAAAGTAAACCCATTAACGTTTTATTTATCATGTTTCCTTTGGATAGGAATTTTTTTCAATTAGTTTCTTTAATGGATTTCTACGTAAGTACGTCTGAAAAATAATCAATTTGTTTACGATAGAATTAGGGTCTAGAAGAATGCAATAAATTGTATTTTACATCAAATTTACCAGTATGTTATACAGGCGTGACTTTGAGTTAATTAGTCTAGAGAGGTAGATATTCATAAAACAAATACACACCATAAAAGGAACTGCATCGAAATGTAATAGTAATAAACATTTTACAATCGGAACCGAATACAAATTATTTTATACCTTTTTGTATGTATTTAATCAGATTCAAAGATCAAAGAAACACTATACTCTGTAAAAGAGGTGTGTCAAAAATAATCCACGAAATTGTACTAAAGGAAATATAATGCATTTTAAATATCAAAAGAGGAATCATGTCAAAGTGTAGTATATATATGTGTGTGTGTGTGTGTGTGTGTGTGCACATTATTAGAAGCCTGAGCAATCCGCTCAGTGAATAGTAATATTATCAGCTGATAAGCACTCGTAACACTCACGTTTTAGTACGGCCGAACGGTGTTCAGTGTAGGGGCGGGAAAAATAAATTGACAATGATTCGACTTATTTGAATTGATCCAATAAAAAGAATCGTTCACTGATTGACTAATTCAATCGCTAATTCTAGGAATCACGAAATAAGATTGAATTTATGATTCATTTTGTTCATCTATTATCTTTGAAATAGTATAATTAACTATCCATCATCGATTTATCACTTATTTTAACTTCAACAAATAATATTAAAATAATACATATCAAATAATTAGAGCATTTGAAGTGCGTAGTTACTGAAAGATGCTAAATTTGACCAAATTTACCTTAAATGATTTGTGCACATTCCGTATACAAATAGCTTTACTCCTTACAAACATATATATAAATATATAATATAAAAATACAAAACATTTATTAATTTTAATAAATGATAAAGTTAAGTTATTCAATATACTTAGGGTGGGTTGCATAAACGTTCTGTAACGACTTACAGATCTGTAAGTGCGCTAATGGCTCTGTAAATAAAATTAGGTGTTGCTTGAACGCTCGGTAAAGTTACCGGCTCTGTAAATTATCGACTACCGGACCTGTAAATTGCAGATCCGATTAGGGCTCTGTAACTAGTTACAGATCGGTTAAAATAATATAATATTATTATTATGATAAGATAAACACGTTTTATTATCAATATTATCATTATTCAATTTATATTATATATTTTTTAGTTTTTGCGATTGCGATTATTAAAGAATAAAAATTTATGAATTATGATAATAATTGTTTGGTTTGGTTTTATCAAAAAAATATGGTTTAATTTATTTGGTAACCACGGTTATCAATAATTTAATATTTCTTTATGCAACCCGAAAAGAGTTTACACAATCATTAAAAACCTTACAGAGCCGGTAAATTACAGGGCCGGTAACAAATTTAAAGACTGTTCTTTATGCAACCCGCCATTAATGTGTATATTACGAATTTTTATTAACAAAACTATGAATAAAAAATATAACGATTGATTATTCTGTTACATTATTGATTGCAATACTATGGTTATCAACGGCCATAGATGCATAAAACTGTGCTTTATATTTTTGATCACGACTGTATTACTGTAGGTTCACAGATTTTACTCTATGGTGTTATGCATTTGTATATATATATGTATAGGTTCATATGTATACTCGCGATAAAGATTGCCAGAATTAGTTTTTACAGCGTCGAAACAGTACATGGTCGATAACGGGTATGGGTAACGCAGGTGCCTAGCTTGATAAACGAATCGATTTAATCATTTGTCGAAGATTCAAAATCTGTCGCGTAAGAAACGAACAGTAAACCATACAAAGTTGGAGACGAGTCGGCCGGCGTCGTTCGAACGATATTTTCACGTTCCGAGTCCTGAACCGATTCGTTCATTTCTCGTGAACGTACCCATCTCCCAAGTTCAGTGCACCGCAACGACGATCGCCGTCGGTTCCGTCGGTCGGATACCACGCGAAGCACGTTAATTGCGAACCGGCAGCGACGAGCGCGTGGTAACTGGGTACTGCCCAAAAGGTGTTGATGACGATACTGAACACCAACACTGTTACGGGGGCACGGTTACGGGGGTCAAGGGGGGAAAAAATCGAAACGAAACCGTCCGACGGGCAGTAACGGCGGGGACGGAGAGCGCGAGAGAAAAATTGCTTACCATTGCCGTGGGCGAGTGGAAAATGTCCGACGAAGAGTTCATGTTGAACTCGTTGATAGCGTTCGACTGAGAGGACGGCATGTGGAAGACAGGCGTCGGCGGCGGAAAGAAACGTGCCGCCGGCTACGACGATTGCTGCCGGTGCTGGCGGCGGTGGTGGTGGTGGTGGTGGTGGTGGTGGTGGTGGTGCTGCTGCGACGGACGCACGTGATAAAACGGCGGCACGGTTGTAATGCACCGGCGACGAGGACGCGTCGTGCGGTTCACGCGGTGTCGGTAACTTGTCGTCGTCCCCACTCCGTTTCGCCGGCACTCTTCGGCTGCTCCGATGCGTTTCGTTCGCACGCCGATAGCAAGGGACACCTCCTCCGGGTCGGCGCGGGGTAGGTACCGGCGGCGGCGACGGCAACGACGTAAAATCCGAATCTCGTGTACGCCCGTGCGCGCGGGGTGGGGGGGGCTGTAGAACGTGGTGCGGGCGCGCACCTCTCGGCGTCGTACGGGGGATACCTGCGGAACCGGCCGGCCGTGTGTCGAACAAAAAGTGAAACCGTACGCGGAACAGCAGAGAGAGAGAGAGAGAGAGAGAGACGGAGAGAGAATATAAACAACTGTAACACGATATATTATCGTTACGGGTCGCGCGGGCGGCGAGTTTGACGGGGAACCGGTCGTATACAACTGCGCGCGACTAACAACAACAACAACAAGGTGGCGACGCGCCTTTACACGGCACTCTACACGGCACTGCGATGTTATCGGACGTACCGGCGATGGTCGACAAACGATACCGTGGTCGTCGCGAACGGTCGTTCGTCTTGGTCGCGCGAGAGCGGTGGAAATGCGCACGCGTACGAGTGCGGAACACGTATGGACGACGGTGCGAGTCGCTGCATCGGCATTTACCTGCCGGTGAAAGTACCGTGTGCGCGCGCGGACTAACTACAGTGTGCAACTACACCGCGGCCTGCAGCACTCCGCAGCGTACCAACTAAACGCACCACGGCGAATGTGAAAGTGAGCACTAACCACTGTTAGTGAGTACCACCGCTTTGCCGGTTTTGTTGTCGCACGCGCAACGCTTACGTTGCGAATTTCGTGCTCTACCACCGTTGTGGCGAAACGAGGACAAGACGAGGAATGTACGCAGCGCGCGCGTTCCTCGTAGTGTTTTCCAGCGCTGTTTGCAGTTGCGCTGCCGCGTTTCGAACGGTGCACAACTGGACAGGTGCGCGAAAACGTGGCTATGCGAGAATACGATTGAAAATCATTGAAACGCAAGAACAATGTTCTTGACGCGACCTTTTTTTTTTTTTTTTGTTTTGGACGATTGCATTTTAAATCGATTCTTACCGACGGTCAACGGTGCACATTAGGAACCTGATTGTACTTCTTTATTTCTTTTTCGCGTGTTTATATTTACAGTGCATAGATGGTTGATGCTGTACGAATAATATTTCCGAACAACACTAATTCCGATGTTTTCACCCTCAAGCGAAACGACTTTTGGTTCACGTTCGTCTGACTTTAATTCGATTTTTCGCGTTATGAAATATTTTTCAGACGCTCGTCCGGTATTATGGGCGCTCAAGGCAGTCCAAATTGAACTATACGCACAGCCGGTGAAAGACATTTGATTTCACCGACAAGCGTGGGAGTAGTAGTAACATTAAATCAATTCAAGATTTTTTAGCATTAGATATGCACGGTCTGAGGTGAATGCCCTTGAAGTCAACGAGAGGTTTACAATATCTTAAGCACTCAATTAGTGCAACGTGACTGGATGTACCAATTATTATTTGTACACATCGTATTGGGTGTGATTTTTACAGACAAAAATCGACATAAAACACTATAAAATCAGGAAACAGTAAAGCGGAAACATAAGTCTCACCTGAGCCTTGAAAAGATTCATACTTTTGAAAATTATATGAAAGAGCCTATCTAAACATTATTATATGTATTCACGCAACGAACATAAGCCATAGGGCACTAGATAATAATAACATAAATATCCGTCCGGGTTAGTTTGCAGAATTAAACGCGTCAACAGAAAAACAAATATTTAGTGTTGGGCTCGTGAATCAAATGCAAATCACATTTGTATAGTATATTATATTAAATTAATATATCGTATTGCGACGTTGAGCTGGTTCGTATTTTTTCGTTGTATTCGAAGGCGATTGAAAATATGCCAACTCTACAGCGAAGTAAAAGTATATGAAACGTCGCGGGTTTCGAACGATTAAAATGTTTAAAACAAACTTCACGAATCCATTAAACTTAATATACTCGTATATATATTACTTTAACCTGCAACAGGTGGCCATCGGTGTATTTAGTGGGCATGCTAGAGATGCTAAGCATCTCCAAGCTTATTATTAGCACCTCTAATTCGACTCGCGTAGCAATATTATTTTATTCTAAAAATTCGAAATCATTAATGTACGCGATTACATTTCAGAAAATTTTCAAGTATTTAACATCAATGAATAAATATTTTATTTTTAATTTATTCAGCAAGATTATAAATGTAATGTTTTACTACAAACTAAAGAGATAACAACTATTTTAATGTTTGACGTACCTAATTATTTGTATTCAATATAATATTGTTATTTTTTTATTCTATGATATGAGAATACGATGATTATATATACATAGTATAAATGCTATGCTACAGCAAGAATATAAATGGTCGAAACAAAAAAATATTAAATAAACAGGAAACGGTTAAATATAATTTTTAATTTTTTACAATTTAATGTCAAACCTGACTAAGCGTCAACATGTTTAGTTGAATCAATAAAATACATTGTAATATTATTGATTGTTATTCAAAAAATAATATTTCAATGTCTGTTTTGTTTAAAAGTTTCAATTTAAGATTATTTTATTTACGTAAAAAAATATTACCTTTAAGAATTTCTATTTTCGAACGAAATTTTAATTTTTAACGATTTACCAACATCGTTAATGATTTAAGATGGATTTCTGTTTGTGTATCTGTGTATTTTACAGGTTTTTGAGTAATTTTTTGTTCTTGGTGCAGCAGTACTATCAGCGTTTTATAACTAGATACGCTTATGTAGATTGCATAAATATTGCGACAAACAAATGAACCTATATTTACATGTATTGACGATTTCTTTATTTTAAACACATAAAGGGAAAAGTAGATTTACGTTCTGTAGCTAGTGCATAACAACGTTCATATTATCAGCCCATTGGTTATTTACAACTTTACCGTGTATTATATATATATATATATATATATATATATATATATATATATATAATAATAATAATAATAATATATATTACATTTACCTCGTAATGAATTGTCTCTACCATTCGTTCGTGCATTAAATGTATATTTATTGTCATTCACAGCGATTACTTATTTTACTCCAATTTATATCAACGAAATAAACATACAATGATTACCTAATTCAATATTCTTCTATTGATCGAATATATATTACATAATATTGAAGTTTTAATAAAAAAAAATACATTGTGTCCTGGTGGTCGAACGGTCATCGGTCGTTTGTCTATGTTCTGTCAATAAAACTCCATAAGTAAAGTCTCGACTGATAATATTATATAGTTTCGTTTGAGTGGTTCTATCCAAGGGTATGTATCTTAAACGGTTAGTTATACGTCTGTTGGTACGATTAGTTGTAATATATTAGTTTGATACAATTTCCTAAACGAAGTTGAGCGATGTTTGAGTTTACATAAAACTTATCGTACAACAAGGCTTGTTAAATGACAGATCGTAATGTGTGTAAGCCCAACTTTGATATATTTCATTATAATGCATCATTAATAAACTAGCTGAACCCGTGCACTTTGTAGCCCGGTATAAATCCTTCTTCTTATATATCTTAAACTGTGTATTAAATTCGTTAATAATAATAATAATAATATTAATTATAATTTTTAATAATTTATTTCGCACTGATTATTATTATTAAAATAAATAAAATAAAATAATAAATTATTAAAATTTCAATTGTAATTATCAAAATGTCTGCTTGAGCACCTCCCAGAATTGGACCTATCACTTTTTAACTTAGCCTATCTTCTGCCCGTAGGTCTAATATATTATATCTCTGTACCAAATTTCGTCGCAATCGGTTCAACCGTTTAGGAATGCATTAAGGACAAACAGACCGAAATAAAAAAAGGGTATTTCCAAAAAAATTTTCGTAAAAACCTTCTCCTGACAATTACGAATAATTAAAAAAAAAAATTGAGCAAAACCCAGCCGTTCTCAATTGATAAATTGTTATACATTTTTGGCTCTATTTTTATATACATAGATTTTATTATTTTAAATAATAATTTCTTATGAAGTATAATTCCTAGCAATTATTGAAAAACATTTCATTAATTCCTCTATCAATTTTAAAGTCTCTAGTTTTATTATTTAATTGTATTAATTTTATTATTTCATTAATTTCCGTGGTAAGTTTACCATATGAATAAATATATTTTTTTTTAAAACAAATTTTTCCATTTCTTTTTCTGTTAGAATGAAATAATAATGTAAAAATAGTACCATTTCAATATTGTTTCGACATGAGCACCACATTTAAGATGTTAAAACATAATCAATATAAATCAAACGGGTATATTACACCTGTGTTGATAGTTGTAGTGCTTGATGGTGCATGTATTAAAACTAGAGGGAATACAAATTGTAGTACGACAAATTGCGAGTGTGTGAGGTAAATCGCATACTACAAGTTTTTACGGTTAAGATTAATCTTACATATAGTTGTCCTGCGATAAGCTAGGTTAGTTTTACAAGTTGTAAGTGTATTCACTATTCCACCAAAAATACTTTATTGTAAATACGTGTAAGATAAAGCTTAATTATCATAAAAAAATTTAGTAACAATACATTTAGTAATGACTAAACCTTTAAAGCTATGATACACCTAATATCGAAACAATAAAATTTCATTTTGAATTTCACAAATACATATCACGACTAATAAGATTATTTGTAAATGTTAACACTTAAACAACACATTTTTTATTTAACAGGAAGTAATCATACGAATTGCAGGAAATGAATTATTAACTATTTACTTGTATTTGTTTACACTTCCTGCCATGTTTATTAACTTTACAAATAATCTTATATGTCGTGTTAATTATTTGTAAAATTTAAAACTTAATTTTACATAGTTTCTATATTAAGTAAATTATGTATTTTAAAGGTTTAGTCGAAATTAAATGTATTGTTTTTACATATTTTTAAAACTTAGTTTTCTCATACACGGATTTACTACAAAGTGTTTTTGGTTGGATATCTGCGGTGGGATTTTTTTTTTTTATTATTATTATTTTTTATACATTTAATAGAACATAAGAAGTAACAGAGTATGTCTCAACATAAGCTAACATTTTTATTTTTATAAGCTAATTTTTTTTCCCCATAGTTATGAATTATAATGAAAAAATCATTGTTAAAGCCATTATTGTAATAAAATAAAAGCGTAATAAAGGTAAATGCAAAAAAAAAAAACTAGTAGGTAACATACACGTTAGCTATTACTCACTAATACCTCACTATTCTTATGCTCGATGTTTTTCGACGTACAGTAACGAGGAACAACAATAGTCAAAGTGGTCACTGTGGCGCTGAAACCAAACTATTCGGGTAGGGCTTGTACTTGAACATTGAAAGCTGACCACCGACCCACGAATGGATTTAGAACCATAATGATATTTGCATTACAATATTATTTGATAAATAAAACCAAGTCTAGACCAAGAAGCATTTGTCACATACAAATGTGCCACCGATAATGTTTATGGCAAAAATCAGAAACGTTTCTGAAATTTGTCACCAACAATTGTGTCAGTGACGTTGCTATCGACAAATGTTTTTTTTTTCCATCCGACGCGAGGAAATACAAAAAATTTTGTAAACACGGTAGCTGACAATATACTGACATGGCCAGATCGGTTTAATGTCGACAAAAATTTAATAAACACGTCGTATTTGGTTATTCATTCAATTTAGTCTTGACCGTCTATTGCGCATATTTTCATCTGTACATTTTTTTTGATCAAAATTTTAAGTTTTTTTTAAGGTCAAAAGAAACTATTTATCGACTTAATAATTTTAATCATAAAAAAGAGAATACTATGTAGTCAAACTTAACCCGAGTACAAAAATCAATTACAAAAAAGTTATACATCGTTAAAAATTTCAAAAATACTCAATAGTTAATTATCTAGATACATTTATGTAGATAAGTCCCAACATTCGATAGAATTTTAATTTTTTGTCCTCCTCAAAATTTAAACATTTTATTAAAGTCTTCCAGTTGGTATGTAGATGGCACTTTTAAAGTAACGTCTTATTTATTTTCACAAATATACGTAATATCTAGTAAATACCTCGATGGCGTTCATCCTTTTATTTATACTCTTTTACCCAATAAAAAAAAATAAACGTATGAAAGATTATTTAAAATACTACTCAGGTTAAAACCAGTATCAATTGCTTGCGATTTTGAGCAAGCTGCGATCAAAACATTTAAAAACAATTTCTCTGAAGTTCAAATTCACGGATGTTTATTTTATTTGACAAAAAATGTTCGATTTAAAATGAGTGAACTGGATTTATTTTCGAAGTATAAAAATAATGCAGAATTTTCAATTTATACTAAAATAATTTTGGCTTTAGCTTTGTTTTAAATTGACGACATTTACAATAGTGTAAACTTATTATATTATGAACTTCCTAAAGAAATATTCCCTCTCTTAGACTGGTTTGAAGAAAATTATATCAGTACAGTTATAATAAATCGTCGTCGAAATAATAAATAAATCGTCGTATCCCCCTATAATTTGGAACGTTCATGAACGCGTACTTAATAAAGAAGATCGAACAAATAATCATGAAGAAGGTGCAAAATGTCGGCTTAATATTCAAATGGCAGTTGACCACCCGATACTATGGTCATTTATATCATGTTTAAGGAGAATGCAGAGTGGCCGAGACACCTTAGTTCGACAATTAGAAACAGGAAAAGTCCACCAAAAAAAGAAAAAAAAATACATCGACGTCGATAATATTATTTTAAAATCAGTCAGCGATTATGATAATCGTAATATTATGAGTTTTTTAAGAGGAATAGCGCATAGTTTAAGTATAATAAATTGAAAAAACTTTATTCATAATTTTAATAGTATTCTCCTTATTTTAATTAATGTGTTTATTATACATTTTTTTATTTATTTCATTATAAATATAAACTATTAACTATTAAAAAACTTCAAATTTATAAAACGTCAAAACATCTCTACGTCAAAATGACCCTACGCCGAAAGGGCACGCCGAAATGTCATAGACCGCTACCAATCGACGAAACCCCGTATGCAATTTACTTAACACAGTGGTACTAATATAAAATCGAAAATTACAGTCACCAAGATATTATTTTCGAATGACGAAACGTTTCGCTTATGCATCGTTTGCCATAATAATAGATTACCGGGCAGTGTGTCTATTTTATTATTATCATCGCTTTATTCCGAAGATAATATAAAAATTATTTAAATAACGGTGTATATTGAAAAAGACATTTCCAAATAATACTATTTTGTGATAAATATGCATGTAATAAACACTTCAGAAGTATAATAATTTTAAACAGATATCTATCTAGAATGCCAATTTTTGAAAGTCTAGGAAAAAATATTTTTATGAGAATGGATCCCTGATTATTTGTAAAAAAAATAGTAATAACTAAAGTTACTAAGTTACGCTAAATAAGACCATTTAATTTTGGAATCTAAAAGAAACTTTATAATTTAAAAGTTTCCGGTTCCAGAATAGGTTCTTTTCGGTTCGGATCGGTTCATGTTCCTGGTTGATATATCGTCGAACGCCGCAAGTCAATCAAAATTGTTAAAAATCATTGAAATTTGTTGGCAAAAATGTATCATTTAAAACCATAAAGTACATGCATTGCAACAATCTAAATTTAAAACGCCGGTGAAAAAATAAAATATTTACGTTTCGGGTATGTATGTTGCTGTTGCTATATGAATGACCAGCCACATAAATTACGGTAGTCAGAATGGCCGTCCATAATCTTTTACAACTCAATCGAAACTTCAGCGATATCAAAATATATTTAATTATTATATTTATATGATCTGCATTGTATTGCACTGTATTGCAACTTGAGTAAGTACTCTAGCTTATCTACTAATTGTAATATGTAGTATAAATGTTTCGAAAAATTTAAATTCAATACTTGAAACATTATGTATACTAAAAATTTTTCACGAATCAGTAAGAAATTTTTTCGATTAATTTATTCCACGAGTTGTTTTATAATATAATTTAAAGGTTACCTACGACACATCTCAAAGTCGTCTTAATAAGGGATGCATTATAAATATTCATAATATGATAATCATAATTCAAATAATGTCTTCACTTACGAGGAATTTTACTTTGTGTATAAACGTATAATATTCAATAACAATTGTGAAATATTATTTCGAGAGTATTTACGCTAGTATACATCAGTGCCGTATCTAGAACTAGATAGGCCCGGTGCAAATTTAATCTGTGGGCCCTTTATATAGGCGCAAATTGGGCGTGAATGTAGAAGGTGCTGAAATAATTAATGGTACACAGATCTGTGGGGAGCTTAGCCCCAACAGCCCCCAAACCCCTTAATAATATAATAAACTGCATTGCAATAATTTTAAATTTTTACTTATTAATATTCATACTTTTTAATTTTAATACAAATATAATAATTTAAAACTTAAATTAGTTATACTTACATACTTGTATAGACAAATTAATAATTAATGATAAAGTTGAAATCGTATAAATGTTAATATAACCGCTACTCTTTATTTATTTAAACTATTAATCAACTATACTGTACATAATGTATTATGTATTCAAAATATTTAAAAATAATTATATTATTATATTATTATATGAAAACTGGGAGTGCTAATTTAAAGCCTGAGGGTGCTATTGTGATTATGGCCCATTATTTTCCATTAATATTTAATTTAAACAATTATAAAAAAACAATACAAATCAGTCATCAGTATGTAATCTTTTTTATTAATTTTAAGTATGAACCTCATATTAGAAATTGAAACGTGAGGCCCCGGTGCAATGAACCGCCCGCACCACGGTTTATACGGCACTGGTATGCATTTGATAATATTGGAAATGCGAATATTGTATATCTAATAACTTAAGAGGGGCACACCTTTTCTAACTTCTGCTCAGCGATAAATTACACAACTAAAGGTCATTCTTTGAAAATTCGAGGGACCAAGTGAAGTGATTCTCGGTACTATACCATAGCCTGTTCACTTTCTAATTATTCACACATCATAAAGTTGCCCCGAGTCATATAGATATTCGTCGTATTAATGGTATAAGTTTACAGATTTTCCGTAGAAAATATATTTTTGCGTCTTGGGTAAATTATCCTCATCAAACTTTAGCAAAATACGAGGCGAATTTATATAAATATAATTTAAAGTTCTACATCTAAATACTTAGGTATAACCGTACGATTAAATGGATAAAACGGCGATAAACAAATCTACAGAGCGTGTGTATTATACATTTATAATTATAGAAAATTGACATGTCAAGAATTAAATTGTACACGTCTTTTCTTTATAATTATAATAATTATGTTAAATAGTATAGTGTTGAGGTGAAGGGCAACCCTAGCGTAACTAATCTTTTTATATGGATATATTTCCACGAGGACATGAGTTCTGTACCGTGGTACGATAATATTGTTTCAAAAAAAAAAAAACAAAACAAAAGGTCGAATTTTGACGTTGTAATTGTAACCAATTAGTTCTGATAAAAAAAAAAAAAATTAATAATAATTTGAATGCGCTCTGCTCAGGGAAAACCCAAACGCTATAAGACTTACGGCAAGTCGATAAAAAGAAAAAAGTCCATTGCCCGTTTAATCTGCAACGAGTCATGACGAGACAGATTACTCTCTGGTAATCGAATTATTTACGATAGAACTAATCGAATTCGAAAATTCGAATATTCGTATATACATTACATCCCTAATAAATAACTCTTTATTTGTATTTATAATGATAATTGAATAATATAATTATTAATTTATATCTTAAATGTATTTTTCATAATATTATAAAATCGCTTATTTTTTAGAAAAATTCAAACCCCTCCTCTCTGCATCATTTAAAAATACGCCACTGAAATAACTGTAGACTTACATGTCATGTAGTGTTAAGATTCGATCGTAATTTTTAATTCCAAATAAATTATTAACGATTGACGTATAAGGCCATTGACACTGCGTCATTCGGTTGGAAAATAAATATACAGGTAAGATATTTAAATAAGATAACATAAAAAAAAAAAAATTAAAAATATTTAATGATTTTAATAAAATCAATAGGATTCTACTCTATTGTTACTGCTATTGTAGAGTCTTAAGTTTTTATTAAAGTGAAAATCTAAAACCAATATTTCTCTTGTAAGCCAGGAACGATGTTTTCGATTAATTCACAATTAACATTATTAACGATGCACAATAATCGCTCGTACACTATAATATTAATTACAGAGTAGATAAATTATGTTTATGTATATTTTTATCAATTATTCATTGCAGAGGTAACTTTTTAAACTTTTTCCCAACTTTTTTAATTGTGTGGGCCACCGATTTGGTAAAAAATTATTGAGGCTCACTAATAACTTTATAAAACCTTATTGGGCCTAATTATTCTCAAGTTTAAAAATTTAATGAGATTTTTGACATTGCTTGACTCCCACAAAAAAGTCAATATCTAGATTAAAAATAAACAGTCTTTAGTCTTGAATCACCTTCAACATTTAGTTAATTCCTATGTTTATTTATTCAACTTATCAAATTTCGATTATTTTAATATATTTACAATAAAATCGTAGATAACCATAACAGTTATGCTTATTTAATAAACCAAATCATTTATTTAATATATATATATATAGTTATTCTTTTCATAATATGTACGTAATTCATTACATTTATGGGTGTTTTTATAATATAATATACTTCAGATTTTACATCAAATTATCCAAAATATATATAATTCTATGAAATTTTTCAATATGCAGAAACACATTTTATAGGTACGTACTTATTGGTTAGTCATTATTAAAATCCAATACAAATACTACGCATGAAGCATGGGAAGAAATTGATTTCATATAGACTATAACTAATTTATAAAATAAAAAAATGCAAACCTAAATTTACTCAAGAACAAAATAATTTAAGTGTAAATTATCAAAAGATATGCTATAATAATATAACTACTAAAAAAAAAAATGTAACTGTAATTTATTTTTTAGTTGTTATAAATAATTTTAGTAAGTTTTAGTACCAACTACAACTTACAATTACACGCAGAAATATTCATTATTCATGAAAGTCTTTAAATTTAAATCGATTTATTATATCAAATATTAATATTAATCAAACATTAATATATTCAAATGTACCTAGGTGCATTTTAAATGTTTCTCAAAGTGGTTGAATTGGAAAAATTAAATCAAAAACACAAGGTTTACCAGTGTCAAATTTTTAATAAAACAAATTGATAATGCTCATTAAAAATAAACGAATACATCCTCGAACGAAAAAAAAAATAAACATCTTCGTAAAGTTTTTATAACCAATACACTTCTGTTTCTGTTCAGAATCGATAGTACTGTTTTCCCTGACCCATATTAAAACTGACATTACAATTCTGAGGTATATACCAAAATCCATGTATTATTCATGGATGTTTAATTATAATAATAATAAAAACATAAGGTGCTCGTTGAAAAATCAACAAAACAAATTAATAATGTAAGTGACCGTCACACATTTAAGATCTCCACGGTTTAAATTACAGGCTGATACGTAACGACTTACGATAAGTAAATATTGTTTTATTAATAGTCTGTGGTTTTTCTGTTTGTCGTACATGTGAACTCGCACCGGCTGTAGTTGACCAGTCGAGGGACTTTAATTGAAACGCGTACAATACAATATACGTTTTCATTCGTGCGCACATTAATATTTTGTAAATCAAATAGGAAATATTGTTATTCTCCCTTGGACGGCTAAATCACTGTTGTCATTACATAATGCTGTGTATATGCATTTGGTGGTGCTGCGTACGACGTTTTTTCGCAATGCAACTTACATGTGAGTCTGATCATCATCAACGGAATATTATTAAAATAATACCTACCGCGTATTATTACTTGTTTTTATACATTTGTAAAACGCTTGTCAGTCGTCTTCGAGTTCAAGGATTCACTTGGAAACGTTTTCTAGATCTTGTTTTGGCCGAATACCGTAATTACAAAATGTATTGTACTATAATAGCGTGACCATCGTGACCTTGGAATTTCAAATCGCTGAATCTGTGACAGTGTGGAAGTTCCCATGCAAACCATGCGCTTTAATTCTTCTCTTCTATTCGTCGTCCCGTTTGCGATAAATTGTGCGAATATGAAAATAATTTAAACATTTGTGCTCGGAGATCGCGAATTTTATCATAGACCAAGAAACGACTTTTTATTATAATGCGACGACTTACGTAATAATTTAGTGTTATTGCCGCATAACGAAAACATTCTCTTTTTTTTTTTAAATTATTTCAATCACATACTACGTACAACATATCGTGGTTAAGAATGAACGAAAGGTATGTTTAGTATTCTGAGTGAATGGTTATTTATTTTTTTTTCCGTAACTAAACTTGTAACTTCATTAAAAGTTTTACGCAGAATTTAATTAAATCAATAGTTGAAAAGCTAATTTTTAAATTTTTGAACAGTGGAAAAAAAAGAGTTTTACGGTTGTATAATAATATTATTATTTGGTACAAAACAGTGGCGGATTTAAGGGAGAGCAGAATTTCCCCTTCGCCCCGTGTGTCTAGGTAAATGATTAGTTTAGTAATACTTGTAATGTAAAAACTTTATAGTTATACCACTAAGAACGTACATAAATTCATAATTTGAACTGACGACTGCAAATAGTACAATATTGAAAGTACCCATATAGTTATAATAAAACGATCCACTATTTGGAGGTTTATTTATTAAAATATGTTTGCCATCAATGACTCTTAAACAGTGATCAAAGTCCCACAGTGTCTTAAAGTCATGAGTTACCTGTTTCCATTCTGTTTCATTATCTGGCATCTGCAAATAAGTTTCAATTATATAATATTATAAAAAACTTCTATTAAATTTTCACTTTTACTCGAACAAAAAATTTTAATTGACATTTATAAAAAGAAATCGATTATTTTAAATGCCAATAAATAGCTGAAAAATTAATGAAATATTTTGAAAAAAAAGTCACATGAAGAAAATGACAGTTTCAACAACCGATGGAAGTTTTAAATTTCTGCGACGTATATCTTTTGAATAAAAATAAATATCAAAAATTGTTTGAGGCTAAATCGTTGTATCCGGTAGAATTTTTTTTACAGATATTCGAAGAAAAACTTATGGACAACCTTGTACCAAATTTTCAAACCTTAGGTATAAATATTTAAAATAAAATAACTATAAAATAACTTAACATTTTCGCCATTTTAGCATATTTCGTAAAAATTTGAACTTTCTACGCTTATAAAAAAAAGTTAAATAATTAATAAATAAATAAATAATTCCATAAATGTTTCAACTTAAATTAAAATTACCTTTAAGTACTCTTTCCTCATAACTTTGTGAATGGCCCTGCATATCTCGGGGATTATTTTTCCGATGGCTTGAGCAGAAATAGAACATGAGAATTTCAAATCTTCATAACTACGACTAGTTGTTAAAAACCTAAGAGTAGCAACTTGACGCTCTTCGCCGGAAATAGATTTGCGCATAACCGTATTTTGTTTTTCAATATGAGGTCTAACTAAATTTAATAAACTTTAGAATAAATGATTTTCCATCCTTAGATAGTTTTTAAAATCAGCCGGCTCATTTGATTCTAATTCTCGCAATAAAGTCATATGAGAAAATTTTCGTCTTTCCAGCAGCCAGTTTTTTGACCATTTTCTTTTTTTTATCTTTTGTTCATCATCATCCATATCTTCTGTGCACGAAAATAGTCCGATAGTGATAAAAATTTGTTTTATTTTTTCTATGGTCCACATATTTTATACTTATTACTTAACGAATACTTTAAAAATTAATAAATCAACCGTAGGATAAAGGATAGTTATTATACTTAACGTCGAACGTAATCACGAAATGTACAATCTACTACAAACTGAATATTACCAAATACCAAACTTGGCATTCGTCCTATAGTAGTTGATAAATAAGTCTACAATTTGGTAGTTCCGTGTATGGCGAATAGTAGATTGTCAATTCGTTGATAAATTTGTACTTCAATTTATCGACAACCAATCGTTACGTGTATGGCTCGCTTAAGTGGTAATACTTGGAAAATAGTCGATTAGCCCAGATAGCAAGTAGTTCGATATTTACACGTTATTTTTAAAAACAAATTATGTGTGTCGTATTTTCGTATACATTATTAATAGTTTTAATATTGTTATTTATTAACGTTTTAATTTGTGAACTTTATTATTTATCATTCGTGTTCTGTACATCGTTGCCGATTGTCTTAGCACTGTGTTGCTATCAACGAATTATTACCATCACGGATTAATACTCCTTCTACTGTCAGACAAAAGTTGAGAAATTTAATGATGTTTGAATTTATTGATAAATTTAAATAGGTCCGTGGTCCGGTTTCGGTCCACTCTAACAAATTATTTTAATATTTTCAGTCCGCTCCGGTCTCTAAAATTACGGATCGTGCTAAGCACTGACCGGAACAAATAAGGATTTCTCGGATTAGACATCCAAACTAACAAAATAAAAT
Organism: Sipha maydis; assembly: GCA_034509805.1. Taxonomy (NCBI): domain Eukaryota; kingdom Metazoa; phylum Arthropoda; class Insecta; order Hemiptera; family Aphididae; genus Sipha; species Sipha maydis. The sequence continues at coordinate 10,849 of JASXSY010001205.1, read as the reverse complement.
AAATGTTCTTCGATGATGGATGGTTTTTAAAAATTTAATTTTTGCCACTTTTACAAAAATATTTTAAACAACCACAATTATAACCCTTAACAAAAACAATGTGTGTATATTGACATATGTATTTATTACCATAAAGGACACCGTATATTTCAATACCGGCCTGTGTACTTTCGATTAATAAATAACAAATCTATGCTTGATCATAACAATGCTGTTCGTGGATATTTTATTAAGCAGTGCCAAAAAATAAACATGTTTGTTAAATTTATTCGATTATATTAATTCGATTGTCGAACGTATTTCGCTTTTTGAAAATATCGAAGCATCCATTACGTAGCTGTACGTAGAATTTAAAAGGCCATAAAGTATTATTCAAATACTATAGTTGTAGTTTCTGTACGAGAATTTGCGTACGCGTTACACAATAGTATTGTAATACGTTTTGGATTTATTAGCGATCTCAAGGGTCCGATTATTAAAAAATAAAACTATAAAATGTATTGTAGGTAAGTGTACCATATTTTATTACGATACACCTGTTCGAAACAACATCAAAACAAAAGATAATAATAATGTAGTTGTTTTTATTCGAAAAATATTTTTCATTATTTTACAACCTGTTTTTGTACGCAAAAACATCTAAAAAATATATTTAATATTACACGCCGGGCGGCGTTTAATATTACAATATGAAAACTTTGATATTAAATATTAGACATATTACGCCGTAGCACGGTGAGTCACGGTACAGCGAGTGGTACAATGTTTTCCATACGGAGATGAAAACTTTGTTATTACACCTGACACTCTTTTATTATTAACCCATCTCTCAGGCAAAACATTATTATTTATTCAGGTGCAAACGACTGGAGTGCCGATAGTATACTACACAGTACTAGTCCACTGGGATGGTACGAGTTTTCTTCTGATATGAGTCATGGCATCATTTCTCCAAAGCTATATGGAAAATAATATAAAGCGAAGGTAAATTGACATCGCCCGTCCGGATTATGAGTATTCTGGAAACTAGTCTACAATGAATTCGTTATAGAATATTATATTAGTACAAAAATTTACTATTCATCGAATCCCTAATCGATGAGCATATTTCTCAAAATGAAAAAAAAAAACAATGGGTAAAAGGAGAAATGGAAAAATGACTAACATCGACAATGTTTATAAATTTTTTCTAAACCATCAAAAAATACCGACATATTTATTTCTGTAAAAATAGCTAGAACAACGACGGGTGCATGAGATATTTTCACGGATACTTAAAATTAATTGAAAATCGAAATGTTATTGCGCTCTCATTTTTAATAGGTAATAAATTATTTGACGCATTACAATTTTCCGTACTACTTAAATCGGTTAAATCGAATGGAAATATAACATAGGTTAACCGGTACTACACTCATTTCAATACCATAAGTATCTGCTCCTGCCCTCCAGGCCCATTATTACCCCCAGGGATGACTTAAGATACTGTACGGGGGAATTATAGTGATGATGAAATGCTTGGTCGTTAAAATAATTATAGCATTTTACAGTTAATAAAATCGAAAACAAATTAATTTTCGGACGGTCGCCTATCGATATCAATTTTACGAGTATTTTATAATGATTGACTTCTTCGCGGGTAAGGTTAACTCGTACCCAAAAATGATAAAAAAAATTAATCTCAATTATATTTACTTATCTAAGTGAGTTTTGTTTTTCCACACTTTTGCAAACAAACAGAAAACATAGAAATCGGATATGAAAAATGATATGCATTGCACATTGTAAAAAATATCCCCACGGATTTTGGACTTTGTAAAAAAAAACAATCCCAAATTTTTTATTAGATTTTTTTTAATTATAGTATTTGGTATAAAATTGTATTTAAAAATATAAAAACATAATAAGGTTGGTTTACAATTTATAATTTATATTTTGTTTTTATAATGATGATAAATATATGTCATTATGATTATTTATAATATATATGATATTTAGTTATTTTGTATTAATAAAACAAAAATAAGATAATTTTTTAAGGGGGCTTCAGATTTTTGAAAATGTACAAGTGGTACATAGAATAAAAAAGGTGGGAAACCACTACTTTAGATCATAGGCGTGCGCATCAGAAGGTTTATGTGCTGAATCTCCTCACATTTTTTGGGCTGATTGATTGGTCTGTGGGCCGGTCGGACCAATTCATTATTTCATTATTTAATAGTTTATTATAAATCATAAGTAATTTTTATTTAATTAAGAAAAATAAATAAATAGATTGACTAATTATTCTATGATTTTATGGTATACAATTAATAATGTCTGATAATAATTGTAACTTGGTGTTTTCGAAAGCAATGAATAAGTAAGGAAAAATATTTACATTTGTCAATTGTTAAAAAAAAAAATTATTACACTATTATAGCCACTTTGGTAACAATAACACAGCCTATGTATAATGTGATCAATCATTTTAACTTTTCAACAATAATTTGGTCGATTGTTAAAAATGGGCTGTTTAATTTTACATGCTGCATTTGCAATTAAAGTCTGCGTTCGCCTAAGCTCTAGACCATTATTTGCACTGTCGAGAATAAAATATTACTTATAGCTAAATGTATAGTTTTATCCGGTATAATTTCACGACCGAACCAATCCAGCGTACCTAATATAGTATTATAACAATTATTTATAGATCATTAGTGTCCAATCCGCGTCTCGCGGGCCACATGTGACCCGTTATACATTTCAAAATTGAAATAAATATTTAAAAAAAAAAATAATACAAATATAATTTTTTTATTTTGTTATGAATTCTTTTAAATATTAAAAGTTAATAATATATAATTATTTTTTACATTTATTTTTAATGTGAAATTTGAGCTTATGTTTCGTTGTTTAATAATAATGAAAAATCTAGTTAAAATTTAGTTCTAATCCTCAAAATTGAATGAAAGTGTTTATCTATAAGTCGCAATCTATGAACTAATTTTGTTTGTTTATTCGTGAAAATATTTGTTTGCATGTTTATGTCGTAATAAATACAGTTTTTATGATAATATTTTTTTACCATTTTAATATGATAATATCTCTTAAAGCAGGATTAAAATCTTCGTATAAAAGTTTCAAATACAATTTTAAAATATATTTTTTTTAATTTTATGAAACTCGTTAGAGTATAATTTATTTATTTTCAACTCAATAAGTTCTAGTTGAAAAATAGTATCGAAATAGATTTCATCAATACCTATATAGTTAGTTTTTTAATAAACACAAAGATTTTTCGTGTAATTTAAGTAATTTGAAAATCGAGATGAAATAAAAGTTCGCAATTTGTTAAACATATCTACAAATCTGTATGTTGAATATGATTTTGTTTTGTTTTCAAATATTTGGCAGTTTTCAAAATGATTAAAATCACTACCTTAATTTGAGTAATAAGTAATTTTAATTGTGCATCAAATACTTCGATTTAATTAAACATGTCAATTATGATTTTTCCAGGTCCTTGTGATTTTAAATTTTAAATATTAAAATGTGTTGTTACGTCTATAAGAACAACGGCGTATCCATTATATACTTACGGTCGGGGCACTTTATAGGATACATTTTATAGTATAGCTGATCAAAAGCGTATTTTAAGAGTTTCTAAGGAGTGGACCGAGACCCTCCTCAAAAAAATAGTGTGAAAATATTGTAATTAAACTACCAACATTTATTTTTATTATTCTTCAAAATTCTTCAAAATATACTTTATTTTTTATATAATTTTTTTTAACGGATATAGAATTTGACTCCGGTGCCCCTAGATTTTTTTTTTTTATTCGAAACGTAATTAAACAATTCATGTTCTTATATCTTATATTGTTTAATATTTCTGTATGTATTAAATAAGAATTTTGTTAATATTTATTTAAATAATTATTGAATCTATTAGGATAATTAAAATATTTGGAAAGAAAATGTAATAAATGGTACCTATGTAGGTTCATATTGTATAATATAGATATATAAAGTGTGACGCACTACTGATAAATATCGAAGTACACTTGGTTTGAAAATTAATAACTTGTAAGTAATAATCAATGGGTTATTTGGTAAGTGTAACAAATTTATATAATCGGGAGTTTTATTTTATTTGAACCAATATTAATGGGCTCTAGTGTTAATGTAAATATACGCCAATACCCAATTTATAAATTTTGTAAAAATATTTAAGAAACAGTACACTTTCATATAGAAAAATTATTTCACACCAGGCCCGCAAATCCTAGAGCCAGCCTATAGGTAGTTATTAAAAGGCCTCGAATTTTTATGAACATTTTTTTTTTTTTTTACTACAACTTTTATCGTATAAAATGAATATGATCAGAAAATAATATTTCAAAAATGTAAATAAACAATCCTTATTAGCGTAATAAAATGGCACATTTTTTATTTTGCCTAAGGCCCTCAAAATAATCAAAATAATTTCATGTCTATAATTTAGACCATGAGATCTAATAAAATGAACAGTTTTATCACAACAGACATAATAACATTTTCGAGACTTTCTGTGGAAATGTTAGTAAACTATAGTAACTAACTAAAAACTACTAACTTAAGTACTAAACTATATACAGTAAAAGCTCTCTATAACAAACCCTCTATTAAAAGAAAAATGCAATTGTCTCGGTGCAAATAATATATAAAATTGATCTCTCTAAGATGGAACCTTTAAAAAATGGAAACGGACAATTTTCGTGATCAAATTAGTAAAAATACTCTCTGTTAAACGGAAAATAAAATTAATTAAAGAAAAATTACAATTACGTAGGTACTACATATTATATATATAATGTGCTGGACGTGCTGCTCTTAATCACCAATAAAAAAATATAATATTAAAAACGATTTTACTAAATTATAAAGAAGGTGCAAATGTGCATGTTACTATTTAAAATGTATTTTTTTAGTTGTTAGTTTTAGTTTTTTAGTATTATACACAAACATATTTAAATATTAAATCATAAATTACAATCTTACTAAATATAAATAAATTTACGTTTTACGAAGTATTAACGTAAAATATATATTTTTTAACACATACATTATACATATATTCTTGGAAATTGATTTTTTTTTTTACCTCTCTATGACGAAAAAAACGAAAAAATGTTTGGTCCTAAACGATTCCCTTACAGAGAGATTTTACTGTACCTATAGTATTTATCTCTCTTCTTTATTTTAGATTACTTTAGGGTTTTGATAAAAAAAAATACAAATACAATTTGTAAACAAAATTCGCCCGTATATTTGACGTAGTTTTCATTTAAAGAATATTTATTTTCACTAATTATTTAAATATTGTCCTTACCTCCGTAATGAGATGATGGCGGTCGTCGACTTTCACTAAACCGTGTAAATTCGTATTTTGTCATTGTTGTTTAAAAGGTCACTGTAATTATTATTATTGAAGCGTTTTCAATAACAAATAATAAAAAGTTGATAAATAAATACAAACAGGGCCGGATTTAAGATTGTGGAGGCCCCAAGGCCCACATAAGATTGAAATATAAAAATTTTTAGTTAATCTACATGCTTTAAAACTTAAACTTTAAAATTGTATAACTGATGGATTATTCTTTCATCATTCTATTAATTTCTTACCACATCAATTTTGCTTATTGAACATAATTAATACAGATTTATAAAATGTTAATACAATTAATAAGTAAATACAAGTAACCTTCAAAGTCATTTATTTTTATTTTTTAATTTAATACATCAAAAACATCGAATAAGTAATTATTAAAATATATTTGATGGTAATGAAAACTAAAATAAACCCTTCAAATTATTTTCAACAAAAAATTTGATACATTAAATAATATTTAGTACGTTAGTTCAAGGTACAACATAATTTTATAATATACAAATATAAAAATAAAATACTAAAGAAATATAGTGTACAAGTTATTCATAATAAACATACTTTTCTTAATTTCTTATTATAAAATTGTTTGATGGTATCTTCAAAGTTCAAAGACCTAAGTACATCACTTTCGATACTTAAAATTATTAAGTTAGATAGATGTTCTTGTGTCATTGTAATTCTCAATCTACTATTTTTAAGTTTCATTTTCGAAAATGAGCGTTCTCCACTACTGTTTGTCACCTTTAACACTAAGTACAAACGCAGAGCAATGTCTACATTTGGAAAGGTAACTTTTAAATAGTCTTTGCAGAGTATCCTGAACAAAAATAATTAATTCCCACGATTCTTCTTTTCTACAATCTTTTTGACATAAATTAACCAAACTATTAAACTGCAGTAATTCGTTCTCTAAAGTTGCTTCCAAATCTTCAAAATACATATTGACCAGATTTGTGGCAGATAATAATAATTTTGAAGTTTCTATAATTCCTAATTAGCCAAAAAATCCAAATCGTTTACATATTATACTATAGGCTTTTATTCTATCAGATATTTATACAACTGATCGATTACAGGGAGATTTTTTATATATGTCAAATTAATTTCGTTTATCATGAACAAAAAGTTTCAACGAAGTAAGGGCTGTTACTGCAGATTAAAGAACCATCTTAGAATTTTGTAACAAGTGATTTGTAGCGTTGAAGAAGTCTAAAATGTCATTCCAAAATAACAAATAAAATGCAATTTCAAAACTAGTGATTTTTTTTTTATAAGTCCATTCGCTTCGTTTTTAACAATTTAACATGGAACTGTGTATTTGAATCTTTCAATGATAATTTCTTGGTTAAAATTTGATATCTTGATGGAGATGCTGTAAAAAATATTTATATATTTTGAACGAAATCAAAGAATTTTATAGCAGCAGTTCAAGAATTAGTTGCAGTTTTTCCAACTAAGTTTAAAGAATGCCCACAGCACAACAATTGCGTAACCATTTACTTGTTTTATAAGTCTTTTATATCGATTTCATAATTTTTTAAGAAGTAAATAAATGTTTCAGCTATAGCTGAAAGGAATGGATCATATTTTTCTATAAACTCTAAAATACCAAGATAATTTTCGTTTTTTGATGATCCAATAATTTCATTTTTACCTCTTAACGGCAATCCACGCTCTCAGATTAATTTTATCGTACTAACTACGCGAATAATAATTTTATTCCAATAACCACTATCTTCGTTCATCTGTTGTTTTAAACTTTTGTCAATACAACCAATTTGTTTTCCTCGTTATAATAGTATTATAACCACCTGTAAGTAATCTTTAGATGCTTCGTGTTGACGTAGTCGTTTAGATGCATGCTTCCAATCACAATACCCATTATTAGATAAGTTGCCTTGATTAATTTCTAAAAGTTTACAAACGTAATAATAAATTTTCCCGGTGCTCGGAGAAAAGCAAAGCCAAAAACGATTAACAATTTCTTCATTTTTCGAAATTCTTTTAAAAAGATTAATTGAATATTTTCTACTACCATGATCTGGACGTTCACATCGATCTTGATTAACGGACGATTTTTCAAATAATTTTTGATGACAGTTCTGTAAGTCATTAAAACCTTTTTTTATCCAAAAGGATATAATTTCGTTCGTACATTTATTCGGACAAAGACTAATATCATTTTCAAACCACAGTTGTGGCACCGACTCTGTGTTATTAACTACACTTTCATTTTATGTGTTATTGTTTTTTTTTTGGTAATTTTTTATCTAGATTTTCAACGAATTCTAGGTTGTTTTTTGATGTATCAACCACATTTGTCACTACATTTTTCGTTAATCGACCAATATAATTTTCAAATCCCAGTTGTAGCACTGGCTCTGTGTTATCATCTATTTTTTTATTTTATGATTGGCCATCTAGATTTTCATCAAATCCTGATTCATTGTTAGTTTCAACAACATTCGTTACTAAATCTTTTATTAATTGACTAGGTACTAGAATTTGTAACCAACAGTCTGGAAGTAGAGAAATAATTAGTCAGTTTAGGAATGGAGGAGAGACGTTTTCTGAATTTTTTTTTCGATCCACAGCTACTCGTAATTTTATTTTTTGTGTCCCACTTTTATACAATCTATGAGTCTTGTGTCGATCACCCATTATGTATCTGTTTGAATAAAAGTTAACTAATTAATTTTTATTTTTCTTAATATTTTTAAAACATTAAAAATATAAGTGATTCGTTTTAGTAGTATACAGAAATAAAGGTACCTATTGTGACAACTACAGATGGCAGATAAATAGGTAATTGTTTCAAAGTTAATTAATAACTATATAATATTTTTAATTCGGTGGTGAAGCGTGGATAAACTATATGAACAGACATACTAAAATACATTTTGCTAGTAGGTATACGTATATATACGTATACGTACATCACAAGACGCAGGTCGTGACTCACAATGACACCACAATAACAACGGCGTGAATTAATGGAATGACTATAACAATAACAATAAAAAAATCGCTAAGGTTCAGATATCAGTCTCGTATTATAATCTCCGCGCACCCGCCAAACCATCGTTGTATAATAACACACTTGCCGATGTCCCAACACATCTATTTGCGTACAGTGCGAATATTGATATTATTAATAAAATCAGTGTTTTTCGTTGAAGACTGAAGTAAAGAAATGCGCGAAGGAGTAGTGCTCTCTCAGTGGCACGACTATAGCGATAAGCTTGATACCCACCCCGACGGCGTGCACCGGAAGATTATAAATTCCACCGATTTTCAGGCAGTAGATTGTCAGATGTATAATATGTAAATTCCACCGGTACCCTTTTACTACCTGAAAAAAAAATGTAAATTCCATCGACGGTAAACTCCACCGACTGTAGATTATAGATTACAACGACGGTGCATTGAATGATAACATAAACGATCAAATTGCAACGTGTACGAAACTATTATTAGAGCTGGGCCGATATCGATACCCGATATTAAATAATGCCGATATTGGTACCGTTATGTATACCGTATAGAATAATAATTAAAATAATAATTAGTATCTCATTAAAATGGCTTATCAATATCAAAAAAATTAAAAAACTACAATAATACAATATTAATTGTTAGAGTAAATTATTATTTATTGATGTACATATATACTATTTATTTTATTATAGCAGATTGATTCAGGTTCCTCAAAGTATAATATATTTGAAAATGGAAATTTAAGAGAAATATTACTGATGGAAGATAATTCTGTATTCTCAAATTATTCAGTACATGATTTGTTGATTGAAAGAAAAATGTTAATGTATTTGATGAGAATATTAATTCTAACTTAAATGAAGATACTCCGAGTAATATATGTTATGATACTAAAGCAAATTTAACTAATTTGAGTTATGTAATAGATTTGTCAGAGCCTGTAAGTGTTAAGAATTATTTATGATTTTGGAAATGTTTAATTATAACTCTGTTATGTGTTAATGTTCCTAATGAATATAATATTTCTTATAAAATAATTTAGGAAAAGAAAAACAATGTAAAAGAAATCCTGTTAAATCACTCTGAGGGAAATATTAATAATAAAATATTAATATTACATTTTTATGAAGCTCATCAATCTTTAAACAGTCTTATGAGAAATAAAATGACTCATGTTATCATCACTTCCATGTTACAAAAAGAAGACCAGACTTTACAAACACACTGTTTAAAGGCTTTATCATTAGATATCATTCAATTATTCCCAACAGAAACCTCTGAGATATACTCGTATTTTATTCCATATAAGAGAGGAGGAGATAAAATAATACTTAATAGAGGAGAACTTTGGGATTAATAATGCAATCTGAGAAAAATAGTTAGAGAAATTTCAAATAAAAATAAATCTTCTAAAACAATAACTGATAGTTCAGGTTCAAACCACTCCATTAACTATGAAGGTACCTACTTAATTTATTTTATGACTATTATTGTTTTTATTCTATTTTTTTAAATTATTTTCTTTTACAAACACTAGAAATTGAAGATGACATTCTTTGGTTGAAGAATAATGTAGCTCCTTGAGAAATACTTTTAGAGAAATGGGATAGTACTTTTCAACTACGATACAACAATTGCGTTAAATATACCGAAGGGAAAATCATGTATTTCTGTAGATTATCCAGGGCTACAAGCTTCAACAGCATTTGTATTCGTTAATTTAAACCTTTAATTAATATAATTAAAACTTTAAAATGTATCTATTAACATTTTAGCATATTAAAATACTTACTCAAATGTTATTCTTGATTTAATTTTAGATTGAGAATAATTTTAATAAATTATTCCCTGAAAAAGAGTTTTCTTTTTTTTTAAATTTGAATATTTTAAGAAACAACTTATTAAATATATTGAAAAATGTACAGCTAAATTTAAAAAAAAATGTTCAATTTTAATCAATGAGTTACAAACTCCTAGTTCTTCAGACGAATTAAAATATAATATGAAATAATAATATAATATTAAAAAGTTCACTTTTTTAATATTCTGTAATTGGTTTCATAACTTTTGTGTTACTCCTCTTATATTTCTTTCAATTATAAGAATATTTTTTTCTAATATTTAGGGTATGAAGATATTGCTGCTATAAAATTGTTAATGGAACTGTTTTCTCCAATTAATATAAAACATAAAATTGGATCAAACTCTAAAACTCAATGGCGTCCATCTAAAATTGAAATGCGACAAGCTTTCATTTACTTTACTAATGTAAGATGAACTATGAGTTACTTCATTCATTTTTTACTTGTTATTATTATAAATAAATTGCTTGGATTTTTTTTTTAGAATTTTACACAATTAAAAGAAGTTGATGAAGAAAAGAAAGAAAAATCATTACGGAATGGACATAGCGTTCAACCATATATGATATTTTTAAAT
>JASXSY010001204.1:0-69786 GCA_034509805.1 Sipha maydis | reverse complement strand
TGTCGATGTTTTGGTGTTGGATAGAGTCGTATTTGTTGTCTATTATTAAAAGAATGTTATTTTTTGTTTTCTTTTTCAGTTTTTTGTAGGTAGTGTTGATTTATATTTTGGCTTCTAAATAGGATGTTGTTTTTACCTTTCGGCTAAGGTATAATTATTCTTTTCATGATTGTTGCTCGTTATTAGTTTGGCTGGATTGTCGATGGTTCGGTGTTCGATATACTCGTATTTGTTGACTATTATTAAAAGAGTGTTATTTTTTGTTTTCTTTTTCGGTTTTTTGTAGGTAGTGTTGTCTTATATTTTGGTTTCTAAATAGGTTATGGTTTTTACTTTTTTTATTTGTTTGCTGGTTTGTCGATGTTTTGGTGTTGGATATATTTGTTGTCAATTATTCAAAGGGTGTTATTTTTTGATTTCTTTTTCGGTATTTTGTAGGTAGTATTGTTTTATATTTTGGCTTCTAAATAGGATAGTGTTTTTACCGTTTGGCTAAGACCTAATTATTTTTTTCATGATTGTTGCTCGTTATTCGTTTTGCTGGATTGTCGATGTTTTGGTGTTGGATATATTTGTTGTCTATTATTCAAAGAGTGTTATTTTTTGTTTTGTTTTTCGTTTTTTTGTAGGTAGTGTTGTTTGATATTTATATTTTGGCTGCTAAATATGATATGGTTTTACTTGTTTTATTTATTTGCTGGATTGTCGATGTTTTGGTGTTGGATAGACTCGTATTTGTTGACTATTATTAAAAGAGTGTTATTTTTTGTTTTCTTTTTCGGTTTTTTGTAGGTAGTGTTGATTTATATTTTGGCTTCTAAATAGGATAGTGTTTTTACCGTTTGGCTAAGGCCTAATTATTTTTTTCATGATTGTTGCTCGTTATTCGTTTTGCTGGATTGTCGATGTTTTGGTGTTGGATATATTTGTTGTCTATTATTCAAAGAGTGTTATTTTTTGTTTTCTTTTTCGTTTTTTTTGTAGGCAGTGTTGTTTGATATTTATATTTTGGCTGCTAAATATGATATGGTTTTACTTGTTTTATTTATTTGCTGGATTGTCGATGTTTTGGTGTTGGATAGACTCGTATTTGTTGACTATTATAAAAAGAGTGTTATTTTTTGTTTTCTTTTTCGGTTTTTTGTAGGTAGTGTTGATTTATATTTTGGCTTCTAAATAGGATATTGTTTTTACCGTTCGGATAAAGTCTATTTACTTTTTTCATGATTGTTGATCGGTATTCGTTTGCTGGATTGTCGATATTTTGGTGTTGGATATACTCGTATTTGTTGATTATTATTAAAAGAGTGTTATTTTTTGTTTTCTTTTTCGGTTTTTTGTAGGTAGTGTTGTCTTATATTTTGGTTTCTAAATAGGATATGGTTTTTACTTTTTTATTTGTTTGCTGGTTTGTCGATGTTTTGGTGTTGGATATATTTGTTGTCAATTATTCAAAGGGTGTTATTTTTTGATTTCTTTTTCGGTATTTTGTAGGTAGTGTTGTTTTATTTATTGGCTTCTAAATAGGATAGTGTTTTTACCGTTTGGCTAAGGCCTAATTATTTTTTTCATGATTGTTGCTCGTTATTCGTTTTGCTGGATTGTCGATGTTTTGGTGTTGGATATATTTGTTGTCTATTATTCAAAGAGTGTTATTTTTTGTTTTGTTTTTCGTTTTTTTGTAGGTAGTGTTGTTTGATATTTATATTTTGGCTGCTAAATATGATATGGTTTTACTTGTTTTATTTATTTGCTGGATTGTCGATGTTTTGGTGTTGGATAGACTCGTATTTGTTGACTATTATTAAAAGAGTGTTATTTTTTGTTTTCTTTTTCGGTTTTTTGTAGGTAGTGTTGTCTTATATTTTGGTTTCTAAATAGGATATGGTTTTTACTTTTTTTATTTGTTTGGTGGTTTCTCGATGTTTTGGTGTTGGATATATTTGTTGTCAATTATTCAAAGGGTGTTATTTTTTGATTTCTTTTTCGGTATTTTGTAGGTAGTGTTGTTTTATATTTTGGCTTCTAAATAGGATATTGTTTATACCGTTCGTCTAAGGTCTATTTATTTTTCTCATGATTGTTGATCGGTATAAGTTTGCTGGATTGTCGATGTTTTTGGTGTTGGAACAATCTGTTGTCTATTATTAAAAGAGTGTTATTTTTCGTTTTCTTTTTCGGTATTTTGTTGGTAGTGTTTTTTTATATTTATATTTTGGCTCCTAAATAGGATATTGTTTTTATTGTTCGTCTATGGTCTAATTATTTTTTTTATGATTGTTTCTCGGTATTCGTTTGATGGATTGTCGATGTTTTGGTGTTGGATAGAGTCGTATTTGTTGTCTATTATTAAAAGAATGTTATTTTTTGTTTTCTTTTTCAGTTTTTTGTAGGTAGTGTTGATTTATATTTTGGCTTCTAAATAGGATGTTGTTTTTACCTTTCGGCTAAGATATAATTATTCTTTTCATGATTGTTGCTCGTTATTAGTTTGGCTGGATTGTCGATGGTTCGGTGTTCGATATACTCGTATTTGTTGACTATTATTAAAAGAGTGTTATTTTTTGTTTTCTTTTTCGGTTTTTTGTAGGTAGTGTTGTCTTATATTTTGGTTTCTAAATAGGTTATGGTTTTTAATTTTTTTATTTGTTTGCTGGTTTGTCGATGTTTTGGTGTTGGATATATTTGTTGTCAATTATTCAAAGGGTGTTATTTTTTGATTTCTTTTTCGGTATTTTGTAGGTAGTATTGTTTTATATTTTGGCTTCTAAATAGGATAGTGTTTTTACCGTTTGGCTAAGACCTAATTATTTTTTTCATGATTGTTGCTCGTTATTCGTTTTGCTGGATTGTCGATGTTTTGGTGTTGGATATATTTGTTGTCTATTATTCAAAGAGTGTTATATTTTGTTTTGTTTTTCGTTTTTTTGTAGGTAGTGTTGTTTGATATTTATATTTTGGCTGCTAAATATGATATGGTTTTACTTGTTTTATTTATTTGCTGGATTGTCGATGTTTTGGTGTTGGATAGACTCGTATTTGTTGACTATTATTAAAAGAGTGTTATTTTTTGTTTTCTTTTTCGGTTTTTTGTAGGTAGTGTTGATTTATATTTTGGCTTCTAAATAGGATAGTGTTTTTACCGTTTGGCTAAGGCCTAATTATTTTTTTCATGATTGTTGCTCGTTATTCGTTTTGCTGGATTGTCGATGTTTTGGTGTTGGATATATTTGTTGTCTATTATTCAAAGAGTGTTATTTTTTGTTTTCTTTTTCGTTTTTTTGTAGGTAGTGTTGTTTGATATTTATATTTTGGCTGCTAAATATGATATGGTTTTACTTGTTTTATTTATTTGCTGGATTGTCGATGTTTTGGTGTTGGATAGACTCGTATTTGTTGACTATTATTAAAAGAGTGTTATTTTTTGTTTTCTTTTTCGATTTTTGTAGGTAGTGTTGATTTATATTTTGGCTTCTAAATAGGATATTGTTTTTACCGTTCGGATAAAGTCTATTTACTTTTTTCATGATTGTTGATCGGTATTCGTTTGCTGGATTGTCGATATTTTGGTGTTCGATATACTCGTATTTGTTGACTATTATTAAAAGAGTGTTATTTTTTGTTTTCTTTTTCGGTTTTTTGTAGGTAGTGTTGATTTATATTTTGGCTTCTAAATAGGATATTGTTTTTACCGTTGGGATAAGGTCTATTTACTTTTTTCATGATTGTTGATCGGTATTCGTTTGCTGGATTGTCGATGTTTTGGTGTTGGATATACTCGTATTTGTTGACTATTATTAAAAGAGTGTTATTTTTTGTATTCTTTTTCGGTTTTTTGTAGGTAGTGTTGTCTTATATTTTGGTTTCTAAATAGGATATGGTTTTTACTTTTTTTATTTGTTTGCTGGTTTGTCGATGTTTTGGTGTTGGATATATTTGTTGTCAATTATTCAAAGGGTGTTATTTTTTGATTTCTTTTTCGGTGTTTTGTAGGTAGTGTTGTTTTATATTTTGGCTTCTAAATAGGATATTGTTTATACCGTTCGGCTAAGGTCTATTTATTTTTTTCATGATTGTTGATCGGTATAAGTTTGCTGGATTGTCGATGTTTTTGGTGTTGGAACAATCTGTTGTCTATTATTAAAAGAGTGTTATTTTTCGTTTTCTTTTTCGGTATTTTGTTGGTAGTGTTTTTTTATATTTATATTTTGGCTCCTAAATAGGATATTGTTTTTATTGTTCGTCTATGGTCTAATTATTTTTTGTATGATTGATTCTCGGTATTCGTTTGATGGATTGTCGATGTTTTGGTGTTGGATAGAGTCGTATTTGTTGTCTATTATTAAAAGAATGTTATTTTTTGTTTTCTTTTTCAGTTTTTTGTAGGTAGTGTTGATTTATATTTTGGCTTCTAAATAGGATGTTGTTTTTACCTTTCGGCTAAGGTATAATTATTCTTTTCATGATTGTTGCTCGTTATTAGTTTGGCTGGATTGTCGATGGTTCGGTGTTCGATATACTCGTATTTGTTGTCTATTATTCAAAGAGTGTTATTTTTTGTTTTCTTTTTCGTTTTTTTGTAGGTAGTGTTGTTTTATATTTATATTTTGGCTTCTAAATAGGATATTGTTTATGACCTTCGGCTAAGGTCTATTTACTTTTTTCATGATTGTTGATCGGTATTCGTTTGCTGGATTGTCGATGTTTTGGTGTTGGATATACTCGTATTTGTTGACTATTATTAAAAGAGTGTTATTTTTTGTTTTCCCTATCGGTATTTCGTAGGTAGTGTTGTCTTATATTTTGGTTTCTAAATAGGATATGGTTTTTACTTGTTTTATTTGTTTGCTAGTTTGTCGATGTTTTGGTGTTGGATATATTTGTTGTCAATTATTCAAAGAGTAATTTTTTTGATGACTCTTTCGGATTTTTGTAGGTAGTGTTGTTTTAAATTTATATTTTGGCATCTAAATAGGATATTGTTTTTACCGTTCGGTTATTTATATGAGTGGTGATTTTGATATCAGTTTATCGGTTTTTTTGGAGGTAGAATAAAATCGTAATTATATTGAGGGTTTTATAAGGGATATTCATTTTAATGTTTGATATCGGTCTATTAGTTTTTTTTTCGGCTTTATTTTATGATTATTGTTCGGTATTCGTTTGCTGGATTGTCGATATTTTGGTGTTGGATATACTAATATTTGTTGTCTATTATTAAAAGTGTGTTATTTATTGATTTCTTTTTCGGTTTTTGCTGTGGATTTTGCTGAGCATGAAGTAGTCAGTGTCAAGACCGCCCATAACCAAAGCTGAAGTATCAGGACGAAAAATCATGTATGTTTAAGAAAATAATTTAATTATGAAAAAAAAAATTCAGTTATAAACTAATCATACATCATAATATATTAAAATATATATGTAATATAAAGTGTATAATTTTAAAACTGATTTTTTTTTTTGTGACTTTTGACCCCTTTCCATTTTTTTTCTGAATTCTAAACATAAATATTTCAATTCTTTTTAAAACATAAAAATTAAATTAACTTCAATTTATTATTCTCTTTTAACAATTCACCTAAATCTCAATTCCTGCGGGATACCATGGACCCCTTTCCATTTTTTTTTCTGATTTTTGTTTATAAATCTTTTAATGTTATTTAAAACATAAAAATTAAATTAACTTTATAAAATTCATTATCATAATCAATAATGTAAATCTCCTTTGAAATAAAATACATTTATTTGAACACATATGGTGTTAGCATGCGAATTGCAATTTACCTTCCTTTAAGCGAAAATATTATTTTTTTACTATGTATTCATAAAGATTATTTTATTTATGAAATTTTTATTCTTAAATGTTTCTTATTATTTACTAAATTGGCTATGTTATGGAAGGTTAAAATTTGAGTTCAGAAAAAATTCGTGTTTAATAGGATTTCCATTTGTAACCCCTTGTTATGATGAAATATATGCTAAATAAATATTTATTTACTTTTTATGTTTGTAAGTAATAATTTAACAATATTTTAAGTCACCAGAATGAATGTCTAGAACATTTGAATATTTTTGATTGGTAAACTTGTTATTATAGTTCATCAGGAATATAGATGGATTTTGCTGAGCGAGAAGTATTCAGTGTCAAGACCGCCCATAAACCAATCATAATTATCAGGACGAAAAATCATGTATGTTTAATAAAATAATTAAATAAGAAAAAAAAATTCAGTTTTAAACTATATATTATAATATATAAAAATATATATATAATAAAATATGTATATAGGTATTATATAGTGTACATTTTTAAATAGAAATAGACATTAAAGTGATGGTGAATAGAAAGCATTAAATTTACAACGTATTTTTGTTTTGATTAAAATAATTTTTGCCAATAGAAAACTTTTACGTTTAAATAATATTTTTGGCGACACACCGCTATGGATACAATGATGTTGTGTTGATAATCTATGTTCAATTTTAATTGTCTTATTCTATTCACGTTTGTTAAATACTTTCATTCTTGCAAATTACATTTTTATAACTTCTGTCCAGAGTGCATATTTATATTAATAAAAAGAGAAAAAGAGAAGAATAGAATTTTAATTTTTGTTTTCATAAATTCTTAACTTGTTATTGAATGTTAAAACATTGTATTTTTTCTTTATAACAGTAAACAGGCAACATCTATGAGCCCATCCAGAGTGAAACCAACTTATGAGGACTCCCGCGTACTTACCTACTTACTCCACGGAATACAGGTACGTCGATTTTCTTTTAAATAACTACTGTAATAAGAGAAAAAGAGTAAAAAGAGAAAAAAAGAATGTTATTTTTTTTGTTTTCTTTTTCAGTTTTTTGTAGGTAGTGTTGTTTTATATTTTGGCTTCTAAATAGGATAGTGTTTTTACCGTTTGGCTAAGGCCTAATTATTTTTTTCATGATTGTTGCTCGTTATTCGTTTTGCTGGATTGTCGATGTTTTGGTGTTGGATATATTTGTTGTCTATTATTCAAAGAGTGTTATTTTTTGTTTTGTTTTTCGTTTTTTTGTAGGTAGTGTTGTTTGATATTTATATTTTGGCTGCTAAATATGATATGGTTTTACTTGTTTTATTTATTTGCTGGATTGTCGATGTTTTGGTGTTGGATAGACTCGTATTTGTTGACTATTATTAAAAGAGTGTTATTTTTTGTTTTCTTTTTCGGTTTTTTGTAGGTAGTGTTGATTTATATTTTGGCTTCTAAATAGGATATTGTTTTTACCGTTGGGATAAGGTCTATTTACTTTTTTCATGATTGTTGATCGGTATAAGTTTGCTGGATTGTCGATGTTTTTGGTGTTGGAACAATCTGTTGTCTATTATTAAAAGAGTGTTATTTTTCGTTTTCTTTTTCGGTATTTTGTTGGTAGTGTTTTTTTATATTTATATTTTGGCTCCTAAATAGGATATTGTTTTTATTGTTCGTCTATGGTCTAATTATTTTTTTTATGATTGTTTCTCGGTATTCGTTTGATGGATTGTCGATGTTTTGGTGTTGGATAGAGTCGTATTTGTTATCTATTATTAAAAGAATGTTATTTTTTGTTTTCTTTTTCAGTTTTTTGTAGGTAGTGTTGATTTATATTTTGGCTTCTAAATAGGATGTTGTTTTTACCTTTCGGCTAAGGTATAATTATTCTTTTCATGATTGTTGCTCGTTATTAGTTTGGCTGGATTGTCGATGGTTCGGTGTTCGATATACTCGTATTTGTTGACTATTATTAAAAGAGTGTTATTTTTTGTTTTCATTTTCGGTTTTTTGTAGGTAGTGTTGTCCTATATTTTGGTTTCTAAATAGGTTATGGTTTTTACTTTTTTTATTTGTTTGCTGGTTTGTCGATGTTTTGGTGTTGGATATATTTGTTGTCAATTATTCAAAGGGTGTTATTTTTTGATTTCTTTTTCGGTACTTTGTAGGTAGTATTGTTTTATATTTTGGCTTCTAAATAGGATAGTGTTTTTACCGTTTGGCTAAGACCTAATTATTTTTTTCATGATTGTTGCTCGTTATTCGTTTTGCTGGATTGTCGATGTTTTGGTGTTGGATATATTTGTTGTCTATTATTCAAAGAGTGTTATTTTTTGTTTTGTTTTTCGTTTTTTTGTAGGTAGTGTTGTTTGATATTTATATTTTGGCTGCTAAATATGATATGGTTTTACTTGTTTTATTTATTTGCTGGATTGTCGATGTTTTGGTGTTGGATAGACTCGTATTTGTTGACTATTATTAAAAGAGTGTTATTTTTTGTTTTCTTTTTCGGTTTTTTGTAGGTAGTGTTGATTTATATTTTGGCTTCTAAATAGGATAGTGTTTTTACCGTTTGGCTAAGGCCTAATTATTTTTTTCATGATTGTTGCTCGTTATTCGTTTTGCTGGATTGTCGATGTTTTGGTGTTGGATATATTTGTTGTCTATTATTCAAAGAGTGTTATTTTTTGTTTTCTTTTTCGTTTTTTTGTAGGCAGTGTTGTTTGATATTTATATTTTGGCTGCTAAATATGATATGGTTTTACTTGTTTTATTTATTTGCTGGATTGTCGATGTTTTGGTGTTGGATAGACTCGTATTTGTTGACTATTATAAAAAGAGTGTTATTTTTTGTTTTCTTTTTCGGTTTTTTGTAGGTAGTGTTGATTTATATTTTGGCTTCTAAATAGGATATTGTTTTTACCGTTCGGATAAAGTCTATTTACTTTTTTCATGATTGTTGATCGGTATTCGTTTGCTGGATTATCGATATTTTGGTGTTGGATATACTCGTATTTGTTGATTATTATTAAAAGAGTGTTATTTTTTGTTTTCTTTTTCGGTTTTTTGTAGGTAGTGTTGTCTTATATTTTGGTTTCTAAATAGGATATGGTTTTTACTTTTTTTATTTGTTTGCTGGTTTGTCGATGTTTTGGTGTTGGATATATTTGTTGTCAATTATTCAAAGGGTGTTATTTTTTGATTTCTTTTTCGGTATTTTGTAGGTAGTATTGTTTTATATTTTGGCTTCTAAATAGGATAGTGTTTTTACCGTTTGGCTAAGACCTAATTATTTTTTTCATGATTGTTGCTCGTTATTCGTTTTGCTGGATTGTCGATGTTTTGGTGTTGGATATATTTGTTGTCTATTATTCAAAGAGTGTTATTTTTTGTTTTGTTTTTCGTTTTTTTGTAGGTAGTGTTGTTTGATATTTATATTTTGGCTGCTAAATATGATATGGTTTTACTTGTTTTATTTATTTGCTGGATTGTCGATGTTTTGGTGTTGGATAGACTCGTATTTGTTGACTATTATTAAAAGAGTGTTATTTTTTGTTTTCTTTTTCGGTTTTTTGTAGGTAGTGTTGATTTATATTTTGGCTTCTAAATAGGATAGTGTTTTTACCGTTTGGCTAAGGCCTAATTATTTTTTTCATGATTGTTGCTCGTTATTCGTTTTGCTGGATTGTCGATGTTTTGGTGTTGGATATATTTGTTGTCTATTATTCAAAGAGTGTTATTTTTTGTTTTCTTTTTCGTTTTTTTGTAGGCAGTGTTGTTTGATATTTATATTTTGGCTGCTAAATATGATATGGTTTTACTTGTTTTATTTATTTGCTGGATTGTCGATGTTTTGGTGTTGGATAGACTCGTATTTGTTGACTATTATAAAAAGAGTGTTATTTTTTGTTTTCTTTTTCGGTTTTTTGTAGGTAGTGTTGATTTATATTTTGGCTTCTAAATAGGATATTGTTTTTACCGTTCGGATAAAGTCTATTTACTTTTTTCATGATTGTTGATCGGTATTCGTTTGCTGGATTATCGATATTTTGGTGTTGGATATACTCGTATTTGTTGATTATTATTAAAAGAGTGTTATTTTTTGTTTTCTTTTTCGGTTTTTTGTAGGTAGTGTTGTCTTATATTTTGGTTTCTAAATAGGATATGGTTTTTACTTTTTTTATTTGTTTGCTGGTTTGTCGATGTTTTGGTGTTGGATATATTTGTTGTCAATTATTCAAAGGGTGTTATTTTTTGATTTCTTTTTCGGTATTTTGTAGGTAGTGTTGTTTTATTTATTGGCTTCTAAATAGGATAGTGTTTTTACCGTTTGGCTAAGGCCTAATTATTTTTTTCATGATTGTTGCTCGTTATTCGTTTTGCTGGATTGTCGATGTTTTGGTGTTGGATATATTTGTTGTCTATTATTCAAAGAGTGTTATTTTTTGTTTTGTTTTTCGTTTTTTTGTAGGTAGTGTTGTTTGATATTTATATTTTGGCTGCTAAATATGATATGGTTTTACTTGTTTTATTTATTTGCTGGATTGTCGATGTTTTGGTGTTGGATAGACTCGTATTTGTTGACTATTATTAAAAGAGTGTTATTTTTTGTTTTCTTTTTCGGTTTTTTGTAGGTAGTGTTGATTTATATTTTGGCTTCTAAATAGGATATTGTTTTTACCGTTCGGATAAGGTTTATTTACTTTTTTCATGATTGTTGATCGGTATTCGTTTGCTGGATTGTCGATGTTTTGGTGTTGGATATACTCGGATTTGTTGACTATTATTAAAAGAGTGTTATTTTTTGTTTTCTTTTTCGGTTTTTTGTAGGTAGTGTTGTCTTATATTTTGGTTTCTAAATAGGATATGGTTTTTACTTTTTTTATTTGTTTGGTGGTTTGTCGATGTTTTGGTGTTGGATATATTTGTTGTCAATTATTCAAAGGGTGTTATTTTTTGATTTCTTTTTCGGTATTTTGTAGGTAGTATTGTTTTATATTTTGGCTTCTAAATAGGATAGTGTTTTTACCGTTTGGCTAAGACCTAATTATTTTTTTCATGATTGTTGCTCGTTATTCGTTTTGCTGGATTGTCGATGTTTTGGTGTTGGATATATTTGTTGTCTATTATTCAAAGAGTGTTATTTTTTGTTTTGTTTTTCGTTTTTTTGTAGGTAGTGTTGTTTGATATTTATATTTTGGCTGCTAAATATGATATGGTTTTACTTGTTTTATTTATTTGCTGGATTGTCGATGTTTTGGTGTTGGATAGACTCGTATTTGTTGACTATTATTAAAAGAGTGTTATTTTTTGTTTTCTTTTTCGGTTTTTTGTAGGTAGTGTTGATTTATATTTTGGCTTCTAAATAGGATAGTGTTTTTACCGTTTGGCTAAGGCCTAATTATTTTTTTCATGATTGTTGCTCGTTATTCGTTTTGCTGGATTGTCGATGTTTTGGTGTTGGATATATTTGTTGTCTATTATTCAAAGAGTGTTATTTTTTGTTTTCTTTTTCGTTTTTTTGTAGGCAGTGTTGTTTGATATTTATATTTTGGCTGCTAAATATGATATGGTTTTACTTGTTTTATTTATTTGCTGGATTGTCGATGTTTTGGTGTTGGATAGAGTCGTATTTGTTGTCTATTATTAAAAGAATGTTATTTTTTGTTTTCTTTTTCAGTTTTTTGTAGGTAGTGTTGATTTATATTTTGGCTTCTAAATAGGATGTTGTTTTTACCTTTCGGCTAAGGTATAATTATTCTTTTCATGATTGTTGCTCGTTATTAGTTTGGCTGGATTGTCGATGGTTCGGTGTTCGATATACTCGTATTTGTTGACTATTATTAAAAGAGTGTTATTTTTTGTTTTCTTTTTCGGTTTTTTGTAGGTAGTGTTGTCTTATATTTTGGTTTCTAAATAGGTTATGGTTTTTACTTTTTTTATTTGTTTGCTGGTTTGTCGATGTTTTGGTGTTGGATATATTTGTTGTCAATTATTCAAAGGGTGTTATTTTTTGATTTCTTTTTCGGTATTTTGTAGGTAGTATTGTTTTATATTTTGGCTTCTAAATAGGATAGTGTTTTTACCGTTTGGCTAAGACCTAATTATTTTTTTCATGATTGTTGCTCGTTATTCGTTTTGCTGGATTGTCGATGTTTTGGTGTTGGATATATTTGTTGTCTATTATTCAAAGAGTGTTATTTTTTGTTTTGTTTTTCGTTTTTTTGTAGGTAGTGTTGTTTGATATTTATATTTTGGCTGCTAAATATGATATGGTTTTACTTGTTTTATTTATTTGCTGGATTGTCGATGTTTTGGTGTTGGATAGACTCGTATTTGTTGACTATTATTAAAAGAGTGTTATTTTTTGTTTTCTTTTTCGGTTTTTTGTAGGTAGTGTTGATTTATATTTTGGCTTCTAAATAGGATAGTGTTTTTACCGTTTGGCTAAGGCCTAATTATTTTTTTCATGATTGTTGCTCGTTATTCGTTTTGCTGGATTGTCGATGTTTTGGTGTTGGATATATTTGTTGTCTATTATTCAAAGAGTGTTATTTTTTGTTTTCTTTTTCGTTTTTTTGTAGGTAGTGTTGTTTGATATTTATATTTTGGCTGCTAAATATGATATGGTTTTACTTGTTTTATTTATTTGCTGGATTGTCGATGTTTTGGTGTTGGATAGACTCGTATTTGTTGACTATTATTAAAAGAGTGTTTTTTTTTGTTTTCTTTTTCGGTTTTTTGTAGGTAGTGTTGTCTTATATTTTGGTTTCTAAATAGGTTATGGTTTTTACTTTTTTTATTTGTTTGCTGGTTTGTCGATGTTTTGGTGTTGGGTATATTTGTTTTCAATTATTCAAAGGGTGTTATTTTTTGATTTCTTTTTCGGTATTTTGTAGGTAGTGTTGTTTTATTTATTGGCTTCTAAATAGGATAGTGTTTTTACCGTTTGGCTAAGGCCTAATTATTTTTTTCATGATTG
This sequence comes from Sipha maydis, assembly GCA_034509805.1. Classification (NCBI taxonomy): domain Eukaryota; kingdom Metazoa; phylum Arthropoda; class Insecta; order Hemiptera; family Aphididae; genus Sipha; species Sipha maydis. Next base: position 57,009 of record JASXSY010001204.1, on the reverse strand, counting down.
TTGCTCGTTATTCGTTTTGCTGGATTGTCGATGTTTTGGTGTTGGATATATTTGTTGTCTATTATTCAAAGAGTGTTATTTTTTGTTTTGTTTTTCGTTTTTTTGTAGGTAGTGTTGTTTGATATTTATATTTTGGCTGCTAAATATGATATGGTTTTACTTGTTTTATTTATTTGCTGGATTGTCGATGTTTTGGTGTTGGATAGACTCGTATTTGTTGACTATTATTAAAAGAGTGTTATTTTTTGTTTTCTTTTTCGGTATTTTGTTGGTAGTGTTTTTTTATATTTATATTTTGGCTCCTAAATAGGATATTGTTTTTATTGTTCGTCTATGGTCTAATTATTTTTTTCATGATTGTTGATCGGTATAAGTTTGCTGGATTGTCGATGTTTTTGGTGTTGGAACAATCTGTTGTCTATTATTAAAAGAGTGTTATTTTTTGTTTTCTTTTTCGGTATTTTGTTGGTAGTGTTTTTTTATATTTATATTTTGGCTCCTAAATAGGATATTGTTTTTATTGCTCGTCTATGGTCTAATTATTTTTTTTATGATTGTTTCTCGGTATTCGTTTGATGGATTGTCGATGTTTTGGTGTTGGATAGAGTCGTATTTGTTGACTATTATTAAAAGAGTGTTATTTTTTGTTTTCTTTTTCGTTTTTTTGTAGGTAGTGTTGTTTGATATTTATATTTTGGCTGCTAAATATGATATGGTTTTACTTGTTTTATTTATTTGCTGGATTGTCGATGTTTTGGTGTTGGATAGACTCGTATTTGTTGACTATTATTAAAAGAGTGTTATTTTTTGTTTTCTTTTTCGGTTTTTTGTAGGTAGTGTTGTTTTATATTTTGGCTTCTAAATAGGATATTGTTTATACCGTTCGGCTAAGGTCTATTTATTTTTTTCATGATTGTTGATCGGTATAAGTTTGCTGGATTGTCGATGTTTTTGGTGTTGGAACAATCTGTTGTCTATTATTAAAAGAGTGTTATTTTTTGTTTTCTTTTTCGTTTTTTTGTAGGTAGTGTTGTTTGATATTTATATTTTGGCTGCTAAATATGATATGGTTTTACTTGTTTTATTTATTTGCTGGATTGTCGATGTTTTGGTGTTGGATAGACTCGTATTTGTTGACTATTATTAAAAGAGTGTTATTTTTTGTTTTCTTTTTCGGTATTTTGTTGGTAGTGTTTTTTTATATTTATATTTTGGCTCCTAAATAGGATATTGTTTTTATTGTTCGTCTATGGTCTAATTATTTTTTTTATGATTGTTTCTCGGTATTCGTTTGATGGATTGTCGATGTTTTGGTGTTGGATAGAGTCGTATTTGTTGTCTATTATTAAAAGAATGTTATTTTTTGTTTTCTTTTTCAGTTTTTTGTAGGTAGTGTTGATTTATATTTTGGCTTCTAAATAGGATGTTGTTTTTACCTTTCGGCTAAGGTATAATTATTCTTTTCATGATTGTTGCTCGTTATTAGTTTGGCTGGATTGTCGATGGTTCGGTGTTCGATATACTCGTATTTGTTGACTATTATTAAAAGAGTGTTATTTTTTGTTTTCTTTTTCGGTTTTTTGTAGGTAGTGTTGATTTATATTTTGGCTTCTAAATAGGATAGTGTTTTTACCGTTTGGCTAAGGCCTAATTATTTTTTTCATGATTGTTGATCGGTATTCGTTTGCTGGATTGTCGATATTTTGGTGTTGGATATACTCGTATTTGTTGACTATTATTAAAAGAGTGTTATTTTTTGTTTTGTTTTTCGGTTTTTTGTAGGCCTAGAGGTTACATAAATTCATAATTTTCAAATTTTTAAAACATATGGTGTGAGCATGCGAATTACAATTTACCTTCCTTTAAGCGATAATACTATTTTTTTACTATATATTCGTAAAGATTATTTTATTTATGACATTTTTATTCTTAAATGTTTCTTATTATTTACTAAATTGGCTATGTAAGGTAAGGTTAAAATTTGAGTTGAGAAAAAATTCGTGTTTAATAGGATTTCCATTTGTAACCCCTTGTTATGATGAAATATATGCTAAATAAATATTAATTTACTTTTTATAATTATAAGTAATAATTTAACAATATTATAAGTCACCAGAATGAATGTCTAGAGCATTTGAACATTTTTGATTGGTAAACTTGTTATTATAGGTCATCAGGAATATAGATGGATTTTGCTGAGCGAGAAGTACTCAGTGTCAAGATCGCCTATAATCAAATCATAAGTATAAGGAAGGAAAATCATGTATGTTTAATAAAATAATTTAAATAAGAAAAAAAAATTCAGTTTTAAACTAATCATTTATTATAATATATTGAAATATATATGTAATATATAGTGTATAATTTTAAAACTGAATTTTTTTTTGTGACTTTTGACCCCTTTCAATTTTCTTTCCGAATTTTAAACATAAATATTTCAATTTTATTATAACATAAAAAATAAATTAACTTCAATTTAATATTCTCTTTTTTAAATTCATTAACTTAATCAATAATTTAAATGTCCCTTTCAATAAAATAGTTTTAGTTGAAAAAAGAAATTCAGTTTTAAACGTAAATTACATTATATAATATATAAATTTATAAATTATATAATATATACTTATAAAACTGAATTTTTTTTTTTGTGTCCACCTAAATCACAATTCCTGCGGGATACCATGGACCCCTTTCCATTTTTTTTTCTGATTTTTATACATATAACTTTCAATTTTATTTAAAACATAAAAATTAAATTCACTTTATAAAATTCATTATCATAATCAATAATGTAAATCTCCTTTGAAATAAAATACATTTATTTGAAAAAAGAAATTCAGTTCTAAAATAATAAAATATGGCCTAGAGGTTACATAAATTCATAATTTTCAAATTTTTAACACATATGGTGTGAGCATGCGAATTACAATTTACCTTCCTTTAAGCGATAATACTATTTTTTTACTATATATTCGTAAAGATTATTTTATTTATGACATTTTTATTCTTAAATGTTTCTTATTATTTTCTAAATTGGCTATATAAGGAAAGGTTAAAATTTGAGTTGAGAAAAAATTCGTGTTTAATAGGATTTCCATTTGTAACCCCTTGTTATGATGAAATATATGCTAAATAAATATTTATTTACTTTTTATGTTTATAAGAAATAATTTAACAATATTATAAGTCACCAGAATGAATGTCTAGAGCATTTGAACATTTTTGATTGGTAAACTTGTTATTATAGGTCATCAGGAATATAGATGGATTTTGCTGAGCGAGAAGTACTCAGTGTCAAGATCGCCTATAATCAAACCATAAGTATTAGGAAGAAAAATCATGTATGTTTAATAAAATAATTTAAATAAGAAAAAAAAAATTCAGTTTTAAACTAATCATATATTATAATATATTGAAATATATATGTAATATATAGTGTATAATTTTAAAACTGAATTTTTTTTTGTGACTTTTGACCCCTTTCAATTTTCTTTCCGAATTTTAAACATAAATATTTCAATTTTATTATAACATAAAAATTAAATTAACTTCAATTTAATATTCTCTTTTTTAAATTCATTAACTTAATCAATAATTTAAATGTCCCTTTCAATAAAATAATTTTAGTTGAAAAAAGAAATTCAGTTTTAAACGTAAATTACATTATATAATATATAAATTTATAAATTATATAATATATACTTATAAAACTGAATTTTTTTTTTTGTGTCCACCTAAATCTCAATTCCTGCGGGATACCATGGACCCCTTTCCATTTTTTTTTCTGATTTTTACACATATAACTTTCAATTTTATTTAAAACATAAAAACTAAATTCACTTTATAAAATTCATTATCATAATCAATAATGTAAATCTCCTTTGAAATAAAATACATTTATTTGAAAAAAGAAATTCAGTTCTAAAATAATAAAATATGGCCTAGAGGTTACATAAATTCATATTAATTCATAATTTTCAAATTTTTAACACATATGGTGTGAGCATGCGAATTACAATTTACCTTCCTTTAAGCGATAATACTATTTTTTTACTATATATTCGTAAAGATTATTTTATTTATGACATTTTTATTCTTAAATGTTTCTTTTTATTTACTAAATTGGCTATGTAAGGTAAGGTTAAAATTTGAGTTGAGAAAAAATTCGTGTTTAATATGATTTCCATTTGTAACCCCTTGTTATGATGAAATATATGCTAAATAAATATTAATTTACTTTTTATGTTAATAAGTAATAATTTAACAATATTATAAGTCACCAGAATGAATGTCTAGAGCATTTGAACATTTTTGATTGGTAAACTTGTTATTATAGGTCATCAGGAATATAGATGGATTTTGCTGAGCGAGAAGTACTCAGTGTCAAGATCGCCTATAATCAAATCATAAGTATTAGGAAGAAAAATCATGTATGTTTAATAAAATAATTTAAATAAGAAAAAAAAATTCAGTTTTAAACTAATCATATATTATAATATATTGAAATATATATGTGATATATAGTGTATAATTTTAATAGTGAATTTTTTTTTGTGACTTTTGACCCCTTTCAATTTTCTTTCCGAATTTTAAACATAAATATTTCAATTTTATTATAACATAAAAATTAAATTAACTTCAATTTAATATTCTCTTTTTTAAATTCATTAACTTAATCAATAATTTAAATGTCCCTTTCAATAAAATAGTTTTAGTTGAAAAAAGAAATTCAGTTTTAAACGTAAATTACATTATATAATATATAAATTTATCAATTATATAATATATACTTATAAAACTGAATTTTTTTTTTTTGTGTCCACCTAAATCACAATTCCTGCGGGATACCATGGACCCCTTTCCATTTTTTTTTCTGATTTTTATACATATAACTTTCAATTTTATTTAAAACATAAAAATTAAATTCACTTTATAAAATTCATTATCATAATCAATAATGTAAATCTCCTTTGAAATAAAATACATTTATTTGAAAAAAGAAATTCAGTTCTAAAATAATAAAATATGGCCTAGAGGTTACATTAATTCATATTAATTCATAATTTTCAAATTTTTAAAACATATGGTGTGAGCATGCGAATTACAATTTACCTTATTTTAAGCGATAATACTATTTTTTTACTATATATTCGTAAAGATTATTTTATTTATGACATTTTTATTCTTAAATGTTTCTTATTATTTACTAAATTGGCTATGTAAGGTAAGGTTAAAATTTGAGTTGAGAAAAAATTCGTGTTTAATATGATTTCCATTTGTAACCCCTTGTTATGATGAAATATATGCTAAATAAATATTTATTTACTTTTTATGTTTATAAGTAATAATTTAACAATATTATAAGTCACCAGAATGAATGTCTAGAGCATTTGAACATTTTTGATTGATAAACTTGTTATTATAGGTCATCAGGAATATAGGTGGATTTTGCTGAGCGAGAAGTACTCAGTGTCAAGATCGCATATAATCAAATCATAAGTATTAGGAAGAAAAATCATGTATGTTTAATAAAATAATTTAAATAAGAAAAAAAAATTCAGTTTTAAACTAATCATATATTATAATATATTGAAATATATATGTGATATATAGTGTATAATTTTAAAACTGAATTTTTTTTTGTGACTTTTGACCCCTTTCAATTTTCTTTCCGAATTTTAAACATAAATATTTCAATTTTATTATAACATAAAAACTAAATTCACTTTATGAAATTCATTATCATAATCAATAATGTAAATCACCTTTGAAATAAAATACATTAATTTGAAAAAAGAAATTCAGTTCTAAAATAATAAAATATGGCCTAGAGGTTACATAAATTCATATTAATTCATAATTTTCAATTTTTTAACACATATGGTGTGAGCATGCGAATTACAATTTACCTTCCTTTAAGCGATAATACTATTTTTTTACTATATATTCGTAAAGATTATTTTATTTATGACATTTTTATTCTTAAATGTTTCTTATTATTTTCTAAATTGGCTATGTAAGGAAAGGTTAAAATTTGAGTTGAGAAAAAATTAGTGTTTAATAGGATTTCCATTTGTAACCCCTTGTTATGATGAAATATATGCTAAATAAATATTTATTTACTTTTTATGTTTATAAGTAATAATTTAACAATATTATAAGTCACCAGAATGAATGTCTAGAGCATTTGAACATTTTTGATTGGTAAACTTGTTATTATAGGTCATCAGGAATATAGATGGATTTTGCTGAGCGAGAAGTACTCAGTGTCAAGATCGCCTATAATCAAACCATAAGTATTAGGAAGAAAAATCATGTATGTTTAATAAAATAATTTAAATAAGAAAAAAAAAATTCAGTTTTAAACTAATCATATATTATAATATATTGAAATATATATGTAATATATAGTGTATAATTTTAAAACTGAATTTTTTTTTGTGACTTTTGACCCCTTTCAATTTTCTTTCCGAATTTTAAACATAAATATTTCAATTTTATTATAACATAAAAATTAAATTAACTTCAATTTAATATTCTCTTTTTTAAATTCATTAACTTAATCAATAATTTAAATGTCCCTTTCAATAAAATAGTTTTAGTTGAAAAAAGAAATTCAGTTTTAAACGTAAATTACATTATATAATATATAAATTTATAAATTATATAATATATACTTATAAAACTGAATTTTTTTTTTTGTGTCCACCTAAATCACAATTCCTGCGGGATACCATGGACCCCTTTCCATTTTTTTTTCTGATTTTTATACATATAACTTTCAATTTTATTTAAAACATAAAAATTAAATTCACTTTATAAAATTCATTATCATAATCAATAATGTAAATCTCCTTTGAAATAAAATACATTTATTTGAAAAAAGAAATTCAGTTCTAAAATAATAAAATATGGCCTAGAGGTTACATAAATGCATATTAATTCATAATTTTCAAATTTTTAACACATATGGTGTGAGCATGCGAATTACAATTTACCTTCCTTTAAGCGATAATACTATTTTTTTACTATATATTTGTAAAGATTATTTTATTTATGACATTTTTATTCTTAAATGTTTCTTATTATTTACTAAATTGGCTAAGTAAGGTAAGGTTAAAATTTGAGTTGAGAAAAAATTCGTGTTTAATAGGATTTCCATTTATAACCCGTTGCTATGATGAAATATATGCTAAATAAATATTTATTTACTTTTTATGTTTATAAGTAATATTTAACAATATTATAAGTCACCAGAATGAATGTCTAGAGCATTTGAACATTTTTGATTGGTAAACTTGTTATTATAGGTCATCAGGAATATAGATGGATTTTGCTGAGCGAGAAGTACTCAGTGTCAAGATCGCCTGTAATCAAATCATAAGTATTAGGAAGAAAAATCATGTATGTTTAATAAAATAATTTAAATAAGAAAAACAAAATTCAGTTTTAAACTTATCATATATTATAATATATTGAAATATATATGTAATATATAGTGTATAATTTTAAAACTGAATTTTTTTTTGTGACTTTTGACCCCTTTCAATTTTCTTTCCGAATTTTAAACATAAATATTTCAATTTTATTATAACATAAAAATTAAATTAACTTCAATTTAATATTCTCTTTTTTAAATTCATTAACTTAATCAATAATTTAAATGTCCCTTTCAATAAAATAATTTTAGTTGAAAAAAGAAATTCAGTTTTAAACGTAAATTACATTATATAATATATAAATTTATAAATTATATAATATATACTTATAAAACTGAATTTTTTTTTTTGTGTCCACCTAAATCACAATTCCTGCGGGATACCATGGACCCCTTTCCATTTTTTTTTCTGATTTTTATACATATAACTTTCAATTTTATTTAAAACATAAAAATTAAATTCACTTTATAAAATTCATTATCATAATCAATAATGTAAATCTCCTTTGAAATAAAATACATTTATTTGAAAAAAGAAATTCAGTTCTAAAATAATAAAATATGGCCTAGAGGTTACATAAATTCATATTAATTCATAATTTTCAAATTTTTAACACATATGGTGTGAGCATGCGAATTACAATTTACCTTCCTTTAAGCGATAATACTATTTTTTTACTATATATTCGTAAAGATTATTTTATTTATGACATTTTTATTCTTAAATGTTTCTTATTATTTACTAAATTGGCTATGTAAGGAAAGGTTAAAATTTGAGTTGAGAAAAAATTCGTGTTTAATATGATTTCCATTTGTAACCCCTTGTTATGATGAAATATATGCTAAATAAATATTAATTTACTTTTTATGTTAATAAGTAATAATTTAACAATATTATAAGTCACCAGAATGAATGTCTAGAGCATTTGAACATTTTTGATTGGTAAACTTGTTATTATAGGTCATCAGGAATATAGATGGATTTTGCTGAGCGAGAAGTACTCAGTGTCAAGATCGCCTATAATCAAATCATAAGTATAAGGAAGGAAAATCATGTATGTTTAATAAAATAATTTAAATAAGAAAAAAAAATTCAGTTTTAAACTAATCATTTATTATAATATATTGAAATATATATGTAATATATAGTGTATAATTTTAAAACTGAATTTTTTTTTGTGACTTTTGACCCCTTTCAATTTTCTTTCCGAATTTTAAACATAAAATATTTCAATTTTATTATAACATAAAAAATAAATTAACTTCAATTTAATATTCTCTTTTTTAAATTCATTAACTTAATCAATAATTTAAATGTCCCTTTCAATAAAATAATTTTAGTTGAAAAAAGAAATTCAGTTTTAAACGTAAATTACATTATATAATATATAAATTTATAAATTATATAATATATACTTATAAAACTGAATTTTTTTTTTTGTGTCCACCTAAATCACAATTCCTGCGGGATACCATGGACCCCTTTCCATTTTTTTTTCTGATTTTTATACATATAACTTTCAATTTTATTTAAAACATAAAAATTAAATTCACTTTATAAAATTCATTATCATAATCAATAATGTAAATCTCCTTTGAAATAAAATACATTTATTTGAAAAAAGAAATTCAGTTCTAAAATAATAAAATATGGCCTAGAGGTTACATAAATTCATAATTTTCAAATTTTTAACACATATGGTGTGAGCATGCGAATTACAATTTACCTTCCTTTAAGCGATAATACTATTTTTTTACTATATATTCGTAAAGATTATTTTATTTATGACATTTTTATTCTTAAATGTTTCTTATTATTTACTAAATTGGCTATATAAGGAAAGGTTAAAATTTGAGTTGAGAAAAAATTCGTGTTTAATATGATTTCCATTTGTAACCCCTTGTTATGATGAAATATATGCTAAATAAATATTAATTTACTTTTTATGTTAATAAGTAATAATTTAACAATATTATAAGTCACCAGAATGAATGTCTAGAGCATTTGAACATTTTTGATTAGTAAACTTGTTATTATAGGTCATCAGGAATATAGATGGATTTTGCTGAGCGAGAAGTACTCAGTGTCAAGATCGCCTATAATCAAATCATAAGTATTAGGAAGAAAAATCATGTATGTTTAATAAAATAATTTAAATAAGAAAAAAAAAATTCAGTTTTAAACTAATCATATATTATAATATATTGAAATATATATGTGATATATAGTGTATAATTTTAAAACTGAATTTTTTTTTGTGACTTTTGACCCCTTTCAATTTTCTTTCCGAATTTTAAACATAAATATTTCAATTTTATTATAACATAAAAATTAAATTAACTTCAATTTAATATTCTCTTTTTTAAATTCATTAACTTAATCAATAATTTAAATGTCCCTTTCAATAAAATAGTTTTAGTTGAAAAAAGATTTTCAGTTTTAAACGTAAATTACATTATATAATATATAAATTTATAAATTATATAATATATACTTATAAAACTGAATTTTTTTTTTTGTGTCCACCTAAATCACAATTCCTGCGGGATACCATGGACCCCTTTCCATTTTTTTTTCTGATTTTTATACATATAACTTTCAATTTTATTTAAAACATAAAAATTAAATTCACTTTATAAAATTCATTATCATAATCAATAATGTAAATCTCCTTTGAAATAAAATACATTTATTTGAAAAAAGAAATTCAGTTCTAAAATAATAAAATATGGCCTAGAGGTTACATAAATTCATATTAATTCATAATTTTCAAATTTTTAACACATATGGTGTGAGCATGCGAATTACAATTTACCTTCCTTTAAGCGATAATACTATTTTTTTACTATATATTCGTAAAGATTATTTTATTTATGACATTTTTATTCTTAAATGTTTCTTATTATTTACTAAATTGGCTATGTAAGGAAAGGTTAAAATTTGAGTTGAGAAAAAATTCGTGTTTAATATGATTTCCATTTGTAACCCCTTGTTATGATGAAATATATGCTAAATAAATATTAATTTACTTTTTATGTTAATAAGTAATAATTTAACAATATTATAAGTCACCAGAATGAATGTCTAGAGCATTTGAACATTTTTGATTGGTAAACTTGTTATTATAGGTCATCAGGAATATAGATGGATTTTGCTGAGCGAGAAGTACTCAGTGTCAAGATCGCCTATAATCAAATCATAAGTATAAGGAAGGAAAATCATGTATGTTTAATAAAATAATTTAAATAAGAAAAAAAAATTCAGTTTTAAACTAATCATTTATTATAATATATTGAAATATATATGTAATATATAGTGTATAATTTTAAAACTGAATTTTTTTTTGTGACTTTTGACCCCTTTCAATTTTCTTTCCGAATTTTAAACATAAATATTTCAATTTTATTATAACATAAAAAATAAATTAACTTCAATTTAATATTCTCTTTTTTAAATTCATTAACTTAATCAATAATTTAAATGTCCCTTTCAATAAAATAATTTTAGTTGAAAAAAGAAATTCAGTTTTAAACGTAAATTACATTATATAATATATAAATTTATAAATTATATAATATATACTTATAAAACTGAATTTTTTTTTTTGTGTCCACCTAAATCACAATTCCTGCGGGATACCATGGACCCCTTTCCATTTTTTTTTCTGATTTTTATACATATAACTTTCAATTTTATTTAAAACATAAAAATTAAATTCACTTTATAAAATTCATTATCATAATCAATAATGTAAATCTCCTTTGAAATAAAATACATTTATTTGAAAAAAGAAATTCAGTTCTAAAATAATAAAATATGGCCTAGAGGTTACATAAATTCATAATTTTCAAATTTTTAACACATATGGTGTGAGCATGCGAATTACAATTTACCTTCCTTTAAGCGATAATACTATTTTTTTACTATATATTCGTAAAGATTATTTTATTTATGACATTTTTATTCTTAAATGTTTCTTATTATTTACTAAATTGGCTATGTAAGGAAAGGTTAAAATTTGAGTTGAGAAAAAATTCGTGTTTAATATGATTTCCATTTGTAACCCCTTGTTATGATGAAATATATGCTAAATAAATATTAATTTACTTTTTATGTTAATAAGTAATAATTTAACAATATTATAAGTCACCAGAATGAATGTCTAGAGCATTTGAACATTTTTGATTGGTAAACTTGTTATTATAGGTCATCAGGAATATAGATGGATTTTGCTGAGCGAGAAGTACTCAGTGTCAAGATCGCCTATAATCAAATCATAAGTATTAGGAAGAAAAATCATGTATGTTTAATAAAATAATTTAAATAAGAAAAAAAAAATTCAGTTTTAAACTAATCATATATTATAATATATTGAAATATATATGTGATATATAGTGTATAATTTTAAATCTGAATTTTTTTTTGTGACTTTTGACCCCTTTCAATTTTCTTTCCGAATTTTAAACATAAATATTTCAATTTTATTATAACATAAAAATTAAATTAACTTCAATTTAATATTCTCTTTTTTAAATTCATTAACTTAATCAATAATTTAAATGTCCCTTTCAATAAAATAGTTTTAGTTGAAAAAAGAAATTCAGTTTTAAACGTAAATTACATTATATAATATATAAATTTATAAATTATATAATATATACTTATAAAACTGAATTTTTTTTTTTGTGTCCACCTAAATCACAATTCCTGCGGGATACCATGGACCCCTTTCCATTTTTTTTTCTGATTTTTATACATATAACTTTCAATTTTATTTAAAACATAAAAATTAAATTCACTTTATAAAATTCATTATCATAATCAATAATGTAAATCTCCTTTGAAATAAAATACATTTATTTGAAAAAAGAAATTCAGTTCTAAAATAATAAAATATGGCCTAGAGGTTACATAAATTCATATTAATTCATAATTTTCAAATTTTTAACACATATGGTGTGAGCATGCGAATTACAATTTACCTTCCTTTAAGCGATAATACTATTTTTTTACTATATATTCGTAAAGATTATTTTATTTATGACATTTTTATTCTTAAATGTTTCTTATTATTTACTAAATTGGCTATGTAAGGAAAGGTTAAAATTTGAGTTGAGAAAAAATTCGTGTTTAATATGATTTCCATTTGTAACCCCTTGTTATGATGAAATATATGCTAAATAAATATTAATTTACTTTTTATAATTATAAGTAATAATTTAACAATATTATAAGTCACCAGAATGAATGTCTAGAGCATTTGAACATTTTTGATTGGTAAACTTGTTATTATAGGTCATCAGGAATATAGATGGATTTTGCTGAGCGAGAAGTACTCAGTGTCAAGATCGCCTATAATCAAATCATAAGTATTAGGAAGAAAAATCATGTATGTTTAATAAAATAATTTAAATAAGAAAAAAAAAATTCAGTTTTAAACTAATCATATATTATAATATATTGAAATATATATGTGATATATAGTGTATAATTTTAAAACTGAATTTTTTTTTGTGACTTTTGACCCCTTTCAATTTTCTTTCCGAATTTTAAACATAAATATTTCAATTTTATTATAACATAAAAATTAAATTAACTTCAATTTAATATTCTCTTTTTTAAATTCATTAACTTAATCAATAATTTAAATGTCCCTTTCAATAAAATAGTTTTAGTTGAAAAAAGAAATTCAGTTTTAAACGTAAATTACATTATATAATATATAAATTTATAAATTATATAATATATACTTATAAAACTGAATTTTTTTTTTTGTGTCCACCTAAATCACAATTCCTGCGGGATACCATGGACCCCTTTCCATTTTTTTTTTCTGATTTTTATACATATAACTTTCAATTTTATTTAAAACATAAAAATTAAATTCACTTTATAAAATTCATTATCATAATCAATAATGTAAATCTCCTTTGAAATTAAATATATTTATTTGAAAAAAGAAATTCAGTTCTAAAATAATAAAATATGGCCTAGAGGTTACATAAATTCATATTAATTCATAATTTTCAAATTTTTAAAACATATGGTGTGAGCATGCGAATTACAATTTACCTTCCTTTAAGCGATAATACTATTTTTTTACTATATATTCGTAAAGATTATTTTATTTATGACATTTTTATTCTTAAATGTTTCTTATTATTTTCTAAATTGGCTATGTAAGGAAAGGTTAAAATTTGAGTTGAGAAAAAATTAGTGTTTAATAGGATTTCCATTTGTAACCCCTTGTTATGATGAAATATATGCTAAATAAATATTTATTTACTTTTTATGTTTATAAGTAATAATTTAACAATATTATAAGTCACCAGAATGAATGTCTAGAGCATTTGAACATTTTTGATTGGTAAACTTGTTATTATAGGTCATCAGGAATATAGATGGATTTTGCTGAGCGAGAAGTACTCAGTGTCAAGATCGCCTATAATCAAACCTTAAGTATTAGGAAGAAAAATCATGTATGTTTAATAAAATAATTTAAATAAGAAAAAAAAAATTCAGTTTTAAACTAATCATATATTATAATATATTGAAATATATATGTAATATATAGTGTATAATTTTAAAACTGAATTTTTTTTTGTGACTTTTGACCCCTTTCAATTTTCTTTCCGAATTTTTAACATAAATATTTCAATTTTATTATAACATAAAAATTAAATTAACTTCAATTTAATATTCTCTTTTTTAAATTCATTAACTTAATCAATAATTTAAATGTCCCTTTCAATAAAATAGTTTTAGTTGAAAAAAGAAATTCAGTTTTAAACGTAAATTACATTATATAATATATAAATTTATAAATTATATAATATATACTTATAAAACTGAATTTTTTTTTTTGTGTCCACCTAAATCACAATTCCTGCGGGATACCATGGACCCCTTTCCATTTTTTTTTCTGATTTTTATACATATAACTTTCAATTTTATTTAAAACATAAAAATTAAATTCACTTTATAAAATTCATTATCATAATCAATAATGTAAATCTCCTTTGAAATAAAATACATTTATTTGAAAAAAGAAATTCAGTTCTAAAATAATAAAATATGGCCTAGAGGTTACATAAATTCATATTAATTCATAATTTTCAAATTTTTAAAACATATGGTGTGAGCATGCGAATTACAATTTACCTTCCTTTAAGCGATAATACTATTTTTTTACTATATATTCGTAAAGATTATTTTATTTATGACATTTTCATTCTTAAATGTTTCTTATTATTTACTAAATTGGCTATGTAAGGTAAGGTTAAAATTTGAGTTGAGAAAAAATTCGTGTTTAATAGGATTTCCATTTGTAACCCCTTGCTATGATGAAATATATGCTAAATAAATATTTATTTACTTTTTATGTTTATAAGTAATAATTTAACAATATTATAAGTCACCAGAATGAATGTCTAGAGCATTTGAACATTTTTGATTGGTAAACTTGTTATTATAGGTCATCAGGAATATAGATGGATTTTGCTGAGCGAGAAGTACTCAGTGTCAAGATCGCCTGTAATCAAATCATAAGTATTAGGAAGAAAAATCATGTATGTTTAATAAAATAATTTAAATAAGAAAAACAAAATTCAGTTTTAAACTTATCATATATTATAATATATTGAAATATATATGTAATATATAGTGTATAATTTTAAAACTGAATTTTTTTTTGTGACTTTTGACCCCTTTCAATTTTCTTTCCGAATTTTAAACATAAATATTTCAATTTTATTATAACATAAAAATTAAATTAACTTCAATTTAATATTCTCTTTTTTAAATTCATTAACTTAATCAATAATTTAAATGTCCCTTTCAATAAAATAATTTTAGTTGAAAAAAGAAATTCAGTTTTAAACGTAAATTACATTATATAATATATAAATTTATAAATTATATAATATATACTTATAAAACTGAATTTTTTTTTTTGTGTCCACCTAAATCACAATTCCTGCGGGATACCATGGACCCCTTTCCATTTTTTTTTCTGATTTTTATACATATAACTTTCAATTTTATTTAAAACATAAAAACTAAATTCACTTTATAAAATTCATTATCATAATCAATAATGTAAATCTCCTTTGAAATAAAATACATTTATTTGAAAAAAGAAACTCAGTTCTAAAATAATAAAATATGGCCTAGAGGTTACATAAATTCATATTAATTCATAATTATCAAATTTTTAACACATATGGTGTGAGCATGCGAATTACAATTTACCTTCCTTTAAGCGATAATACTATTTTTTTACTATATATTCGTAAAGATTATTTTATTTATGACATTTTTATTCTTAAATGTTTCTTATTATTTACTAAATTGGCTATGTAAGGAAAGGTTAAAATTTGAGTTGAGAAAAAATTCGTGTTTAATAGGATTTCCATTTGTAACCCCTTGTTATGATGAAATATATGCTAAATAAATATTAATTTACTTTTTATGTTAATAAGTAATAATTTAACAATATTATAAGTCACCAGAATGAATGTCTAGAGCATTTGAACATTTTTGATTGGTAAACTTGTTATTATAGGTCATCAGGAATATAGATGGATTTTGCTGAGCGAGAAGTACTCAGTGTCAAGATCGCCTATAATCAAATCATAAGTATTAGGAAGAAAAATCATGTATGTTTAATAAAATAATTTAAATAAGAAAAAAAAATTCAGTTTTAAACTAATCATATATTATAATATATTGAAATATATATGTGATATATAGTGTATAATTTTAATAGTGAATTTTTTTTTGTGACTTTTGACCCCTTTCAATTTTCTTTCCGAATTTTAAACATAAATATTTCAATTTTATTATAACATAAAAACTAAATTCACTTTATAAAATTCATTATCATAATCAATAATGTAAATCACCTTTGAAATAAAATACATTAATTTGAAAAAAGAAATTCAGTTCTAAAATAATAAAATATGGCCTAGAGGTTACATAAATTCATAATTATTCATAATTTTCAAATTTTTAACACATATGGTGTGAGCATGCGAATTACAATTTACCTTCCTTTAAGCGATAATACTATTTTTTTACTATATATTCGTAAAGATTATTTTATTTATGACATTTTTATTCTTAAATGTTTCTTATTATTTTCTAAATTGGCTATGTAAGGAAAGGTTAAAATTTGAGTTGAGAAAAAATTAGTGTTTAATAGGATTTCCATTTGTAACCCCTTGTTATGATGAAATATATGCTAAATAAATATTTATTTACTTTTTATGTTTATAAGTAATAATTTAACAATATTATAAGTCACCAGAATGAATGTCTAGAGCATTTGAACATTTTTGATTGGTAAACTTGTTATTATAGGTCATCAGGAATATAGATGGATTTTGCTGAGCGAGAAGTACTCAGTGTCAAGATCGCCTATAATCAAACCTTAAGTATTAGGAAGAAATATCATGTATGTTTAATAAAATAATTTAAATAAGAAAAAAAAAATTCAGTTTTAAACTAATCATATATTATAATATATTGAAATATATATGTAATATATAGTGTATAATTTTAAAACTGAATTTTTTTTTGTGACTTTTGACCCCTTTCAATTTTCTTTCCGAATTTTAAACATAAATATTTCAATTTTATTATAACATAAAAATTAAATTAACTTCAATTTAATATTCTCTTTTTTAAATTCATTAACTTAATCAATAATTTAAATGTCCCTTTCAATAAAATAGTTTTAGTTGAAAAAAGAAATTCAGTTTTAAACGTAAATTACATTATATAATATATAAATTTATAAATTATATAATATATACTTATAAAACTGAATTTTTTTTTTTGTGTCCACCTAAATCACAATTCCTGCGGGATACCATGGACCCCTTTCCATTTTTTTTTCTGATTTTTATACATATAACTTTCAATTTTATTTAAAACATAAAAATTAAATTCACTTTATAAAATTCATTATCATAATCAATAATGTAAATCTCCTTTGAAATAAAATACATTTATTTGAAAAAAGAAATTCAGTTCTAAAATAATAAAATATGGCCTAGAGGTTACATAAATTCATATTAATTCATAATTTTCAAATTTTTAAAACATATGGTGTGAGCATGCGAATTACAATTTACCTTCCTTTAAGCGATAATACTATTTTTTTACTATATATTCGTAAAGATTATTTTATTTATGACATTTTCATTCTTAAATGTTTCTTATTATTTACTAAATTGGCTATGTAAGGTAAGGTTAAAATTTGAGTTGAGAAAAAATTCGTGTTTAATAGGATTTCCATTTGTAACCCCTTGCTATGATGAAATATATGCTAAATAAATATTTATTTACTTTTTATGTTTATAAGTAATAATTTAACAATATTATAAGTCACCAGAATGAATGTCTAGAGCATTTGAACATTTTTGATTGGTAAACTTGTTATTATAGGTCATCAGGAATATAGATGGATTTTGCTGAGCGAGAAGTACTCAGTGTCAAGATCGCCTGTAATCAAATCATAAGTATTAGGAAGAAAAATCATGTATGTTTAATAAAATAATTTAAATAAGAAAAACAAAATTCAGTTTTAAACTTATCATATATTATAATATATTGAAATATATATGTAATATATAGTGTATAATTTTAAAACTGAATTTTTTTTTTGTGACTTTTGACCCCTTTCAATTTTCTTTCCGAATTTTAAACATAAATATTTCAATTTTATTATAACATAAAAATTAAATTAACTTCAATTTAATATTCTCTTTTTTAAATTCATTAACTTAATCAATAATTTAAATGTCCCTTTCAATAAAATAATTTTAGTTGAAAAAAGAAATTCAGTTTTAAACGTAAATTACATTATATAATATATAAATTTATAAATTATATAATATATACTTATAAAACTGAATTTTTATTTTTGTGTCCACCTAAATCACAATTCCTGCGGGATACCATGGACCCCTTTCCATTTTTTTTTCTGATTTTTATACATATAACTTTCAATTTTATTTAAAACATAAAAACTAAATTCACTTTATAAAATTCATTATCATAATCAATAATGTAAATCTCCTTTGAAATTAAATACATTTATTTGAAAAAAGAAATTCAGTTCTAAAATAATAAAATATGGCCTAGAGGTTACATAAATTCATATTAATTCATAATTTTCAAATTTTTAAAACATATGGTGTGAGCATGCGAATTACAATTTACCTTCCTTTAAGCGATAATACTATTTTTTTACTATATATTCGTAAAGATTATTTTATTTATGACATTTTCATTCTTAAATGTTTCTTATTATTTACTAAATTGGCTATGTAAGGTAAGGTTAAAATTTGAGTTGAGAAAAAATTCGTGTTTAATAGGATTTCCATTTGTAACCCCTTGCTATGATGAAATATATGCTAAATAAATATTTATTTACTTTTTATGTTTATAAGTAATAATTTAACAATATTATAAGTCACCAGAATGAATGTCTAGAGCATTTGAACATTTTTGATTGGTAAACTTGTTATTATAGGTCATCAGGAATATAGATGGATTTTGCTGAGCGAGAAGTACTCAGTGTCAAGATCGCCTATAATCAAATCATAAGTATTAGGAAGAAAAATCATGTATGTTTAATAAAATAATTTAAATAAGAAAAAAAAATTCAGTTTTAAACTAATCATATATTATAATATATTGAAATATATATGTAATATATAGTGTATAATTTTAAAACTGAATTTTTTTTTGTGACTTTTGACCCCTTTCAATTTTCTTTCCGAATTTTAAACATAAATATTTCAATTTTATTATAACATAAAAATTAAATTAATTTCAATTTAATATTCTCTTTTTTAAATTCATTAACTTAATCAATAATTTAAATGTCCCTTTCAATAAAATAGTTTTAGTTGAAAAAAGAAATTCAATTTTAAACGTAAATTACATTATATAATATATAAATTTATAAATTATATAATATATACTTATAAAACTGAATTTTTTTTTTTGTGTCCACCTAAATCACAATTCCTGCGGGATACCATGGACCCCTTTCCATTTTTTTTCCTGATTTTTATACATATAACTTTCAATTTTATTTAAAACATAAAAATTAAATTCACTTTATAAAATTCATTATCATAATTAATAATGTAAATCTCCTTTGAAATAAAATACTTTTATTTGAAAAAAGAAATTCAGTTCTAAAATAATTAAATATGGCCTAGAGGTTACATAAATTCACATTTATTAATAATTTTCAAATTTTTAACACATATGGTGTGAGCATGCGAATTACAATTTACCTTTATTCAATCGAAAATACTATTTTTTTACTATATATTGGTAAAGATTATTTTATTTATGACATTTTTATTCTTAAATGTTTCTTATTATTTACTAAATTGGCTATGTTAGGTAAGGTTAAAATTTGAGTTTAGAAAAAATTCATGTTTAATAGGATTTCTATTTGTAACCCCTTGTTATGATGAAATATATGCTAAATAAATATTTATTTACTTTTTATGTTTATAAGTAATAATTTAACAATATTATAAGTCACCAGAATGAATGTCTAGAGCATTTGAACATTTTTGATTGGTAAACTTGTTATTATAGGTCATCAGGAATATAGATGGATTTTGCTGAGCGAGAAGTACTCAGTGTCAAGATCGCCTATAATCAAATCGTAAGTATTAGGAAGAAAAATCATGTATGTTTAATAAAATAATTTAAATAAGAAAAAAAAATTCAGTTTTAAACTAATCATTTATTATAATATATTGAAATATATATGTAATATATAGTGTATAATTTTAAAACTGAATTTTTTTTTGTGACTTTTGACCCCTTTCAATTTTCTTTCCGAATTTTAAACATAAATATTTCAATTTTATTTAAAACATAAAAATTAAATTAACTTCAATTTAATATTCTCTTTTTTAAAGTCATTAACTTAATCAATAATTTAAATGTCCCTTTCAATAAAATAGTTTTAGTTGAAAAAAGAAATTCAGTTTTAAACGTAAATTACATTATATAATATATAAATTTATAAATTATATAATATATACTTATAAAACTGAATTTTTTTTTTTGTGTCCACCTAAATCACAATTCCTGCGGGATACCATGGACCCCTTTCCATTTTTTTTTCTGATTTTTATCCATGTAACTTTCAATTTTATTTAAACCATAAAAATTAAATTCACTTTATAAAATTCATTATCATAATTAATAATGTAAATATCCTTTGAAATAAAATACTTTTATTTGAAAAAAGAAATTCAGTTCTAAAATAATAAAATATGGCCTAGAGGTTACATAAATTCACATTTATTCATAATTTTCAAATTTTTAACACATATGGTGTGAGCATGCGAATTACAATTTACCTTCATTTAAGCGAAAATACTATTTTTTTACTATATATTGGTAATGATTATTTTATTTATGACATTTTTATTCTTAAATGTTTCTTATTCTTTACTAAATTGGCTATGTTAGGTAAGGTTAAAATTTGAGTTGAGAAGAAATTCATGTTTATTAGGATTTTCATTTGTAACACCCCTTGTTATGATGAAATATATGCTAAATAAATATTTATTTACTTTTTATGTTTATAAGTAATAATTTAACAATATTATAAGTCACCAGAATTAATGTCTAGAGCATTTGAATATTTTTGATTGGTAAACTTGTTATTATAGGTCATCAGGAATATAGATGGATTTTGCTGAGTGTGAAGTAGTCAGTGTCAAGACCGCCCATAACCAAATAATAAGTATCAGGGCAATTATAGATGTATTAACAATTATTATATTCCATTTATAAGTATTTGTTAAAATTTACTCACTTGGTAATGATCAATAAACATTATTCTTTTATCCAAATTTTATTTAATTAAATTTCTATTGAATTTGCAAGCCCCAAACTCTATTTTGAACACATTAACAAACAGTGACTTATCATTGCATCCAATATAGCATGAAAACATGAGAATATTGTTAATATTAATTTGTCTTATTCACGTTAAAACCTTGATTATGGTTCTACAACTATTTGTTGTAAGCAAATTCAATTTATGAGCCATACAATGAATGAAAATTGCTTCAGTGTGAGTGTCTT
This sequence comes from Sipha maydis, assembly GCA_034509805.1. Taxonomy (NCBI): domain Eukaryota; kingdom Metazoa; phylum Arthropoda; class Insecta; order Hemiptera; family Aphididae; genus Sipha; species Sipha maydis. The sequence continues at coordinate 35,434 of JASXSY010001204.1, read as the reverse complement.
ATTTTAGTTTGAACACCAGATGCAGATTCTGACATAAAAATAGCACAACTATATATTTGTACCACAAGAGAAATACTAGAAATGCAAATTTTTTAAAACAGAAAAAATGTCAATAGAAATATGTTTGCTCCTCTCCCATTAGATATGTTATAAAATCCATTCAATCTTTCACATACACTACAACATTGTTCTGATTTATAAAATCTAATGGACAAAAAAATACTATGAAAATAAAATTATGTAAAAATGTATTTATATCTCAATTCTAAGTAATAGAATATTACGTTGCTCTGTCACATATGGTGGAGTACGATCTACAGCCTTTAATTTCACTAATAATAAAATACAATTATTCTATTTTGAATGTTTCAACTTGTTAAATTAATTTTTCTGTTAAAAAATCTGTAAATCCTTTATCGGTCTTGGAAAATAATGTATATTGTATATACTGTATAATGTATATCTGTAAAATATTCTGTAGTAAAGTATTCTAAGACTTACAAACAGTAAATGGTACTAAAATAATAATACCTATTATAAAAATTATAGTAAACAATAGAATAGACATCAACATAGATTACAACTTAAAATTGATGAATTTTGGAATGTTTTGATGATTTTTCATTCAATTAAAAAAATAATTAACAAATAAGAGTAAGAAAAAATATGCATTTAAAAAGGAAAAGGAACATATTTTTTATCATTTAACCTATTTTCTTATGTTAAACATATTATCTTTATGCTTATGGTTTATAAACAATAATTATAATATAACTGATGTAAATAAATATTTAAATAAAATACATACTTATCTCCAATTGCAGTATACAATTTTGATTAAACTTTCAGTTTTTAAAATTTTTGCAAAATGGATACCAAAAATAGTTATTTCTTGTTTTAATGTTATTACATTTATTATTAATGTATATTTTATTTACTTGAAGTTTAAAATGCTTTCAGCATATCACTCAAACCCAGACTGTTTATTCATGTCAAAAACACACTTTAACAGTTAAATTTTTTCATGGTTACACATTTTCTTTGCTTTCGATTCATCACAATGAACATCACAGCCTAGTCATAATTTTGTTTTCATGTAAATGTACTTTGTTTTATTATGTTCATTATATTAAAAATTGAAGACTTACTTGAAATTAATCTAACTACTTGTAATTTCATTTCTCGATTTAATAAATTTCAAAAGAATGACTCTTACACAAAAAGGGTACCTACTGTGTCGTTTCAGGTAAATAAATGGATACACAATAAATAAATGCTGACAATACTGTATCGGTGCTATAGAATATAAAATTAAAACAAATTAACGATAGTATTTAGATAATTAAACTTCTATGGTATAACATCTAACCTTTTATTATTTATGTACGTGATTGATAATCGATTAACAATAAAACAATGAGCTTATTGATAATAGATAGTGTCGATATTAGAAAAACGCACGAAATTTGAATTGGACTAATAGGAACACGATATTAAAGAACCGTGCTCCGGCGTCCTGGGTTTCCCAATACGCAGCAAGGTCGTGGAGAGTATAATTAAGAAAAGTGAATCCCTTTAAATGAAGACATTGGCAACACAACACGTGAAAACTTGCTGGGGTATATTTACGAGATGCATCAGGGTTTTCGGAAAAAAATCAAATGATAAGTAGTGTATCTATGTTATGAATTACAAATTAATCGCTATATTGATCCGTCTGATCTCGCACACACTAAAGAAAAGGTTAAATAATTAAATACAAATGGACATTCAAGTGAGGGTGAATAGAAAGCATTAAATGTAAGACGTAGGTATATTTGTTTTGATCAAAATAATTTTTGCCAATAGAGAACTTTTACGTTTAAATAATATTTTTGGCGACACACCGCTATGGATACAATGATGTCGTGTTGATAATCTATGTCCAATTTTAATTGTCTTATTCTATTCACGTTTGTTAAATATTTTCATTCTTGCAAATTAAATTTTTTATAACTTCTGTCCAGAGGGTATATTTATATAAATAAAAAGAGAAAAATAGAATTTTAATTTTTGTTTTCTTAAATTCTTAAAGTGTAGTTGAATGTTAAAACATTGTATTTTTTCTTTATAACATTAAACAGCCAACATCTATGAGCCGATCCAGAGTGAAACGAACTTACGAGGACATGTACGTACCTACCTACTTACTACTCCTTCGAATACAGGTACCTACGTCGTTTTTCTTATAAATAACAACTGTAAATATAATGGTGTCAATTAAATTTATATTTTTGATTTCAAGTTTATTCTTTTATATTTAATGCATTACCATTTTAAAACTTACAATAATCATCAAGTATTCTCGGTTTTGCAAATAATATTTTTCCATTACTTTTATCAATTTTTGTCCATTCAATATCCATTTAAATGATTTATACTCAAAATTTATTTATTAAATTTATATTGTAATTTCGTTAGTATTTATTTAATTTTATATAATTTCTTTTCTCACCTTCAAGTGTATTCTCTAGACCCGTGGATATCCCTTTTAATTTTTTCTTTAGTCATTTAAGCATTTATTTTTTATTAACAATTTAAAGTATTATGTGTTTATTAATATTTACTAATGTTCGTTATTTCTTTCACACATAAATAATGTTTAAAATTACGATATAAATTATATTTCCTCACATATTATTTTTTATCTTTACATGTTCACTGTAATATTATTATATTGTTGTATTAACATTATGTAATTGGGCTTGCCCCGTATTGTAAATAAATAAATAAATAAAATTTCCCTCTGTCCCCGTGAACCATGAATCTAAATGCCTTTTTTGCCATTTTTACCGACATTGAGATGTATATAAAAATATTATTTTTATATTATAAAATATAGTATATTTTTAATATTAAATTTACGTTTCAAATAACAATACATTGCTACTAATAACAATTTTTACATAGTTATATTCTAAAATTTACTATAGAATAATATATAGATGTTTGATAAGAATCGTTTTGAAACAGAAACATAAATGATGGCGTATAAAAACTAATACAATTTTAACAGACCTAAGTACTCGTGGTTTATCCAGGCGTGGATCCAGAGGGTGGGCCGGGTGGGCCCGGGCCCACCCAAAATTTCCAAGAACAATAATTTTTTTATTCATATATCAAATATATTATATATGTATTAATCGTGCATGGGGAGTATAACAAAACAACATTTTATCTAGGTACCATTTATAATAAGTTATTATTAATAACATGTAATTGCCCGTGTGATTAACCTGATTTTATCTAAATATCGATCGTCGTCGTTCGAATGCCGATGGAACTCCGATAAGATATAATAAGTGCACGTAATATTATTCTGTCTGCTGTGAACTTCCAATACGCGATACCTGAATCCACATTTTAATTAAATAATTTAAATATTAAAATTTGTTGGAAATCCATCTACGAATTGTTGATGTGCTGAGCATATACATCAAATAGGTAAGTTTTATTTTGTTTTTTAGCTATTTATTAAGGTATTACCATTTATTTTATGTTTAACAAATTGTTTGCGCAATTATTGAATACTTACACGAAAACAAATACATACCTAATACCTATATGTACAGTATATACACGAAGATTGTTATATTATTATAGTAAATAGTTATTCACACATAAAAACAAGTTGCCATTCTTTATATATTATGATATTTTAAAATCCTGTTTTATTTTATTTATAAATACTTTTTTTAGGCCATGAAATGTTTTCTTGCCCCCCTTTCAAAATCGGATGAATCTGATGAATCTGTTACTTCTAAAAAAATTCGTAAATCTTCTACTAGAATAAGTGTCAATGATCGCGATATTCAAAACAATATTTTTGGTATTAGTCAAAACGTTGAAAACGGGCCAAATCAACCCAACATTACGTTCCCGAGACGAAACATCGGTGGAAAACAAAGGTCATTTAATGTTTTGTGGTATTCAAAATACGAATGGCTAGAATACTCGAAAATGAGAGATTCTATATTTTGTTTTTACTGTCGCCATTTCACTAGTGATAATTCCCGCTACAGAGATGAAGTTTATTTGTTAATGGTTATTCTGATTGAAAGCATATTGAAAATATGTTAGAAAAACACAATTCTTCAATTATTCATAAACTGTCTCTTCAAAATTATAAATCGTGGATATCCGCTAAAAAAACTGTTCTGTAGCAACAAAATTAAATACACAACTAAAAGAAGACATTTTAAAAAATCGGGAAATTATGAGATCGTTGATCAGATGCGTGTTATATTGCGGAAGACAAGATATTGGTTTACGTGGTCACAGAGAAACTAATAATTATATTGATGATAACGACGATGATAATTTAAAAACTCATATTGACCCCTTTCAAAATAACGGTAATTTTATCGAGTTGGTAAAATTGCTTGGACTTGAAAATGACGATTTTAAAACAAAATTAAATACATTACCAATAAATGCTAAATACACTTCAAAAACAATTCAAAATGAAATTCTTAATGTGTCATGTAAAGTGATTTTAAAAAGTATTGTAAATGAAATTCAAAATGGAAGTAATTTTTACAGTATTATTGTCGATGAAGCCAAAAACGAATCAAATATAGAACAAATGAGTATTTGTGTACGCTACATAAGTGACAATCGTATTAACGAAAGATTTCTTAGATTTCTTGAGCTTAAAGAATTTCATGCAAAAGCACTTGCCGATAGTATTCAACTTTTTTTGTGTTCTATTAATTTGGATATAAAAAGTTGTATTGGCCAATCATACGACGGAGCTTCTGTTATGTCGGGGACTATCAATGGTGTTCAGCAATATATCCGAGAAATGTCTGAAAATCCATGCCCATATGTGCATTGCTATGCACACAGGCTCAATCTTGTTTTAGTAGATGCATCAAAACATGTTTCAGCTATTCATAATACAATTGGTATATTAGAAGCAATTTATTCATTTCAGTCGTATTCTTCACTAAGGAACAGTTTATTTTTGGTACCACAAGAAGACAGTGATAAAAAATTAAAAATACTACAGCACTGCGAAACAAGATGAGTTTCAAAGTACAAAGGGATACATTTCTTTAAAATACGTTTCAAATGTGTAATTAAAGCTTTAAAAGTACTTTGAGTAAAAAATCAAAAGAAGCTGCAGAAGCTAGAGGTTTATTAAACCAATTTGCAACTTTTGATAATTTATTGACAATTTTTTGTTTAGATGAACTTCTATTGTGCATAAACTCGTTGTCAGTTTATTTACAAACAAAATCTACAGATTTAAGTAAGTTCATAATACTTATTGAATGTACAAAAGATCAAATAAAAAGTATGAGAACCGAAAACAAATTTCATAATTTATATGAAAAAGTAATTAAATCTGTAGAAAAAATCAGTGGTGAAATGAGCATCCCAGTTACGCAAAAGAGAAAAAAGAATGTATCATCAAAACTTACAGATTATTTTGTGACAAGTTCTATAGGACAAAATCAAATGGACAACATTTCTGAACACGAAATAAAAATGAGAAGTCAATATTTTGAAATTATTGACAATATTGTCATGGAAATGAACCGAAGATTTAAGCAAACAGAACTAATTGAAGCAGTGGAAGCCTGTAATCCAAGCTCCAAAATGTTTTTAGACTTTGACACACTTATAAAATTGTCAGGAATTTCTACAGATAATCAATTTATTGAAAAGTTGAGAGCACAATGTGATTTAGGAAAAAAAATGTTTGCTGCAGATTCAAATTCTATAGAAGCCTATTTATCAATTAAAAGTATGGGAGCATCATTCTTACAGCTAGAAGAAGTGTACAGACGAATTTTAGTTATTCCAATTTCAAGTGCAACAGCTGAAAGGAGTTTTTCTACAATGAGGAGAATTAAAACGTATAATAGATCGACCATGACCGGAAAACGTTTACACAACCTAGCTCTGCTATCAATTGAACGAGAAAAAAGTAAAGAGACGAAATTTTAAATGAATTTGCTAGTAATAAGTTAAGAAGGTTAAATTTTTCCATGTAACTGTATTTCAATATATTTTTTTTTAACTATTATTATACTTATAACTAAATAAAAATTATTCTTTATTAAATCTTAATTTTACTGCATTATCTTATGTGGTTTAATTTACGGGCCCGCCCAAAAAAATATTCCTGGATCCGCGCCTGGGTTTATCGACTGATGTGATTAATTAATAAAATAGGTTGTAAAAAAAAAATAACATTTAAATTTTAATAATATTTTTGGCGGCACATTGCGATGGAAACAATTATGAGCCAGTTAATCTATGGCCAATGTCACTTGTCTTATTCTATTTACGTTTGTTAAATATTTTCATTTTTCCAAATCATATTTTACAATTTTTCGTCATTATTTATTAATAATATTTAGTAGTAACTTTTCATATGATACTCGAGTAAACGAACCAATTATTGGTTTTTATTATTTCTTATAGGATAGGAACCCGTTTAGTAGTGAAATGTATAACCGAGAAGCGGATTTATATAAAAGTGAACAACCAGTGAGAACTACCATTCGACATGACTACATTGTTCCTACGGTACACGTTGAGATCACGGAAAATATTCAAGGTATAGAATATTTTCAGTATAAATTAATTACCTAGCAGGCCTGTAGGTTGTTGAAATATCATATTAAAATATAGCTGTTTCCAATAAATCAATTTTTTATAAAAATATTTTACCAGTTGTTCCGCAAAATACTATATCCCTACCCATTTTGCCTTAATCATTTGAAATAATAAAACGGTGATGTACATCGGTGTACATATATTTTTTAATAAATATCGTTATAGTTTTGTATTATTATTAACGCATGCACAAATCACCGTATTTTCGTCAGTTTTTATTGTAAGCTAAATTATTTATTCTTATACAGTTTTTATTTTCAGAATCTAGATTTATAGGTAATTTCAAATTGCCAGTATGCGTAAATTTAAAATTTTTAAAAATGGTTTTTTCGATTTATTTATTGAATTCAAATCTATAATAAGAATCTAAAGTTTAGTGCAAATTTTGTTCGTTAAATCTTCCAACTTGCGACATTCGATTAGTATGTGTGTGTGATTCTGTTATTAATTCCAAACGATTCACATACTATATATAGTGGTCCTTTTTGGCCATGAGGTGATTGTATTCATTGAATGTGCTGGATTGTCTATATTTTGGTATTGGATATATTTGTAAACTATTTTTAAGAATGGTATTTTTTATTTCTCTTTTCGGTTTTTTGTAGGTAGTGTTGAATAGTATTTATTTTTTGGCATCTAATAAGAGATTTTCTTTTCATTGTTTGATGTAGGTCTATTTATTGTTTTTTGGCTTTCTTTTTATGATTTTTGTTCGGTATTTGTTTGGTGGATCGTCCATATTTTGGTGTTAGATATATTTGTTGTCTATTATTAAAAAAAGTTGTATGTTATGATTTCTATTTTTGGTTTTTTGTAGGTAGTGTTGAGTGGTATTTATGTTTTGGCTTCTATTAAGGGATTTTTTTTACCGTTTGATGTAGGTCTATTTGTAGTTTTTCGGCTTTCTTTTTATGATCTTTCCACGGTATTTATTTGGTGGATTGTCCATGTTTAAGTGTTGGTAAAATTTGTTGTCTACTTTTAAGAGTGCTTTCTCGGATTCTTGTTTTATTCTTAAGAATATTTTATATGTTGAATTATCAATAGAAAAATTGAAAGTGATGACAAATTTGTGAGGTTTCAAATGACATTTTTTGGTATTGTTAAATATCTGTGTATCTGTTTTGGTTTCTAATTTAAATATTAAAATAATTTATAAAGAAAATAGCTGTTACGGGTGTTTCTATTAAGCCGAGATTATAGTTTATTGCTTATAAGATGATTGTGACTGTCAATGATGATCCTTGAGGGATCCCGTTATTTTGTGCGAAAACGTTGAAAGAGAATTGGATAGTTTTACCTATAATTTAATTATTCATGTTTCTATTCCTTAAATGTATTATTAGTATTATGATTACTCTCCACCATCACAGTTAGTCATACGTTTTTGCTATGTCCAGTCTTACTATTCCTAATGTTTGTTTATTATATGTGTCAATTGTGGATCTGGTTTATCGATAGACACTTTGTTCTTTATGAACATTTTCTTCTTTTTCAAATAATCAACGTTTATATACTTAATAATGTTTTTTCACTATACCTTTTGGTCATTTTATTTACTAGTTTTATCGGTCTGTACCCAACTATACAGTGTTTATTTTTTCTGTTTAAAAGATTGGAATTATTGTACCTTTTTTCAATTCGTTTAGTATTATTTTCAATCACCATGTAACGTTGTATATGTAAAAGAAATGGTTTTCCACGATATTGCTGAGGTTGTGAATACAGTGTTATGGTATTCTGCAAGATCGGTTCATTTATTTATACATTTATAAAGTGCTCTTTTTTGGCGTTGGGAAAGTGGCGTCCCCATCGCCCAATACATGTACATGCATTGCAATAGCTCCACAAGAGTCCTAACAGACCTTTGTGGCTGGTCCTCCAGGTTGGGGGTTGATCGGTTGATTCACAATCAACCGTCATAAAAAACGATTATTCGAGAATACATAAATCCGCCACGGGACAGTGTAGTAGAATTATTATTGGAAAACAAGAAATCGACTCTACGCTTTGGAACATGGTACATACCTACTCACTTTATACCACTCAGAGGCAGCTTAAGCATTAATTAAGGAATTAATTAAGATATTAGCTAAGTAAGAAATAAGATATTCTGGACAAGATTCAGTTGAAATAGAGAATCAATAACAATTTCCATCCGATGTGGGAATCATAAAAAATGAGGATATAATTAGAAGTACAAAAATAATGATATTTTTAAGTATTTTATAGTTTAAAATAATACAATAAATATAAAACAACAAAACAAAATATCTGACATATGTTTAAAACAATTATACAAATAAAAATAATAAACCATATTTTGATTCATCCCCATAAAATGAATATTTTTGTACACATAATTTAATATTCTTAAAAACAGAGCATTAAATAAGTATTCTCCAATAAATGTATATATTTACATATATATATATATATATATAAATAAATTGAGAATAAGATTAAAGTTTGTACTTTTTCAATTCCCAAATCTATTAAAAATATAAAAACAAAACATTAAAAATTACATTTTAAGAGAATAAAATTCAACGATACTTTTTATTTTCAAATTTATTATTTTAAAGAACAAATGTTGTATATATGTAACACTAAGATTTAATAATTTCAGAAAAGTATTTATCAACCATGTAACTATTTTCAATTATTAATATTAGATCGATATACTGAACTTGGCTATTCTGTTCTTTTAAGGTGAGGGGGTACAAAATAATCATTGTATAGGGTTCCTTGTGTTGTATCCGTTATTTCTATATTAAATATTAATTTTTATGTATTAAAAAATATTTACTTTTAAACATTTTTAAAGATTAACTTTATAGTCACAAAAACACAAAAAATATATACATAATTAATAATATTTCATTTCATTCCCTTAAAATTACCATTTTTGTTCATTATATTTAACATTTTTAAAAACAAAACAATAGTTAGGTCCTATACTGTACGTATATAATGAGAATAAGATCAAAATTTTTAATTTATCAATTCCCAATATTATCGTCCCACTGATCATTGAAAGTGATAGATTTGCTGCTTTCGTTTTGAACGGGTCACTAACACAGTTTTCGAAGCCATGGGAACACCCCGTGAGAGGAGTTCCCTACCATCCAGTGGTTACTGCGCTGAGTGGCGACGTTGACTTGCCGTTATGTTTTAAAAGTTCCTCCGATCTACGGGAGACCGTGCGAACAATGTCACTGGAGGTTCAGAAATTTCATGTATTTTGGGGATTTTATTAGTGTAGAGGGTTATAGTGGTATTCCAGAGGAGGAAAGGGTTCTAGATAGATTTCTACGTACAATGTAAGTAGGATTAAAATTTTTAATTTATCAATTCCCAATATTATCGTCCCACTGATCATTGAAAGTGATAGATTTGCTGCTTTCGTTTTGAACGGGTCACTAACACAGTTTTCGAAGCCATGGGAACACCCCGTGAGAGGAGTTCCCTACCATCCAGTGGTTACTGCGCTGAGTGGCGACGTTGACTTGCCGTTATGTTTTAAAAGTTCCTCCGATCTACGGGAGACCGTGCGAACAATGTCACTGGAGGTTCAGAAATTTCATGTATTTTGGGGATTTTATCAGTGTAGAGGGTTATAGTGGTATTCCAGAGGAGGAAAGGGTTCTAGATAGATTTCTACGTACAATGTAAGTAGGATTAAAATTTTTAATTTTTTAATTCCCAATATTATCGTCCCACTGATCATTGAAAGTGATAGATTTGCTGCTTTCGTTTTGAACGGGTCACTAACACAGTTTTCGAAGCCATGGGAACACCCCGTGAGAGGAGTTCCCTACCATCCAGTGGTTACTGCGCTGAGTGGCGACGTTGACTTGCCGTTATGTTTTAAAAGTTCCTCCGATCTACGGGAGACCGTGCGAACAATGTCACTGGAGGTTCAGAAATTTCATGTATTTTGGGGATTTTATCAGTGTAGAGGGTTATAGTGGTATTCCAGAGGAGGAAAGGGTTCTAGATAGATTTCTACGTACAATGTAAGTAGGATTAAAATTTTTAATTTTTTAATTCCCAATATTATCGTCCCACTGATCATTGAAAGTGATAGATTTGCTGCTTTCGTTTTGAACGGGTCACTAACACAGTTTTCGAAGCCATGGGAACACCCCGTGAGAGGAGTTCCCTACCATCCAGTGGTTACTGCGCTGAGTGGCGACGTTGACTTGCCGTTATGTTTTAAAAGTTCCTCCGATCTACGGGAGACCGTGCGAACAATGTCACTGGAGGTTCAGTATTTTTGGGATTTTATCGGTGTAGAGGGTTATAGTGGTATTCCAGAGTAGGAAAGGGTTCTAGATAGATTTTTACGTACAATGTAAGTAGGATTAAAATTTTTAATTTATCAATTCCCAATATTATTGTCCCACTGATCATTGAAAGTGATAGATTTGCTGCTTTCGTTTTGAACGGGTCACTAACACAGTTTTCGAAGCCATGGGAACACCCCGTGAGAGGAGTTCCCTACCATCCAGTGGTTACTGCGCTAAGTGGCGACGTTGACTTGCCGTTATGTTTTAAAAGTTCCTCCGATCTACGGGAGACCGTGCGAACAATGTCACTGGAGGTTCAGTATTTTTGGGATTTTATCTGTGTAGAGGGTTATAGTGGTATTCCAGAGGAGGAAAGGGTTCTAGATAGATTTTTACGTACAATGTAAGTAGGATTAAAATTTTTAATTTATCAATTCCCAATATTATCGTCCCACTGATCATTGAAAGTGATAGATTTGCTGCTTTCGTTTTGAACGGGTCACTAACACAGTTTTCGAAGCCATGGGAACACCCCGTGAGAGGAGTTCCCTACCATCCAGTGGTTACTGCGCTGAGTGGCGACGTTGACTTGCCGTTATGTTTTAAAAGTTCCTCCGATCTACGGGAGACCGTGTGAACAATGTCACCGGAGGTTCAGTATTTTTGGGGATTTTGTCGGTGTAGAGGGTTAAAGTGGTGTTCCAGAGGCTGGAAGGGTTCTAGATAGATTTCTACGTACATTGTAAGTTAGGAATAAAAATGTTATATTTTAATTTCTTATTATTATTGATATGAATGTATTTGATTAGACCTCAAGCATTAAACTAATTTTAAGGGAATAAAATTTAACAAACTTCATTTTTCAAACTCTTATAAAACTAAAATTTAATTAATTTGTGTATAATGATTATAATAACTACTTACTGTTTTGTTTAATCATCGAGTAATAAGCAGTCTTCTAACCAAACTCCGTTTTGTTTTCAAATTATTAATTTAAAGTAAAAATGTTGTATAAATGTAGCAATAAGATTTTTCAACTTGAACAAGTAATTATTTTCTATTAGAAATATTGGATTGATATACTCAACTTGGATACACTGTACCTTTAAATGGGGGGAACCCGAAGAATCGTTGTATATTTTTCGTTTTATCGTCTCTGTTATTATTATGTTAAATATTCAATTTTTTTTTATTTAAATATTCATAGGTTTTCACACTTTAAAATTGTAATGTTTAATTTTATAATCAACAATATAAAACATGTTTTATCAACAATATTTCATTTCATCCCTTTAAAATTATCATTTTTGTACATATTCAGTTATTAAGTGTTTCGTTATTTAATATATATTAAGAATATGATTAAATATTTTATTAAATAATGTCCCACTATAACTAATATAAAGATAAAGTATAACCACTATTGATTTGTTATAGAATCTAACGGTTTACATTTTTTACCATCGATTTGTCAGATGTTTTTGGAAATTAGTATTATACGTTTTTTTATTTAATTTTGCTATGTATTTTACTTTGTGAACTTGGGATTCTTATTCTTTTTTTGTACATCGGTTATATTGTTACTGTGTACTGTAGCAATGTGACAGTTTCAATAATCTACATGTTCTTGTTTTGTTATTTCAAGTTTATAACTCTGTTTAATATATTAGTTGCGATGTCATTGATGTGGAAATCCATGTCCGCCGATGGTTAGGTGTAAGGTGGTTTTGTGACTCTGGTCAATTATTTTTAAGACTGTGTTAATTGTTTTAGAGTATAACACTCTGTCTTATTCTACTTAGTTATGGTTAGTGTACCTATAAGTAATAAACTGTTTGAACCAAAGTTGTATAAGGTTCAACTAATATGTTTGAATAGGTATTATGATTAGTGTAGCTTGTACAACTAGTACAAAGTATTAGTAGTTTAATGATATTTATTTTTGAGATGTTTCTCTTTTGATGTATTTTAGATTGAGTTATTAAATTTATGGTCAAATTTTATGCTTAGTATTTTTATTACATCTTTAGTATTTTTAGACAATTAATTATGAATGGAAATGGATTTTGGAGCATGTTTTTCGTTGAAAACCATATGCTTTGTGATTTACTTGTTGAGAATTTAAATCTTGTTTTCCGAAACCATTTATGATATTGTGCATTGTTCGTTGGAGCAGATTTCGTATTGTCCTTGTGTTTCTGCTTTTATAACAAATATTTAGATCGTTTGCTAAAACCGTGTTTATGATGGGTTTGCAATTGGTGTTGGAAATTTCGTTTACGGATATTAAAAATTAAGTTGAAAATAGACTCGATTCTTGGGAATTCCATTTTCGTAAGAAAATGTTTATGAAGTTAAGTCGCCTATATTGACTTGATATATTTGTTGTTTATTCTTTAAAATGGTTTTTCTTGATTTATTTTCTTCGGTTTATTGTAGGTAGTGTTGAATTGTATTACTGTTTTTGCTTCTATTAATGGATTTATTTCACTGTTTTATATAGATCTATTTGTAGTTTTTTGGCTTTCTTTTTATGATTTTTGCTCGGTATTTATTTGGTGGATTGTCTGTGTTTTGGTGTTAGATAAATTTGTTTTCTATTATTAAAAAATTAGTTTTTTTTGATTTCTTTTTTCAGCGTTGTGTAGGTAGTGTTGTTTTATATTTATGTTTTGGCTTCAAAATAGGATCTTGTTTTTACGTTCGACTAAAGTCTATTTATTTTTTTCATGATTGTTGCTCGGTATTTGTTTGCTGGATCGTCTGTGTTTTGGTGTTGGGTATATTTGTTGTTTATTCTTTAAAATCGTTTTTCTTGATTTATTTTCTTCGGTTTTTTGTAGGCAGTGTTGAATTGTATTTATGTTTGGCTTCTATTAAAGGTTTTTTTTTTTACGCGCTGATTTAGGTCTATTTATATTTTTTTGGTTTCATTTTTGTGATTGTTGCTCGGTATTTATTTGGTGGATTGTCTGTGTTTTAGTGTTAAATAAATTTGTTTTATATTATTAAAAAAGTATTTTATTTTGATTTCTATTTTCGGCGTTGTGTAGGTCGTGTTGTTTTATATTTATGTTTTAACTTCAAAACAGGATTTTGTTTTTACGTTCGGCTAAAGTCTATTTATTTTTTTCATGATTGTTGCTCGGTATTTGTTTGCTGGATCGTCTGTGTTGGATATACTTGTTGTTTATTCTTTAAAACGGTTTTTCTTGATTTATTTTCATCGGTTTTTTGTAAGTAGAGTTGAATTGTTTTTATGTTTGGTTTCTATAAAAGGTTTTTTTTTTTACTTGCCGATTTAGGTCTATTTATTGTTTTTTGGCTTCATTTTTATGATTGTTGTTCGGTATTTGTTTGCTGGATCGTCTGTGTTTTGGTGTTGGATATATTTGTTGTTTATTCTTTAAATTGGTTTTTCTTGATTTATTTTTTTCGGTTTTTCGTAGGAAGAGTTGAATTTTATTTATGTTTGGCTTCTATAAAATGTTTTTTTTTTTTTTACTTGCTGATTAAGGTCTATTTATTATTCTTTGGCTTCATTTTTATGATTGTTGCTCGGTATTTGTTTGCTGGATCGTCTGAGCTTTGGTGTTGGATATATTTGTCGTTTATTTTTAAAATGGTTTTTCTTGCTTTATTTTTTTCGGTTTTTTGTAGGTAGTGTTGTTTTATATTTTGGCTTCTAAATAGGATTGTGTTTTAAACGTTCGGCTTAGGTATAATTATTTTTTTCATGATTGTTGCACGGTATTTGTTTGCTGGATTGTCGATTATTTGGTGTTGGATATATTTGTTGTCTATTATTCAAGGAGTGTTATTTTTTGATTTCTTTTTCGGTGTTTCGTAGGTAGTGTTGTTTTATATTTTAGCTTCTAAATAGGATATTGTTTTTACCATTCAGCTATTTACAAGAGTGGTGTTATTTGATATCTGTTTATGGGTCTATTTGTTGTTTTTCGGCATTATTTTATGATTATAGTTCGATATTTGTTTGGTGGATCGTTCATATTTTGGTGTCGGATATATTTGTTGTCAATTATTGAAAGATTTTCTTGATTTATTTTTTATTTATCTGTAGGTAGTGTTGCTTTATATTTTGGCTTCTAAATAGGATAGTGTTTTTACCGTTTGGCTAAGGCCTAATTATTTTTTTCATGATTGTTGCTCGTTATTCGTTTTGCTGGATTGTCGATGTTTTGGTGTTGGATATATTTGTTGTCTATTATTCAAAGAGTGTTATTTTTTGTTTTCTTTTTCGTTTTTTTGTAGGTAGTGTTGTTTGATATTTATATTTTGGCTGCTAAATATGATATGGTTTTACTTATTTTATTTATTTGCTGGATTGTCGATGTTTTGGTGTTGGATATACTCGTATTTGTTGACTATTATTAAAAGAGTGTTATTTTTTGAAGACTTTTTCGGATTTTTGTAGGTAGTGTTGTTTTATATTTTGGCTTCTAAATAGGATTGTGTTTTTACCGTTCGGCTATATAATTATTTTTTTCATGATTGTTGCACGGTATTTGTTTGCTGTATTGTAGAAGTTTTGGTTTTGGATATATTTTTTGTCAATTATTAAAATATTGATCTTTCTTGATTTATTTTTTAATTTTTATGTAGGTAGTGTTGTTTTAAATTTATATTTTGGCATCTAAATAGGATATTGTTTTTACCGTTCGGTAATTTATAAGAGTGGTGATTTTGATATCAGTTTATCGGTTTTTTTGGAGGTAGAATAAAATCGTAATTATATTGAGGGTTTTATAAGGGATATTCATTTTAATGTTTGATATCGGTTTTTTTTTCGGCTTTATTTTATGATTATTGTTCGGTATTCGTTTGCTGGATTGTCGATATTTTGGTGTTGGATATACTAATATTTGTTGTCTATTATTAAAAGTGTGTTATTTATTGATTTCTTTTTCGGTTTTTGCTGTGGATTTTGCTGAGCATGAAGTAGTCAGTGTCAAGACCGCCCATAACCAAAGCTGAAGTATCAGGACGAAAAATCATGTATGTTTAAGAAAATAATTTAATTATGAAAAAAAAAATTCAGTTATAAACTAATCATACATCATAATATATTAAAATATATATGTAATATAAAGTGTATAATTTTAAAACTGATTTTTTTTTTTGTGACTTTTGACCCCTTTCCATTTTTTTTCTAAATTCTAAACATAAATATTTCAATTCTTTTTAAAACATAAAAATTAAATTAACTTCAATTTATTATTCTCTTTTAACAATTCACCTAAATCTCAATTCCTGCGGGATACCATGGACCCCTTTCCATTTTTTTTTCTGATTTTTGTTTATAAATCTTTTAATGTTATTTAAAGCATAAAAATTAAATTAACTTTATAAAATTCATTTATAAAATCCACAATCAATAATGTAAATCTCCTTTGAAATAAAATACTTTTATTCAAAAAAAGAAATTCAATTTTGAAATAATAATAGAAGGCCTAGGGGGTACATAAGTACACAATTATTCATAATTTTCAAATTTTTAACACATATGGTGTTAGCATGCGAATTGCAATTTACCTTCCTTTAAGCGAAAATATTATTTTTTTACTATATATTCGTAAAGATTATTTTATTTATGACATTTTTATTCTTAAATGTTTCTTATTATTTACTAAATTGGCTATGTTATGGAAGGTTAAAATTTGAGTTCAGAAAAAATTCGTGTTTAATAGGATTTCCATTTGTAACCCCTTGATATGATGAAATATATGCTAAATAAATATTTATTTACTTTTTATGTTTGTAAGAAATAATTTAACAATATTATAAGTCACCAGAATGAATGTCTAGAGCATTTGAATATTTTCGATTGGTAAACTTGTTATTATAGTTCATCAGGAATATAGATGGATTTTGCTGAGCGAGAAGTATTCAGTGTCAAGACCGCCCATAAACCAATCATAATTATCAGGACGAAAAAGCATGTATGTTTAATAAAATAATTAAATAAGAAAAAAAAATTCAGTTTTAAACTATATATTATAATATATAAAAATATATATATAATAAAATATGTATATAGGTATTATATAGTGTACATTTTAAAATAGAAATAGACATTAAAGTGATGGTGAATAGAAAGCATTTAATTTACAACGTATTTTTGTTTTGATTAAAATAATTTTTGCCAATAGAAAACTTTTACGTTTAAATAATATTTTTGGCGACACACCGCTATGGATACAATGATGTTGTGTTGATAATCTATGTTCAATTTTAATTGTCTTATTCTATTCACGTTTGTTAAATACTTTCATTCTTGCAAATTACATTTTTATAACTTCTGTCCAGAGTGTATATTTATATTAATAAAAAGAGAAAAAGAGAAGAATAGAATTTTAATTTTTGTTTTCATAAATTCTTAACTTGTTATTGAATGTTAAAACATTGTATTTTTTCTTTATAACAGTAAACAGGCAACATCTATGAGCCCATCCAGAGTGAAACCAACTTATGAGGACTCCCGCGTACTTACCTACTTACTCCACGGAATACAGGTACGTCGATTTTCTTTTAAATAACTACTGTAATAAGAGAAAAAGAGTAAAAAGAGAAAAAAAGAGAAAAAAAGAATGGTATTTTTTTTGTTTTCTTTTTCAGTTTTTTGTAGGTAGTGTTGTTTTATATTTTGGCTTCTAAATAGGATAGTGTTTTTACCGTTTGGCTAAGGCCTAATTATTTTTTTCATGATTGTTGCTCGTTATTCGTTTTGCTGGATTGTCGATGTATTGGTGTTGGATATATTTGTTGTCTATTATTCAAAGAGTGTTATTTTTTGTTTTGTTTTTCGTTTTTTTGTAGGTAGTGTTGTTTGATATTTATATTTTGGCTGCTAAATATGATATGGTTTTACTTGTTTTATTTATTTGCTGGATTGTCGATGTTTTGGTGTTGGATAGACTCGTATTTGTTGACTATTATTAAAAGAGTGTTATTTTTTGTTTTCTTTTTCGGTTTTTTGTAGGTAGTGTTGATTAATATTTTGGCTTCTAAATAGGATATTGTTTTTACCGTTCGGATAAAGTCTATTTACTTTTTTCATGATTGTTGATCGGTATTCGTTTGCTGGATTGTCGATATTTTGGTGTTGGATATACTCGTATTTGTTGACTATTATTAAAAGAGTGTTATTTTTTGTTTTCTTTTTCGGTTTTTTGTAGGTAGTGTTGTCTTATATTTTGGTTTCTAAATAGGATATGGTTTTTACTTTTTTTATTTGTTTGCTGGTTTGTCGATGTTTTGGTGTTGGATATATTTGTTGTCAATTATTCAAAGGGTGTTATTTTTTGATTTCTTTTTCGGTATTTTGTAGGTAGTGTTGTTTTATATATTGGCTTCTAAATAGGATAGTGTTTTTACCGTTTGGCTAAGGCCTAATTATTTTTTTCATGATTGTTGCTCGTTATTCGTTTTGCTGGATTGTCGATGTTTTGGAGTTGGATATATTTGTTGTCTATTATTCAAAGAGTGTTATTTTTTGTTTTCTTTTTCGTTTTTTTGTAGGTAGTGTTGTTTGATATTTATATTTTGGCTGCTAAATATGATATGGTTTTACTTGTTTTATTTATTTGCTGGATTGTCGATGTTTTGGTGTTGGATAGACTCGTATTTGTTGACTATTATTAAAAGAGTGTTATTTTTTATTTCCTTTTTCGGTTTTTTGTAGGTAGTGTTGATTTATATTTTGGCTTCTAAATAGGATATTGTTTTTACCGTTCGGATAAGGTCTATTTACTTTTTTCATGATTGTTGATCGGTATTCGTTTGCTGGATTGTCGATGTTTTGGTGTTGGATATACTCGTATTTGTTGACTATTATTCAAAGAGTGTTATTTTTTGTTTTGTTTTTCGTTTTTTTGTAGGTAGTGTTGTTTGATATTTATATTTTGGCTGCTAAATATGATATGGTTTTACTTGTTTTATTTATTTGCTGGATTGTCGATGTTTTGGTGTTGGATAGACTCGTATTTGTTGACTATTATTAAAAGAGTGTTATTTTTTGTTTTCTTTTTCGGTTTTTTGTAGGTAGTGTTGATTAATATTTTGGCTTCTAAATAGGATATTGTTTTTACCGTTCGGATAAAGTCTATTTACTTTTTTCATGATTGTTGATCGGTATTCGTTTGCTGGATTGTCGATATTTTGGTGTTGGATATACTCGTATTTGTTGACTATTATTAAAAGAGTGTTATTTTTTGTTTTCTTTTTCGGTTTTTTGTAGGTAGTGTTGTCTTATATTTTGGTTTCTAAATAGGATATGGTTTTTACTTTTTTTATTTGTTTGCTGGTTTGTCGATGTTTTGGTGTTGGATATATTTGTTGTCAATTATTCAAAGGGTGTTATTTTTTGATTTCTTTTTCGGTATTTTGTAGGTAGTGTTGTTTTATATATTGGCTTCTAAATAGGATAGTGTTTTTACCGTTTGGCTAAGGCCTAATTATTTTTTTCATGATTGTTGCTCGTTATTCGTTTTGCTGGATTGTCGATGTTTTGGTGTTGGATATATTTGTTGTCTATTATTCAAAGAGTGTTATTTTTTATTTCCTTTTTCGGTTTTTTGTAGGTAGTGTTGATTTATATTTTGGCTTCTAAATAGGATATTGTTTTTACCGTTCGGATAAGGTCTATTTACTTTTTTCATGATTGTTGATCGGTATTCGTTTGCTGGATTGTCGATGTTTTGGTGTTGGATATACTCGTATTTGTTGACTATTATTAAAAGAGTGTTATTTTTTGTTTTCTTTTTCGGTTTTTTGTAGGTAGTGTTGTCTTATATTTTGGTTTCTAAATAGGTTATGGTTTTTACTTTTTTTATTTGTTTGCTGGTTTGTCGATGTTTTGGTGTTGGATATATTTGTTGTCAATTATTCAAAGGGTGTTATTTTTTGATTTCTTTTTCGGTATTTTGTAGGTAGTATTGTTTTATATTTTGGCTTCTAAATAGGATAGTGTTTTTACCGTTTGGCTAAGGCCTAATTATTTTTTTCATGATTGTTGCTCGTTATTCGTTTTGCTGGATTGTCGATGTTTTGGTGTTGGATATATTTGTTGTCTATTATTCAAAGAGTGTTATTTTTTGTTTTCTTTTTCGTTTTTTTGTAGGTAGTGTTGTTTGATATTTATATTTTGGCTGCTAAATATGATATGGTTTTACTTATTTTATTTATTTGCTGGATTGTCGATGTTTTGGTGTTGGATATACTCGTATTTGTTGACTATTATTAAAAGAGTGTTATTTTTTGATGACTTTTTCGGATTTTTGTAGGTAGTGTTGTTTTATATTTTGGCTTCTAAATAGGATTGTGTTTTTACCGTTCGGCTATATAATTATTTTTTTCATGATTGTTGCTCGTTATTCGTTTTGCTGGATTGTCGATGTTTTGGAGTTGGATATATTTGTTGTCTATTATTCAAAGAGTGTTATTTTTTGTTTTCTTTTTCGTTTTTTTGTAGGTAGTGTTGTTTGATATTTATATTTTGGCTGCTAAATATGATATGGTTTTACTTGTTTTATTTATTTGCTGGATTGTCGATGTTTTGGTGTTGAATAGACTCGTATTTGTTGTCTATTATTCAAAGAGTGTTATTTTTTGTTTTCTTTTTCGTTTTTTTGTAGGTAGTGTTGTTTGATATTTATATTTTGGCTGCTAAATATGATATGGTTTTACTTATTTTATTTATTTGCTGGATTGTCGATGTTTTGGTGTTGGATATACTCGTATTTGTTGACTATTATTAAAAGAGTGTTATTTTTTGATGACTTTTTCGGATTTTTGTAGGTAGTGTTGTTTTATATTTTGGCTTCTAAATAGGATTGTGTTTTTACCGTTCGGCTATATAATTATTTTTTTCATGATTGTTGCACGGTATTTGTTTGCTGTATTGTAGAAGTTTTGGTTTTGGATATATTTTTTGTCAATTATAAAAATATTGATCTTTCTTGATTTATTTTTTAATTTTTATGTAGGTAGTGTTGTTTTAAATTTATATTTTGGCATCTAAATAGGATATTGTTTTTACCGTTCGGTAATTTATAAGAGTGGTGATTTTGATATCAGTTTATCGGTTTTTTTGGAGGTAGAATAAAATCGTAATTAAATTGAGGGTTTTATAAGGGATATTCATTTTAATGTTTGATATCGGTCTATTAGTTTTTTTTTCGGCTTTATTTTATGATTATTGTTCGGTATTCGTTTGCTGGATTGTCGATATTTTGGTGTTGGATATACTAATATTTGTTGTCTATTATTAAAAGTGTGTTATTTATTGATTTCTTTTTCGGTTTTTGCTGTGGATTTTGCTGAGCATGAAGTAGTCAGTGTCAAGACCGCCCATAACCAAAGCTGAAGTATCAGGACGAAAAATCATGTATGTTAAAGAAAATAATTTATTTATGAAAAAAAAAATTCAGTTATAAACTAATCATACATCATTATATATTAAAATATATATGTAATATAAAGTGTATAATTTTAAAACTGATTTTTTTTTTTTGTGACTTTTGACCCCTTTCCATTTTTTTTCTAAATTCTAAACATAAATATTTCAATTCTTTTTAAAACATAAAAATTAAATTAACTTCAATTTATTATTCTCTTTTAACAATTCACCTAAATCTCAATTCCTGCGGGATACCATGGACCCCTTTCCATTTTTTTTTTCTGATTTTTGTTTATAAATCTTTTAATGTTATTTAAAACATAAAAATTAAATTAACTTTATAAAATTCATTTATAAAATCCACAATCAATAATGTAAATCTCCTTTGAAATAAAATACTTTTATTCAAAAAAAGAAATTCAATTTTGAAATAATAAGAGAAGGCCTAGGGGGTACATAAGTACACAATTATTCATAATTTTCAAATTTTTAACACATATGGTGTTAGCATGCGAATTGCAATTTACCTTCCTTTAAGCCAAAATATTACTTTTTTACTATATATTCGTAAAGATTATTCTATTTATGACATTTTTATTCTTAAATGTTTCTTATTATTTACTAAATTGGCTATGTTATGGAAGGTTAAAATTTGAGTTCAGAAAAAATTCGTGTTTAATAGGATTTCCATTTGTAACCCCTTGATATGATGAAATATATGCTAAATAAATATTTATTTACTTTTTATGTTTGTATGAAATAATTTAACAATATTATAAGTCACCAGAATGAATGTCTAGAGCATTTGAATATTTTTGATTGGTAAACTTGTTATTATAGTTCATCAGGAATATAGATGGATTTTGCTGAGCGAGAAGTATTCAGTGTCAAGACCGCCCATAAACCAATCATAATTATCAGGACGAAAAAGCATAGATGTTTAATAAAATAATTAAATAAGAAAAAAAAATTCAGTTTTAAACTATATATTATAATATATAAAAATATATATATAATAAAATATGTATATAGGTATTATATAGTGTACATTTTTAAATAGAAATAGACATTAAAGTGATGGTGAATAGAAAGCATTAAATTTACAACGTATTTTTGTTTTGATTAAAATAATTTTTGCCAATAGAAAACTTTTACGTTTAAATAATATTTTTGGCGACACACCGCTATGGATACAATGATGTTGTGTTGATAATCTATGTTCAATTTTAATTGTCTTATTCTATTCACGTTTGTTAAATACTTTCATTCTTGCAAATTACATTTTTATAACTTCTGTCCAGAGCGTATATTTATATTAATAAAAAGAGAAAAAGAGAAGAATAGAATTTTAATTTTTGTTTTCATAAATTCTTAACTTTTTATTGAATGTTAAAACATTGTATTTTTTCTTCATAACAGTAAACAGGCAACATCTATGAGCCCATCCAGAGTGAAACCAACTTATGAGGACTCCCGCGTACTTACCTACTTACTCCACGGAATACAGGTACGTCGATTTTCTTTTAAATAACTACTGTAATAAGAGAAAAAGAGTAAAAAGAGAAAAAAAGAATAGTATTTTTTTTGTTTTCTTTTTCAGTTTTTTGTAGGTAGTGTTGTTTTATATTTTGGCTTCTAAATAGGATAGTGTTTTTACCGTTTGGCTAAGGCCTAATTATTTTTTTCATGATTGTTGCTCGTTATTCGTTTTGCTGGATTGTCGATGTTTTGGTGTTGGATATATTTGTTGTCTATTATTCAAAGAGTGTTATTTTTTGTTTTGTTTTTCGCTTTTTTGTAGGTAGTGTTGTTTGATATTTATATTTTGGCTGCTAAATATGATATGGTTTTACTTGTTTTATTTATTTGCTGGATTGTCGATGTTTTGGTGTTGGATAGACTCGTATTTGTTGACTATTATTAAAAGAGTGTTATTTTTTGTTTTCTTTTTCGGTTTTTTGTAGGTAGTGTTGATTTATATTTTGGCTTCTAAATAGGATATTGTTTTTACCGTTCGGATAAGGTCTATTTACTTTTTTCATGATTGTTGATCGGTATTCGTTTGCTGGATTGTCGATGTTTTGGTGTTGGATATACTCGTATTTGTTGACTATTATTAAAAGAGTGTTATTTTTTGTTTTCTTTTTCGGTTTTTTGTAGGTAGTGTTGTCTTATATTTTGGTTTCTAAATAGGATATGGTTTTTACTTTTTTTATTTGTTTGCTGGTTTGTCGATGTTTTGGTGTTGGATATATTTGTTGTCAATTATTCAAAGGGTGTTATTTTTTGTTTTCTTTTTCGGTATTTTGTTGGTAGTGTTTTTTTATATTTATATTTTGGCTCCTAAATAGGATATTGTTTTTATTGTTCGTCTATGGTCTAATTATTTTTTTTATGATTGTTTCTCGGTATTCGTTTGATGGATTGTCGATGTTTTGGTGTTGGATAGAGTCGTATTTGTTGTCTATTATTAAAAGAATGTTATTTTTTGTTTTCTTTTTCAGTTTTTTGTAGGTAGTGTTGATTTATATTTTGGCTTCTAAATAGGATGTTGTTTTTACCTTTCGGCTAAGGTATAATTATTCTTTTCATGATTGTTGCTCGTTATTAGTTTGGCTGGATTGTCGATGGTTCGGTGTTCGATATACTCGTATTTGTTGTCTATTATTCAAAGAGTGTTATTTTTTGTTTTCTTTTTCGTTTTTTTGTAGGTAGTGTTGTTTTATATTTATATTTTGGCTTCTAAATAGGATATTGTTTATGACCTTCGGCTAAGGTCTATTTACTTTTTTCATGATTGTTGATCGGTATTCGTTTGCTGGATTGTCGATGTTTTGGTGTTGGATATACTCGTATTTGTTGACTATTATTAAAAGAGTGTTATTTTTTGTTTTCCCTATCGGTATTTCGTAGGTAGTGTTGTCTTATATTTTGGTTTCTAAATAGGATATGGTTTTTACTTGTTTTATTTGTTTGCTAGTTTGTCGATGTTTTGGTGTTGGATATATTTGTTGTCAATTATTCAAAGAGTGTTTTTTTTTATGACTTTTTCGGATTTTTGTAGGTAGTGTTGTTTTAAATTTATATTTTGGCATCTAAATAGGATATTGTTTTTACCGTTCGGTTATTTATAAGAGTGGTGATTTTGATATCAGTTTATCGGTTTTTTTGGAGGTAGAATAAATCGTAATTATATTGAGGGTTTTATAAGGGATATTCATTTTAATGTTTGATATCGGTCTATTAGTTTTTTTTTCGGCTTTATTTTATGATTATTGTTCGGTATTCGTTTGCTGGATTGTCGATATTTTGGTGTTGGATATACTAATATTTGTTGTCTATTATTAAAAGTGTGTTATTTATTGATTTCTTTTTCGGTTTTTGCTGTGGATTTTGCTGAGCATGAAGTAGTCAATGTCAAGATCGCCCATAACCAAAGCTGAAGTATCAGGACGAAAAATCATGTATGTTTAAGAAACTAATTTAATTATGAAAAAAAAAAGTTGTGACTTTTGACCCCTTTCCATTTTTTTTCTGAATTCTAAACATAAATATTTCAATTCTTTTTAAAACATAAAAATTAAATTAACTTCAATTTATTATTCTCTTTTAACAATTCACCTAAATCTCAATTCCTGCGGGATACCATGGACCCCTTTCCATTTTTTTTTCTGATTTTTGTTTATAAATCTTTTAATGTTATTTAAAACATAAAAATTAAATTAACTTTATAAAATTCATTTATAAAATCCACAATCAATAATGTAAATCTCCTTTGAAATAAAATACTTTTATTCAAAAAAAGAAATTCAATTTTGAAATAATAATAGAAGGCCTAGGGGGTACATAAGTACACAATTATTCATAATTTTCAAATTTTTAACACATATGGTGTTAGCATGCGAATTGCAATTTACCTTCCTTTAAGCGAAAATATTATTTTTTTACTATATATTCGTAAAGATTATTTTATTTATGACATTTTTATTCTTAAATGTTTCTTATAATTTACTAAATTGGCTATGTAAGGAAAGGTTAAAATTTGAGTTGAGAAAAAATTCGTGTTTAATAGGATTTCCATTTGTAACTCCTTGTTATGATGAAATATATGCTAAATAAATATTTATTTACTTTTTATGTTTATAAGTAATAATTTAACAATATTATAAGTCACCAGAATGAATGTCTAGAGCATTTGAACATTTTTGATTGGTAAACTTGTTATTATAGGTCATCAGGAATATAGATGGATTTTGCTGAGCGAGAAGTACTCAGTGTCAAGATCGCCTATAATCAAACCATAAGTATTAGGAAGAAAAATCATGTATGTTTAATAAAATAATTAAAATAAGAAAAAAAAAATTCAGTTTTAAACTAATCATATATTATAATATATTGAAATATATATGTAATAAATAGTGTATAATTTTAAAACTGAATTTTTTTTTGTGACTTTTGACCCCTTTCAATTTTCTTTCCGAATTTTAAACATAAATATTTCAATTTTATTATAACATAAAAATTAAATTAACTTCAATTTAATATTCTCTTTTTTAAATTCATTAACTTAATCAATAATTTAAATGTCCCTTTCAATAAAATAGTTTTAGTTGAAAAAAGAAATTCAGTTTTAAACGTAAATTACATTATATAATATATAAATTTATAAATTATATAATATATACTTATAAAACTGAATTTTTTTTTTTGTGTCCACCTAAATCACAATTCCTGCGGGATACCATGGACCCCTTTCCATTTTTTTTTCTGATTTTTATACATATAACTTTCAATTTTATTTAAAACATAAAAACTAAATTCACTTTATAAAATTCATTATCATAATCAATAATGTAAATCTCCTTTGAAATAAAATACATTTATTTGAAAAAAGAAATTCAGTTCTAAAATAATAAAATATGGCCTAGAGGTTACATAAATTCATATTAATTCATAATTTTCAAATTTTTAACACATATGGTGTGAGCATGCGAATTACAATTTACCTTCCTTTAAGCGATAATACTATTTTTTTACTATATATTCGTAATGATTATTTTATTTATGACATTTTTATTCTTAAATGTTTCTTATTCTTTACTAAATTGGCTATGTTAGGTAAGGTTAAAATTTGAGTTGAGAAAAAATTCATGTTTATTAGGATTTTCATTTGTAACACCCCTTGTTATGATGAAATATATGCTAAATAAATCTTTATTTACTTTTTATGTTTATAAGTAATAATTTAACAATATTATAAGTCACCAGAATGAATGTCTAGAGCATTTGAACATTTTTGATTGGTAAACTTGTTATTATAGGTCATCAGGAATATAGATGGATTTTGCTGAGCGAGAAGTACTCAGTGTCAAGATCGAATATAATCAAACCATAAGTATTAGGAAGAAAAATCATGTATGTTTAATAAAATAATTAAAATAAGAAAAAAAAAATTCAGTTTTAAACTAATCATATATTATAATATATTGAAATATATATGTAATATATAGTGTATAATTTTAAAACTGAATTTTTTTTTGTGACTTTTGACCCCTTTCAATTTTCTTTCCGAATTTTAAACATAAATATTTCAATTTTATTATAACATAAAAATTAAATTAACTTCAATTTAATATTCTCTTTTTTAAATTCATTAACTTAATCAATAATTTAAATGTCCCTTTCAATAAAATAGTTTTAGTTGAAAAAAGAAATTCAGTTTTAAACGTAATTTACATTATATAATATATAAATTTATAAATTATATAATATATACTTATAAAACTGAATTTTTTTTTTTTGTGTCCACCTAAATCACAATTCCTGCGGGATACCATGGACCCCTTTCCATTTTTTTTTCTGATTTTTATACATATAACTTTCAATTTTATTTAAAACATAAAAACTAAATTCACTTTATAAAATTCATTATCATAATCAATAATGTAAATCTCCTTTGAAATAAAATACATTTATTTGAAAAAAGAAATTCAGTTCTAAAATAATAAAATATGGCCTAGAGGTTACATAAATTCATATTAATTCATAATTTTCAAATTTTTAACACATATGGTGTGAGCATGCGAATTACAATTTACCTTCCTTTAAGCGATAATACTATTTTTTTACTATATATTCGTAATGATTATTTTATTTATGACATTTTTATTCTTAAATGTTTCTTATTCTTTACTAAATTGGCTATGTTAGGTAAGGTTAAAATTTGAGTTGAGAAAAAATTCGTGTTTAATAGGATTTCCATTTGTAACTCCTTGTTATGATGAAATATATGCTAAATAAATATTTATTTACTTTTTATGTTTATAAGTAATAATTTAACAATATTATAAGTCACCAGAATGAATGTCTAGAGCATTTGAACATTTTTGATTGGTAAACTTGTTATTATAGGTCATCAGGAATATAGATGGATTTTGCTGAGCGAGAAGTACTCAGTGTCAAGATCGCCTATAATCAAACCATAAGTATTAGGAAGAAAAATCATGTATGTTTAATAAAATAATTAAAATAAGAAAAAAAAAATTCAGTTTTAAACTAATCATATATTATAATATATTGAAATATATATGTAATAAATAGTGTATAATTTTAAAACTGAATTTTTTTTTGTGACTTTTGACCCCTTTCAATTTTCTTTCCGAATTTTAAACATAAATATTTCAATTTTATTATAACATAAAAATTAAATTAACTTCAATTTAATATTCTCTTTTTTAAATTCATTAACTTAATCAATAATTTAAATGTCCCTTTCAATAAAATAGTTTTAGTTGAAAAAAGAAATTCAGTTTTAAACGTAAATTACATTATATAATATATAAATTTATAAATTATATAATATATACTTATAAAACTGAATTTTTTTTTTTGTGTCCACCTAAATCACAATTCCTGCGGGATACCATGGACCCCTTTCCATTTTTTTTTCTGATTTTTATACATATAACTTTCAATTTTATTTAAAACATAAAAACTAAATTCACTTTATAAAATTCATTATCATAATCAATAATGTAAATCTCCTTTGAAATAAAATACATTTATTTGAAAAAAGAAATTCAGTTCTAAAATAATAAAATATGGCCTAGAGGTTACATAAATTCATATTAATTCATAATTTTCAAATTTTTAACACATATGGTGTGAGCATGCGAATTACAATTTACCTTCCTTTAAGCGATAATACTATTTTTTTACTATATATTCGTAATGATTATTTTATTTATGACATTTTTATTCTTAAATGTTTCTTATTCTTTACTAAATTGGCTATGTTAGGTAAGGTTAAAATTTGAGTTGAGAAAAAATTCATGTTTATTAGGATTTTCATTTGTAACACCCCTTGTTATGATGAAATATATGCTAAATAAATCTTTATTTACTTTTTATGTTTATAAGTAATAATTTAACAATATTATAAGTCACCAGAATGAATGTCTAGAGCATTTGAACATTTTTGATTGGTAAACTTGTTATTATAGGTCATCAGGAATATAGATGGATTTTGCTGAGCGAGAAGTACTCAGTGTCAAGATCGAATATAATCAAACCATAAGTATTAGGAAGAAAAATCATGTATGTTTAATAAAATAATTAAAATAAGAAAAAAAAAATTCAGTTTTAAACTAATCATATATTATAATATATTGAAATATATATGTAATAAATAGTGTATAATTTTAAAACTGAATTTTTTTTTGTGACTTTTGACCCCTTTCAATTTTCTTTCCGAATTTTAAACATAAATATTTCAATTTTATTATAACATAAAAATTAAATTAACTTCAATTTAATATTCTCTTTTTTAAATTCATTAACTTAATCAATAATTTAAATGTCCCTTTCAATAAAATAGTTTTAGTTGAAAAAAGAAATTCAGTTTTAAACGTAAATTACATTATATAATATATAAATTTATAAATTATATAATATATACTTATAAAACTGAATTTTTTTTTTTGTGTCCACCTAAATCACAATTCCTGCGGGATACCATGGACCCCTTTCCATTTTTTTTTCTGATTTTTATACATATAACTTTCAATTTTATTTAAAACATAAAAACTAAATTCACTTTATAAAATTCATTATCATAATCAATAATGTAAATCTCCTTTGAAATAAAATACATTTATTTGAAAAAAGAAATTCAGTTCTAAAATAATAAAATATGGCCTAGAGGTTACATAAATTCATATTAATTCATAATTTTCAAATTTTTAACACATATGGTGTGAGCATGCGAATTACAATTTACCTTCCTTTAAGCGATAATACTATTTTTTTACTATATATTCGTAATGATTATTTTATTTATGACATTTTTATTCTTAAATGTTTCTTATTCTTTACTAAATTGGCTATGTTAGGTAAGGTTAAAATTTGAGTTGAGAAAAAATTCATGTTTATTAGGATTTTCATTTGTAACACCCCTTGTTATGATGAAATATATGCTAAATAAATCTTTATTTACTTTTTATGTTTATAAGTAATAATTTAACAATATTATAAGTCACCAGAATGAATGTCTAGAGCATTTGAACATTTTTGATTGG
The DNA here is from genome assembly GCA_034509805.1 of Sipha maydis. Classification (NCBI taxonomy): domain Eukaryota; kingdom Metazoa; phylum Arthropoda; class Insecta; order Hemiptera; family Aphididae; genus Sipha; species Sipha maydis. Next base: position 5,480 of record JASXSY010001204.1, on the reverse strand, counting down.
TAAACTTGTTATTATAGGTCATCAGGAATATAGATGGATTTTGCTGAGCGAGAAGTACTCAGTGTCAAGATCGAATATAATCAAACCATAAGTATTAGGAAGAAAAATCATGTATGTTTAATAAAATAATTAAAATAAGAAAAAAAAAATTCAGTTTTAAACTAATCATATATTATAATATATTGAAATATATATGTAATATATAGTGTATAATTTTAAAACTGAATTTTTTTTTGTGACTTTTGACCCCTTTCAATTTTCTTTCCGAATTTTAAACATAAATATTTCAATTTTATTATAACATAAAAATTAAATTAACTTCAATTTAATATTCTCTTTTTTAAATTCATTAACTTAATCAATAATTTAAATGTCCCTTTCAATAAAATAGTTTTAGTTGAAAAAAGAAATTCAGTTTTAAACGTAATTTACATTATATAATATATAAATTTATAAATTATATAATATATACTTATAAAACTGAATTTTTTTTTTTTGTGTCCACCTAAATCACAATTCCTGCGGGATACCATGGACCCCTTTCCATTTTTTTTTCTGATTTTTATACATATAACTTTCAATTTTATTTAAAACATAAAAACTAAATTCACTTTATAAAATTCATTATCATAATCAATAATGTAAATCTCCTTTGAAATAAAATACATTTATTTGAAAAAAGAAATTCAGTTCTAAAATAATAAAATATGGCCTAGAGGTTACATAAATTCATATTAATTCATAATTTTCAAATTTTTAACACATATGGTGTGAGCATGCGAATTACAATTTACCTTCCTTTAAGCGATAATACTATTTTTTTACTATATATTCGTAATGATTATTTTATTTATGACATTTTTATTCTTAAATGTTTCTTATTCTTTACTAAATTGGCTATGTTAGGTAAGGTTAAAATTTGAGTTGAGAAAAAATTCGTGTTTAATAGGATTTCCATTTGTAACTCCTTGTTATGATGAAATATATGCTAAATAAATATTTATTTACTTTTTATGTTTATAAGTAATAATTTAACAATATTATAAGTCACCAGAATGAATGTCTAGAGCATTTGAACATTTTTGATTGGTAAACTTGTTATTATAGGTCATCAGGAATATAGATGGATTTTGCTGAGCGAGAAGTACTCAGTGTCAAGATCGCCTATAATCAAACCATAAGTATTAGGAAGAAAAATCATGTATGTTTAATAAAATAATTAAAATAAGAAAAAAAAAATTCAGTTTTAAACTAATCATATATTATAATATATTGAAATATATATGTAATAAATAGTGTATAATTTTAAAACTGAATTTTTTTTTGTGACTTTTGACCCCTTTCAATTTTCTTTCCGAATTTTAAACATAAATATTTCAATTTTATTATAACATAAAAATTAAATTAACTTCAATTTAATATTCTCTTTTTTAAATTCATTAACTTAATCAATAATTTAAATGTCCCTTTCAATAAAATAGTTTTAGTTGAAAAAAGAAATTCAGTTTTAAACGTAAATTACATTATATAATATATAAATTTATAAATTATATAATATATACTTATAAAACTGAATTTTTTTTTTTGTGTCCACCTAAATCACAATTCCTGCGGGATACCATGGACCCCTTTCCATTTTTTTTTCTGATTTTTATACATATAACTTTCAATTTTATTTAAAACATAAAAACTAAATTCACTTTATAAAATTCATTATCATAATCAATAATGTAAATCTCCTTTGAAATAAAATACATTTATTTGAAAAAAGAAATTCAGTTCTAAAATAATAAAATATGGCCTAGAGGTTACATAAATTCATATTAATTCATAATTTTCAAATTTTTAACACATATGGTGTGAGCATGCGAATTACAATTTACCTTCCTTTAAGCGATAATACTATTTTTTTACTATATATTCGTAATGATTATTTTATTTATGACATTTTTATTCTTAAATGTTTCTTATTCTTTACTAAATTGGCTATGTTAGGTAAGGTTAAAATTTGAGTTGAGAAAAAATTCATGTTTATTAGGATTTTCATTTGTAACACCCCTTGTTATGATGAAATATATGCTAAATAAATCTTTATTTACTTTTTATGTTTATAAGTAATAATTTAACAATATTATAAGTCACCAGAATGAATGTCTAGAGCATTTGAACATTTTTGATTGGTAAACTTGTTATTATAGGTCATCAGGAATATAGATGGATTTTGCTGAGCGAGAAGTACTCAGTGTCAAGATCGAATATAATCAAACCATAAGTATTAGGAAGAAAAATCATGTATGTTTAATAAAATAATTAAAATAAGAAAAAAAAAATTCAGTTTTAAACTAATCATATATTATAATATATTGAAATATATATGTAATATATAGTGTATAATTTTAAAACTGAATTTTTTTTTGTGACTTTTGACCCCTTTCAATTTTCTTTCCGAATTTTAAACATAAATATTTCAATTTTATTATAACATAAAAATTAAATTAACTTCAATTTAATATTCTCTTTTTTAAATTCATTAACTTAATCAATAATTTAAATGTCCCTTTCAATAAAATAGTTTTAGTTGAAAAAAGAAATTCAGTTTTAAACGTAATTTACATTATATAATATATAAATTTATAAATTATATAATATATACTTATAAAACTGAATTTTTTTTTTTTGTGTCCACCTAAATCACAATTCCTGCGGGATACCATGGACCCCTTTCCATTTTTTTTTCTGATTTTTATACATATAACTTTCAATTTTATTTAAAACATAAAAACTAAATTCACTTTATAAAATTCATTATCATAATCAATAATGTAAATCTCCTTTGAAATAAAATACATTTATTTGAAAAAAGAAATTCAGTTCTAAAATAATAAAATATGGCCTAGAGGTTACATAAATTCATATTAATTCATAATTTTCAAATTTTTAACACATATGGTGTGAGCATGCGAATTACAATTTACCTTCCTTTAAGCGATAATACTATTTTTTTACTATATATTCGTAATGATTATTTTATTTATGACATTTTTATTCTTAAATGTTTCTTATTCTTTACTAAATTGGCTATGTTAGGTAAGGTTAAAATTTGAGTTGAGAAAAAATTCATGTTTATTAGGATTTTCATTTGTAACACCCCTTGTTATGATGAAATATATGCTAAATAAATCTTTATTTACTTTTTATGTTTATAAGTAATAATTTAACAATATTATAAGTCACCAGAATGAATGTCTAGAGCATTTGAACATTTTTGATTGGTAAACTTGTTATTATAGGTCATCAGGAATATAGATGGATTTTGCTGAGCGAGAAGTACTCAGTGTCAAGATCGCCTATAATCAAACCATAAGTATTAGGAAGAAAAATCATGTATGTTTAATAAAATAATTAAAATAAGAAAAAAAAAATTCAGTTTTAAACTAATCATATATTATAATATATTGAAATATATATGTAATATATAGTGTATAATTTTAAAACTGAATTTTTTTTTGTGACTTTTGACCCCTTTCAATTTTCTTTCCGAATTTTAAACATAAATATTTCAATTTTATTATAACATAAAAATTAAATTAACTTCAATTTAATATTCTCTTTTTTAAATTCATTAACTTAATCAATAATTTAAATGTCCCTTTCAATAAAATAGTTTTAGTTGAAAAAAGAAATTCAGTTTTAAACGTAATTTACATTATATAATATATAAATTTATAAATTATATAATATATACTTATAAAACTGAATTTTTTTTTTGTGTCCACCTAAATCACAATTCCTGCGGGATACCATGGACCCCTTTCCATTTTTTTTTCTGATTTTTATACATATAACTTTCAATTTTATTTAAAACATAAAAACTAAATTCACTTTATAAAATTCATTATCATAATCAATAATGTAAATCTCCTTTGAAATAAAATACATTTATTTGAAAAAAGAAATTCAGTTCTAAAATAATAAAATATGGCCTAGAGGTTACATAAATTCATATTAATTCATAATTTTCAAATTTTTAACACATATGGTGTGAGCATGCGAATTACAATTTACCTTCCTTTAAGCGATAATACTATTTTTTTACTATATATTCGTAATGATTATTTTATTTATGACATTTTTATTCTTAAATGTTTCTTATTCTTTACTAAATTGGCTATGTTAGGTAAGGTTAAAATTTGAGTTGAGAAAAAATTCATGTTTATTAGGATTTTCATTTGTAACACCCCTTGTTATGATGAAATATATGCTAAATAAATCTTTATTTACTTTTTATGTTTAAAAGTAATAATTTAACAATATTATAAGTCACCAGAATGAATGTCTAGAGCATTTGAACATTTTTGATTGGTAAACTTGTTATTATAGGTCATCAGGAATATAGATGGATTTTGCTGAGCGAGAAGTACTCAGTGTCAAGATCGCCTATAATCAAACCATAAGTATTAGGAAGAAAAATCATGTATGTTTAATAAAATAATTAAAATAAGAAAAAAAAAATTCAGTTTTAAACTAATCATATATTATAATATATTGAAATATATATGTAATATATAGTGTATAATTTTAAAACTGAATTTTTTTTTGTGACTATTGACCCCTTTCAATTTTCTTTCCGAATTTTAAACATAAATATTTCAATTTTATTATAACATAAAAATTAAATTCACTTCAATTTAATATTCTCTTTTTTAAATTCATAAAATAGTTTTAGTTGAAAAAAGAAATTCAGTTTTAAACGTAAATTACATTATATAATATATAAATTTATAAATTATATAATATATACTTATAAAACTGAATTTTTTTTTTTGTGTCCACCTAAATCACAATTCCTGCGGGATACCATGGACCCCTTTCCATTTTTTTTTCTGATTTTTATACATATAACTTTCAATTTTATTTAAAACATAAAAATTAAATTCACTTTATAAAATTCATTATCATAATCAATAATGTAAATCTCCTTTGAAATAAAATACATTTATTTGAAAAAAGAAATTCAGTTCTAAAATAATAAAATATGGCCTAGAGGTTACATAAATTCATAATTTTCAAATTTTTAACACATATGGTGTGAGCATGCGAATTACAATTTACCTTCCTTTAAGCGATAATACTATTTTTTTACTATATATTCGTAAAGATTATTTTATTTATGACATTTTTATTCTTAAATGTTTCTTATTATTTTCTAAATTGGCTATATAAGGAAAGGTTAAAATTTGAGTTGAGAAAAAATTCGTGTTTAATAGGATTTCCATTTGTAACCCCTTGTTATGATGAAATATATGCTAAATAAATATTTATTTACTTTTTATGTTTATAAGTAATAATTTAACAATATTATAAGTCACCAGAATGAATGTCTAGAGCATTTGAACATTTTTGATTGGTAAACTTGTTATTATAGGTCATCAGGAATATAGATGGATTTTGCTGAGCGAGAAGTACTCAGTGTCAAGATC
>JASXSY010001203.1:0-12084 GCA_034509805.1 Sipha maydis | reverse complement strand
ATTATGGATATTGTACGGACCGGGAGCGTAAAGCATTGATACGCGCGCCCGGTTACCTAACTACTCCGTGCGCTGCACATACCTTCTTAAAATGTGTGTATGTTGTAAATAGATCGGACAGCAGTGGTTGGGATCGCCGTGTGACTACTGTCCGACTATGTGTGTAAGTGGTGTGTGTATGTGTGTATTCGTGTGGGTGTGTACTTAAAATTAAGGACAATAGGTAACTATTAATATAAAAAATGGTAAAACAAATGTGGTAACTATGTGTTGCTGTATAATAATTCTTAGTAAAACAATAAAATAATATAAAATTCACAGCAACACTTAAAAGTGTAAAATAATAAATAGATATATATATATAAATACGACCCTTTTGGTCCAACACTTAAAAAAGAACCGGATGGGCCTCGCTCTGCTGTACACTTGGGGGTGAAGTGCGACTCTTCATAGGATAGGTCATTATAATGGATTTGTTTAATTTGAATTCAATGATAGGTATCATTGTATACGAAAAACGATTCTGAACGGAGATGATATGTTTGTCTAGAATATAATACTATGGATTTTAATAATTTTTGAATGACATTAAGAACTACTTCTGTGGAATCTTCCGTCCGGTAAAAATTTTTTTAAAGATTTTTGAAGAGTAGCTTATAGATAACCTAGTGTTAAAATTTTGAACTTTAAGTATGAACAGAAAAAGTTTTATGAATTTTTATCTACAAAATAACTTGCAAATTTTCGTGATTTTTACACATTTTATACAAATATGAGCATTAAGGGCTTATAAAAAAAAATTTAGTAAACCGATCACCGATATTTTTTAGTTACAATAATTTTAACTTACTATGAACCTTGCATTAAATTTTCAAGAGTTTTCGGTCAACCAATTAAATTTTATAGATGTTTAAAAACAAAAATTTTACAAAAATCGAAAATTTAAATTGTCTATAAATAAGTCAAAATATGTCAAAATACATTGAAAACTTAACCATGTATAGAAAACGTCAATATATATTGATTGTGAAGTCGATGTTGAAGTTGAAGTTGAAGAGGTTATTAAAATATTAACAAAACCAAACCGTCATACTGACAATTTTATAACTATGTATACTATATTTATTTTATTATTATATATATTCTGTGCTACTATTACTTTAACTTCTGTGTGTTGTTAGTTGTTTATTTATTTAATTGCTGAAACAGTTAAAAATCATTATACAGTGATACATAGTGATATAAGTATCTCATAATCATGTATATAATACAACGGTCAATGGGTCACCTCGACACCAAATAAATTATAGGTAATGGTATTACAAGGAGCCTTAAATGTATTTATCAATTTAATTAATACCTAATTAACTATGTTATAATCAATGATTTAACATTGATAATTTAAAATTCCATTAAGGAAATTCATTTTTATTATCTAGAAAATTATAGGTTTTTCAAATTTTTTTTCTTATGTTGAAAACTTAATAATGGCGTGTTTAATAAAAACGAAAAGCATTTAATAATTTTATAATTCTTGTCACATTATATCAAGCCGTAAACGTAGATCGTATATAAAAAAAATTTTGTTAAGTTTTCTTTCCCAAAAGTGTTGGTTTTCTAAACTTTGTCCATATTATGCGCCCTGAAAAAAATCTTCTGTCCCAGAGGAATATGCAAGCGCATGGTTGTTTATGAACAAACGGAAATTAAAGCTGCAAATTCAATTTTAGGGATGTTAAAATGTACTTGATTTAAATTGAGGAACATATCAAAATAAATGTTTCACAACTCAAAGAGTGTCAATCAGGGATGAACGCGTGTAAAAAGTCGGGTGGTGAGGTTTGAAAAAATATCATAACTTTAATATTGTTGTTTATTAATCTTTAATAATTTAAGTACATTATTGGTAATAATTTTTCGTGGGAAGGTTCTCTTTGCATCGAATAGCCAGACAGCGAGTAGTGCGGCGGCGTAGCGGTCGCGGCGAATAGGTCCGTGGCGAAACGGTCGCGGCGAAATGTCCTAGACCCTATTGTATGATATAGGAATTAATTAATTAACTATACAATTATTGTATGTCATATATAAATATATTATGTTTATACTGGATAAAATCGCCACCATTACCGCCACTGCCACCGCGCACTACACACTGAACAGTTCACGCGTTAATAATTAAGATTTATGAGACAATAAACGATAATACATTTATAAATGTGCAGTTTGCAAATAATTTAGAAATAGACATTATTCTACATCAAATGTGATCTTGTATAATAATTGCATAGAAGTCAGTTGAAAATATTGGGAATTGAGGCCCGAATAATTTTAGTTCTATAATTAGGTGTAATAGAAATACAAGGCTACTCGTATTATATTATTTTTCTAGCGATAAGACTAAATTATTATGAATTTTACAAGATAATATTTATTATAATTGTAAGTATATCTATATTTTGTTGTTTGCAAATGAAAAATTTTAAAAATATTTTATGAAATATTCTTGAACATCGAAGACTAAGCAAACATCGAAATTAAAACATTGGTAAACATGATACATCGATGCAAAATATCTGTACTTAACCATCGATGTTGAGCATCGATTATTTTAGCTTGAAACAATGATGTTTTTTTGACATCCCTACGTCAAAGATTAAATATACAATACTTAATCTATGCCTACGTGTACTAGCTGAACTTAATTTTGAACGTGGATAAGCTAACGGTCGACGAGATAATTATTAATCACTATTTTAAGAATTGGGATGTCTTGACTCTTGAGTATACTCTCGAGACAATATATTTATTTAAGGATTTCGGCTAGAAATATAATCGAATGGAAAAAAACAAACACTGATAAAAACCACGAAATGTGTATACGTATACGTAGGTATACGGTTTCATAAAAATATAACACAACGTAATAATATTTATTTCTAAGTTACTTCCTTTAAATAATAATAATAATATTATATACAAACTATTTTTCCGTGTTAATCAATTTATGTGTGTGATATAGTTTTCTTCCTGTACTTCCCTGAGGACCCCGGGAAGACAAGGGCCCCTAGGCAACTGCCTAGTTTGCCTAGGCGGAAGTTCGGCCCTGGTTATCTCTATTCATAACTTGTAGTTTATTATTTAAATTTTATTTGGACTAGCTTACGCAACTCACAAACCCAATAAGTATAACATTATAACGTTGGACTGGACTCAATTATCAGTGTCAGAAAAATGGTATACAGCATACAAAAATTGTAAAAACTTGGGAATTTTACTGAGTCATTTTCTGATCAAACTAATCACTTTGCAAATTATTCATCCTTCTCAAATACACATGATAGGTCATGGTCTTGGTGCTCATCTCCTTGGAGCATGTGGAATGAAATTTTACGAGTTCACAAGTATGAAAATCGGTAGAATCACAGGTATGTACAATACAATCAATAGAAATGTAGACTTATATTGTTGATAATATTGGATATTTATCGGAGCATCAATAACCTTTACTCCATACAGGACTAGACCCTTTAGGACCTTCAATAAAATATTCATCGTTCAATTGGATTAGAAGATTGAAGAAGAAGGATGCGTTATTCGTGGATGTGATCCATACGACAGTAGCTGAAGAAGCAATAGATTTTAAAACTATAGGACATGCTGATTTTTATCCGGACGGGGGAAAATCACCTCAGCGAGGATGTGAGAAAGAAAATAATGCACGTAAGTTTTTTGCAAAATTTATTTACATCCATTCACGACTATTATAAAGACTTCGAGATAATTTATTCTTCGAATATTGTTTGCGCGTGATGATTAATATGTCATATCATTATTATTATTATTATTATTATTGAGCGCGACGACGGTTCTCCTTATCTGCTTTTCCTGTCCGTTTCCCATCGTATTTGTGAATTTTAATTATTAATGTGTTATAATGATTATTATTGTATTATTCATTAAGTTATTTTTCTAATGTCTTTGTAATTATTATAATTTACGTATATTATTATTATTATTCTGTCGCTTTATCGGTCGTCGTTCGCTCGTACAGCAACACATAGTTTTTTTTTTTTTCTGGACGCCATTGGGGCTCTTTTATTATTATTATTTTTGTTAATATTTGCCACTGAGGCAAACATTTTATTATTATAGTCTCTTGTGTGTTCTATTCGCCACTGAGGCAAACTTAGTATTTTTATTACATCTTATTATTATCGCTAATGTGGCGATCCTCATTATTATTATTCACTTGAATAAAGTTCATATAACTTCAATTACCAACAGATCATTTTGTTACCGTTTATTTATTCTTCTACCAATGCGTGTCTTGTGAATTATATCCAGTGTCTGTTGACCATTTGGCTGTTATATTCGTGCTCCGTAGTCAAGTGAGTTTTTTCCTGGTCTCATTGATTTAGTGCGATCAATCCACGATTCGTCGCAAGTGTCATTGTCCATCTGTGTTGCCGTATTATTGTTGGGTCCATCATTGCGTAAGACCGCCAGCACCCGGCGTGGTGTGTGCGAGGCCGCCCAGGTCGCCTAGACCTACTTTCCGGTTACCATCATCTTCTAGTCGTCACGTAATTATAAGTTAGTTTGTAAGTTGTGGCCTGATTGTTTAATATTAGTATTTGCCCGATTTGTGTGTGAGCTCTGTGGTCATTGCACCAGACCGATTTGACCACAGAGACCTCCCCCTTTTTTAACTAAACTGTACTTTCCTCTTTCCCTTGTTAGTATTAAGTCATTGGTTTCCGTCCTACACGTCGTCGTCGCACGTCGTCGCCGTTACCAACGTCGTGTGTGTGTGTCGTGTACATAAAATAGCATAGTGCCCCTTAATACGGCGCTCAAGCGGTTGGGTGGTGATGTGATTGCCTATCTTGACAAAAACCAAGGCGTTTAGAATATATAACTCTTTTATTGAATCTCATTGTGAGTGGTCCCTCGTACTTCATTTTTTCGCATCCAACAAATATTATGATGTTAAAACTTACAATACTAATAATATTAGTTAAGATATATTTATACACATCACTAAAATAACACGAATAAGAAAACGTCCCAGAAAACGTCCCAGAAAACGAATTTTTATAATCTTAAATTTAGATGAATGAATATGTAAAAATATTAGGAACTAATGAATTTTTGAATATCACAATTTGAAATGTCCTCTTTAAAGACAATAGTAATATGAACGCGAACTCGCTGCCGCGTTGCTTGTGATGGCTGTACGTTATTTTTGGACGGACGGACGGACGAGAAGTGCAATGGCCATTCACGACGGCCCCTACCAAATTATTTTTTTTTTTAAATAATATTATTTTTAGGCAGTATTTCGAATATGTACTCGACAACGACGACGACCGCACAATTTAATATTAAAAAAAAGTCAATCCCGGATTATTATTGGTCAGTTTAATGAACAACCGTTGTTTTGGGTTATTTCCTATAGAAAATCGTGTTTTATTCGTCGCCACGTTTTTACTTTTGAAGAATACACCCTTTATCACGTGCTGCTCGGTAAACGAGAATAAATAATATTATTAGTAATAAAAGTAGTAAGTTATAATTTATTACATAGTACGATTACTGAATCGTTCAAAAAGTATCTTTTGAGATTAAAATTTTGTTTATTTATTTTTTTTACGTGAATATTTCCGATGTATTTTATTAGTTAGGTATTCCACTATTCGGGACGGATACGAATTCAACAAATCAGAGATCATTAAAATCAGTTAAGATGTTTTTGAGTTATACAATTTTTGTATATAACCTGACTTTGTTTTATTTATATGGATAAAAACCCAAAACAGTTTAAAAATCATGACAACTTAAACAAAATATTCTGTATATTAATATAAGTTAATTTTAATACCAAAAGTAACATTGTAAGTAGGTAGGTCGAATGGAACTTGATTGCGCACGATTGACTTTTTTCAAAACCAAATTGAGCACGGTTACAATAATACAATATGAGCATAAAATTAATCCAAAGAGAACCGGATGGGCCTCGCTCTGCTGTACACTTGGGGGTGAAGTGCGACTCTTCATAGGATAGGTCATTATAATGGATTTGTTAAATTTGAATTCAATGATAGGTATCATTGTATACGAACAACGATTCTGAACGGAGATGATATGTTTGTCTAGAATATAATACAATGTAATTTATAAATATTGTAATAAGTAGGGCCCGGAACTTGATGCATTTGCATCTTTTTTTCTAATGCTCACATTTAATGCTCGTCTATACAGAAATTTGATTCATGAAGTATAGAATTTAACGGTACAATTTTTATTTTGCATTTTTTGCATTTTTAGGGAATTTTATGCTTTACGGTCATTTTTTAGTATTTTTGGTGCATTTTATTCATTTTTGTACTTTTTTTATATGTATATTTGCATTTTTCTTGTTGAAAGTTACATTTTAATGTAACACATGCAGTTTCCATTAGCTTGTCGATTATCAACGTTCATTATCTTTTTTTTGTCGTTGTCTCGATCTACGATTATTTAATAAACTGTAGGCAGATACTATTTTAGGCCCGGGACACCCATGTACTTAAAATTGGTTATCGGCGTTATCGCAATCGACATAAACCCGTGTTTGATAAAATTGCATGTCTTCGTTTCTCATTTAATTTGAGTTCGACAGCATTGTTCGTTCAACAGTGTATACTGTACGATTTATAAAGTGTTAAGTTCTGTGTTGTTACAGAGTAGTTTAAAATAAAAAATTCGTCAAAAAAAAAAAACAAAAAAAAGAAGTTTTACGAAAAGTAGTATTTTTTAATATATAGTTTTATTTAGTTAAACAAAAATAATTTTAATAATAAATGATAGAACAATAATATAATATAATAACTTTAATATTTTAATTTTTATATCAAAACAATAAGTACTTACCTATTTATCAATTTTTACAGTAAAATATACATTTTTAATATCATTTTTTCGTGTCATTTTTTAACATTTTTATGTCATTTTATGCATTTTTTTTGTGCATTTTTTATATATTTTTAGATCATCAAGTTCCGGGCCCTAGTAATAAGTATATTTTATTTTTAAAGGAAAAATTTAGAAAAATCGAAATTTAAATTGTCTATCAATAAGTCAAAATATGTCAAAATACTTTAAAAACTTAACCATGTATAGAAAACGTCAATATAAAGATTTGGTGAAAATATCAAGTTGTTGGGGTTTTTCGTTCTTGAGTTAGAGCATTTAAAAAAAAAAACGATATCTTTGTCAGTCTAGAATATTATACATTATATTATATTTTACATGTAATTTTATGTCAATGTTCGCTGTTCAAACGATTATAAAAAAAAATTGTGCCTATGAGTTTTAATAATTTTTGAATGACAATAAGAACTACTTCTGTGAAATCTTCTATTAAATTTTTAAGTATTTTGTACCAGCCAAATTTTTTTTTAACACCGATTATAAAAAAAAAAAATGTACTTAAAATACTTAAAAAAATTGAAAATTTCAATTGTCTATAAATAGCTCAATAAAAGTCAAAATACTTTGAAAACTCCGTTCAGAATCTAAAAAACTTTAGGCATTCAAAATATTCGATTTTTTTTACATTTTATTTTTATAAAAAATGCTTCGATTTGCTTATGTAGCAACTTTTCTGAAAGAAAAGTGAATCTAGTTGGTACTTTGGGGGTCAAAAGTAAAAAATTTTCAATATTTTTTAAATGCGACGGGAAAAACCCTAAAAAAATAAGGGAAAAACAGGAGTTTTTACGCAAAACCAGTTTTCGACGAAATTTTTTATTTTGCTATAACTCAAAAACTAATCGATGTAAATACTTGAAATTTTCACCAAATGTTTAGATTAGCGTTCTCTATACACCGTTAAGTTTTCAAAGTATTTTGAATTTTATTGAGCTATTTATAGACAATTTTGATTTTCCATCTATCTCGGTTATTTTCGATTTCCTGTACGTATCCATCGATCAATTTTAAAATATTATTTGACTTATATGTCAGTAAACTTTTAATAATCTCCACTTATATATATCAGTAATTCAATCACATTTAATATTGCTATTTAAACTAAATTGTTAAACTAAATTCAATTAACTACTTGGCTTACTTTATAGTTGTCCTCCAGGAAATTAATTATTATGGTTGAAATAAATATAAATTTTGATAACTGAACTAATTTTTTTTTATCTTAGTGTAGTTCTTTCCAGAATTTTTTTTTTATATATCTATTTATCTAAATTATGTAAATAAATTGATTTTTTAATCACTGATTGATAATCAGTATTTTTTGATGATTTTCTTTCAGTTTTTTGCAGTCACGCTATATCTTATAAATACTACTATACATCCATACTAAATGATAGTAATTATTATAAATGTACAAGATTTGATAAATTATTGCCACACGGAGAAGAGTTTGATAAACAAACCATTTATAACAATAAAAATTATATGGGCCATTATGCACATAAAAGGTAAATATTTTTTACACTTAACTACAAATATAATAAAAATATATCATGGGTGGAAGAATAAGATTTTTAATTAATAATTTACCGGTATAAATTTTTTTCGCAGATGGGAAGGTATGTTTAACATAGATTTATCATCAAAACCAATTATTAATTTGGATAATGAAGAATAATATATGAAGCATAATAGAAAATTAGATTTTCAAACAACGTTTGTACAACTATTGAATTTAGTAACATGTTATGATTTAAAAAAATATTAAATACAAATTTACTTGTGATTCAATTTCATATAAAAATTAATATATCCTATATGCTTGTGAAAATAAATCATATTTGTTATATTTCCTTCGGTTTGTCTTACCATTATTTAATTTCCTACTTACGAGTATATTTCACCTGTAAGTCGTACAGCGAAAAAAGTATCGCACTGTTAGTATGTTGCGTTTGTTAAATTTAGTAAATTTTCTGAATAAAAACAAAAAAAATATTTATAAGCTGTTTTGTGGTTTGGAATGCGTTTCTAAACATGCATTAAAATTGATCATATCCTATATTGAATCGTAAAATAAGCAAAATCGTAACTATTTTAATTGGTATAAATTTTCACTTGATTGTCTTAATTGTCCAAGAGAAATAGCATACGATCAGTCTCCAATAAAAAGGTTAAGCCGATATTAATTTTTATTTTTATGAAAACAAATATAAACTGGATACATATACGGGATACTCGCTAAAATACCGTATAATATTTCATTCTTGCAATAATAATAATTGTTGTTACTTGTGTTTGGTATGGAAACAAACACGGACAAACCGGTAGATACACTATGTGTGGATGAGAACATTTTTTACTGGAATTGAAGTTTAACAGTCTTTCGATCTACACGATGTGTTGAAGTGATGAAAGGAAAAATAATTAATATTAAAAACCGATACTGAAAAAATATCACAATATGTCCAAAAAAAATCTTAAAATATGCCATTAAAGCAAAAAAATAAAATAAAATAAAATCAAAATTCAATTATTTTGTTATCTTTAATAATAATTTTTAATAAAACATTTATCTTATGATGTGGCAAGATAATACAAGTAAAAGTTCTTGGTATTTCATAGTAAGAATTTATATACATATATTTTAATGACGCTCTTCACTATTTTTCCTACAATTTAACCAGTGTAAAATAACTGAAATTTAACACAATGCATGTGACAAAACGATGTGTTTTAATGTGTATACAACTATACAGTATTGTAAAAAATACTTTTAAAATTGTATTTAAATACATATACGAATACATCCATTCAGAAAGTATTTAAAATACATTTAAAATATTTTCAGGAAAAAGTATTGAAGAACAAATACAAATACTTACCATGTATTTAAATACTTTTCAAGTACTTTTTATTCATTCTTTTCTACCTGGTCGGTAAGCCAAATTAATTTTGTAATAACTAAATTTAAAATTTTCATGTTGCATTCAATTAAGTATTATTAGATGTTTTTGTACCATCTTCTTAATTATATTATACAGAAAATGAAACTAAATAAAACTTGTTTTATAATTACTAACAGTAATTCTTTGATACATCAATCTTGAACAGGGTTACAAAGGGTAATACAAATATGTATACCGGTATGACGGTATGAGTGTATAAGACCACGTACTCATTGGAAAGCGTTGCGCAGTGAGCGGTGGGTGATGAGCGGTGATGTGTGTATATTAAACAACAAACTATGAGTATTATTCACAATATTATTTCATTTTAGTGTAGTGACATAGAGCGCTCTATGTGCGCACCATGGCACTATGTTCGAAAGTTCCTTTTGATGAATCTCACGGTCCGTGAGCATACACTGACGACTTAAGAACAAGAGCCCCGGGAAGGGTTTTGTGTCCCTGCTATATAGGGATGTATAGTGGGATGGGCCTTGGACCGGTCCTTTTGTAGATTCGTCCAACTTATAATGTAATAATATTTAAATTTATATAGAACAAAACTCTGTTAATTATGATTAAAAAATAAAGCAAACTTTTTAATAATGAAGCAGGTGTAAATAAATAAACACTACAGCCATTAAAATGAGAATTCTTGAGAAATAAATTGCTTATCCAGGACACTTAATAACTGTCTAAGGTATAATATCAGATCCAGATCCTAAGAAAATAGGATCTATTTATAGGATAGTTATGAACTATCAAGCTACTATAGACAATTTATGGAAAACAATTAACATTTAACAAAAACATTAATGTCATTGCTAAATATAAACATCCCTTATAAATTATTCTGTGTCAAAAATAATTCAAGACCATGAAGAACTGCTTGATAAAAGTACCAGTTCTGCAATACCCGGACTTTATGAAACTTTCAATCTTAATTGCGATACGAGTAATTATACCATTAGATACAAACATTGACAAGGTCAAGATGTGAAAAAATAGCATATGTATCCAGAACATTGAACAAAGTTAAAATAAATCATAATACGACTGTAAAAGAGCTCTCCAGCACCTATAGTCCCATCAAAGTCCTTCAAGAAGGTAGGTCATAATAGAACTACCAGTATACAGACGCAAGAATACCCAAAAACTACAGACTCTTAAGAATCTCCAAAAATTATACACACTCCAGAAGATCATGAACATCAACAGTTTCTCTTAGCTGATTCACGTTTCAAGAGATCCAATAAAAAAATTACTGAGATACAACTAAATAAATTCGATAGTGATGCAGCCATTTCTTTAGTATATTATGTTTTAGCTGATTTTAAGATAATTCGTGTCATTGCTTTAACAATGAGAAGAAAATTCGGAAACACCGACCAACTGCGAAAACTAAATAAACAAAACCTCAAGAACTAGTAAATATTAGATTCTGAACGGAGTGAAGAATGTATTGATTTTACAATGATGTGTGTTTTTTTTTTTTTTTTTTGTGTCTCTCGACACGATTTGGGGCAGTAAAAATGCTTCGATTGCCTTATGTAGCAACTTTTCTGAAAGAAAAGTGAATCTATTTGGTACTTTGGGGGGTCAAAAGTAAAAAATTTCCAATATTTTTCAAATGCGACGGGAAAAACGGGAGTTTTTACGCAAAACCAGTTTTCGACATAATCAAATTTTTTATTTTGCTATAACTCAAAAACTAATCGATGTAAATACTTGAAATATTCACCAAATGTTTAGATTAGCATTCTCTATACACCATTAAATTTTCAAAGTATTTTGACTTTTATTAAGCTATTTATAGACAATTGAAATTTTCAATTTTTTTAAGTATTTTTTTTTAAATAACGATAAAATTTTTTTGGCTGCCCTGAAAATCTTGAAAATTTAATACAAGGTTTCTTATAAGTTGTTCCTTAACTGATAAAAAAAAATCTAAAATCGTAAGTCACAAATTTTTTTTATAAGTGCTCAAAGTTTATACGAAAAATTTATACGAAATATGTAAAAATCATGATAATTTGCAAGTTATTTTGTAGATAAAAATTCATAAAATTTTAAAGTAGTTCTTAAAGTCATTCAAAAATTATTAAAATCCATAGGCACAATTTTTTTTTATAAGCGTTTGAACAACGAATATTGACAAAAAATTACA